>JAQMYG010000009.1:18475944-18493089 GCA_030014215.1 Clariallabes teugelsi | reverse complement strand
ATATATATGTATGTGGGTGTGTATTATTTTACCAAGTGATGCTTTTTACAATTTTTAGCGAGATAAGATGTATATCTTCAATATCTAATTCTGATCAGAGAAGATTGTGGAATAGTCCTTGATGTGAACCGGAAGTGGTTCTGGCTGTTCCGTTGTGTTGACATATGATTAAACAGTAGCCTGTGCGTCATTTCTACACACGAGATTACATACATATGTTATGTAATTCCTTATGTGGTTCAGTGACCGATAAAAGTTATTTTTCTGCCTTTAATTAATTAATTTATTTTTTTACATTTGCAAAACCAGTTGCTTCTCCCTGTAGTGTGAGTGTCAAGGGAAATGGTCATTTATGGTCTCAAAATGATGTCCAGGAACTCAAATGCCTGGCTTTTGTGTTTCCTTAATCACAAGAAATGTTGTTTCAGCTACTGTAAAAAAAAATTGAAAATGGCGAAAAGTCTATTTCCTTTTGCTTCCTTTCTTTTCTGCAAAAAAAACCCTCTCTATGCTTGAAACTAACCCACAGATGGCAAACTGACATGACAGAATTGTAAAGAATGTCGTTGTTGGTCTTTCGGATTCTTTCATCGAGGGGTCGCTATCCGATCCTCACAACAACTTAACAACATTACCATTTTATTCGTGCTTGGATTGGCTGGGAAACTATCTCAGGCCTTCCACATGGCAGGCGGGAAAACCTACCACTGAACCACTGATCCCCCTCGATTTGTTAAAAAAAAGAAAGAAAAAAGAATGTAGATGTTTAAAGTACGCTTTGCCTTTGATTACCAGCATCATCCATATCTACATCACGTGAGGTGAAGGTCATTTGTGACGTTTAAACATAGACCGTAAGGTCATCGTTTTTCCCCCACTGTTCTCTGTCAGGCATATCACTGCCAAACTGTTGATTAATTCACTCAGTTCTGTTTGTTGATGACTTTACTATTGTCTATTAATTAGATCACAAAAAAGCTGTTATTTATTCAGATTGTGTAAGAGGTGTTTCCTGCTTTAAGGATCAGATTTTGTAGAAACAGCACAGACATTTTGAAAGACTGGATCTGTTTTTAATTTCGTGTCATGCACTTGATATAATCGTGAGAAAAGCACACATGGCTTCAGATGTTTTGCATATCTTTAGGCAGACTCACTGTGTTTCTTATTGTCTTTATTAAACTCCATCTTTAACTAGCATGCTCTTTGCAATATGATCCTTATTCAGTGTTGATGTCTTTCTCCTGTAGTCGTTTCATCCTCCACATCCCCAGTGAAGAGAGGGACAATGCCATCCGAGTTTGCTTCCAGATCGAACTTGCCCATTGGTTTTACCTGGACTTCTACGTGCAGAATTCACCAGGACTACCTCAGTGTGGGATAAGGGACTTCGCCAAAGCTGATATCCTGCTGTGCTTAAACCTGCTCCGAATTGCAAAGAAATTATTTATTTCATAATTTAAAAAGGAAACGTTAAAAGTTTTGTTTGTTTACACCAGATAGCACATCTTTAGGTTCTTAATTTCATACAATACAGCTAGAGCTTTCATTGGATATTGGCCAAAACCATGGATCAGATTAGATGCTTACATGCTTTTGAGAACAAGCTGACTATAAATATGTCATACATTGACAAAATCCATCAATGGATAGGAAACAGGGATTAAAACATCATGTTATGGTCACGTTTAATTCGGTCAGTTAAATACGTTCAGTTCTCCAACTGATGCCTAATTAATTTTCCTTAACTTTTTCTTTACTTTTTAATCACTGTCCATTCCTGCTTCCCCATGGCGAGGATGTTCAGAAAGTTTTAGATCAATGGAAAGAGTACAAAATGGGCGTTCCTACATATGGTGCAATTATCCTGGATGAAACCCTTGATAATGTGAGTATGTTACAGCCAGAATTAGCGAAGATCCCTTTTTCAGCAATCAAAAAAAAATTGTTATTGTGAAAGCTTAATTTGTCGGCTTTTACATGCCATTTGTGTAGGCATTATTGGTGCAAGGATACCTGGCCAAGTCAGGATGGGGTTTTCCTAAAGGGAAAGTCAACGAGGACGAGGCACCCCATGACTGTGCTGTGCGAGAGGTAAGTTCCAAGAAAAACCTGCTTTGATCCTGGAAAAAGTTCCGTTGATGCTTTGACTATAATTGTAGCAAAAAACAAACAAAAAACCCTTCTTTTTCAGACCTTTCTCTTGTTTTAACCACTTCTTTATTGTGCTGTTTGTTTACTGAAGGTTTTTGAGGAGACCGGTTTCGATATCAGAGACCGTATCTGCAAAGACACCTTCATCGAGCAGAAAATCACAGATCAACTCGCTCGACTGTACATAATCCCTGGTGTACCAAAGGAGACCAAATTTAACCCCAAAACCAGAAAAGAAATAAGGGTGTGGCAAAAAGACTCAATTTCAGTTAATTGATGACTGACTGATTCAGAGTTGTGATTTTAATAAAAATTTTCTTTTGTTTCTTTTAATAGAATATTGAGTGGTTTCCGGTAGACAAACTCCCAAGTCATAGAAATGACATGACCCCCAAATCCAAGCTTGGCCTGGCTCCTAACAAGTTTTTTATGGCTATACCTTTTATGAGGTATCATCAGTTTTATTGTTTGTTATTAATCCCAGTGCCAAATGCCGGCATGGTTATTCTTGTTCATCATTTGATTATTCATTTCCTACACTCCTCTCATTACAGACAGCTCAGAGAATGGATCGCCATGCATAAACTGGAGTCAACCAGCAGCGATGAGGACTTTTTATCCAATGGCAACACTCCATGCAAACTTTTACGGTAAGATTGCTCTTCAGGTGAGCTGAAGTGAAACTTGTCCTTGCTTTTCCTGAATGTACATAGACTTGTCTGAGTGTAAATAATTCTCTACAACTAATCTGCTTCTTTACTCAGATCGAAGCCCAGGCACTCAAATATAGCAATGGAGGCATCTCCAGGCGAAGGCTGGGCAAAGCACAAGCAGCAGAAAGCTTTTGGGCAACCTGGCCAATGTGAGCTCGCCGACTTACTCAGAGTCAAGGTTTGTGTTGTGTATTAATATAGTGTGTATAGTATAGTATCGTATAGTGCACACTATATGATTAAATGTTTGCAGACACCCGACCATCACACACATTTATGCTTCCTCCCCAAGCTGTTGCCACAAAAATATAAGCACAACTGCATACGATTAGAGACACTAATGCTACATTATATTGCCTTCACATGCATATATGAATTGAGTAACATTGAATTCATAATCCATAGGGTTTAATATTATGTTGGTCCACCCTTTATAGGATTTAGGAGAAGGTTTACGAGTGTGTTTATGGGAAATTTGACCATTCTCCGCTAATTCATCCCAAAGGTGTCCTGTCTGGTTAAGGTCGGAAAAGGTATCCCATCCCCAAAGTGTTCCCACAAAGTTGGGAGCATGAAATTGTCCAAAATGTCTTGGTATGCTGAAGCATCAAGAGTTCCTTTCACTGGAAGAGGGGGGGTGCCGAGCACAACTCCTGATAAACAGCCCCACACCAGTTCCAACATGACTGTGCACCAGTTTTGACCAAGAATGGTCAAAAATTCCCATGAACACACTCCTAAACCTTGTGGAAAGCCTTCTCAGAAGAGTTAAAGCTGTCATAGTTGCAAAGGGTGGGTCAACATCATATTAATCTCTGTGGATTAAGTTGGATGTTACTCAGGTTCATAAGCATGTGATTGCAGGTAAGCAAATACTTTTGGCAATAAAGTGTATGTAATTACATATTTGAGGGCCAAAGGACTTCCAGTATGACAATGCTTCTCTGCACAAAAATAAGGTTTTAAAATAGAACTGTAACACCGAGTTCACCCCTGGCCTTCTGATCACTGATGCTGTTGTGACTGAACTCATTCAATATTTAATTCCCTATTTTTTCAACAATCTGTTTTTTATCACTCCTGACATCTTGGCTGCAACTGTGAAACTTGAATATAAGCTTAAATTCGACAAAATGAATTGGTGATCAATAATTGCAAATGAAAACACATTACATGCACCATCGATATAACCTGCATAACAGCAGGTGTACATGGTTTTAGTCATATATGTTTTGATAAATCTTTTCTGGTGAAAGAACTTTCATGATGTTTTGGTAGATGTCGTGGATGTTGATCATGAAAAAAAAAAAACGTGTAGTAAACTGGAATTTTACAAGAGACAAGGGTGAAGACTTCCAGGGAAAAGAATTGCTTTACATCAGCAACTTTTAAAACTAAGACTAGAATGTAAGATTTTGGTTAAAATGTGGCTTTTCTGATTTTAACATGTGATTACAGTGTGTGCTCAGAATAATCTAGAAGCCTTAATGTCAATATCCACATCCTTGATCATGAACTTGTACACATCATCGTGAGTGTGCTTCTCCAGAAGTTAACCAGAAGAGGGCAGTGTCGTTGTTGTAGTGATGAATCTGATCCCACACACTGTGTTGCTAAACATTCGACTGTGTATAAATGTGAAGTAAATTACTTCACATTCTTAATGAAATACATTTGGAGAACATTATTGTTGGATACACTGATTACTGCAAAATATCAACTGTAGGACCTTGCCCTGTTATTTTTTTTGCAGAACCATAATGTGAAATGCAATGGGAGGAAGCACCAGGATTCGCCTAATGTAAGGAAAAGAACGAATGAGGTGAGCCGCCAGCAGACACATTTCATCTCTTCGTATATTTATGATTATATATTTCATACCTCAGAAATTGATTTGCCTTATCTAAAACAATGGCAACCTCTTGACAGAGAGATGAAAAGAAGCTTCAACCCAGAAGACTGCAAGATAACTTTGATGCAGGTATGTTCACTATCGTTACAATGCCTAGTTTACATTGAATAAATGAGTGAGTTTATCTAGTCAGAAATAATTGTGTTAAGTCTCCTGACTATGCATGTGACCAGTCGTAGCAGCATTCCACGTCTTTCATATGATAAAATCTCAACTTCACAAGTCTGTGGAATCTCCATCTGCACATGGTTCATGTGGTTGCAGACTAACATCATAAGAATGTTTTTCCTAACAGACGAGCCACCGTATATAAGATAGGGGCTCCAATCTTACCTGCAGAAGATCTGTCTGCCTGTGGCTTTTCTTTGTAACCCCCTAGGAGCCAAAAGCTAATCCCACTTGTTTTAATCAGTTGCTCTTAGTTTTTAGACTGATTTCACTTTAATGAAAAACTGCAGCCAGATTCTTTGCAGATAATATTGGCAGCCCCTTAAAAAAAAAAAAAAAAAAAAAAGACTTAAGGCTCAGGATTGCCTTGATAAGTGTACATTCATGTGGTTAACTCCAGTAAAGCGTATATAATAAGACTCATTTAGTTCCTTCAGGAACAGTAAATGTTAAAGAATTCTTAAACAAGACTAATACATTTTCTACTGGAAGGACTGGGTGATTTGATTGGTTCTGCTTAAGGCTAGTAGAAATTAGTGCCTTTTTTTTTTTTTTTTTTTTTTTTTTTTTTACAGATGCCATTATCAAGTGCAAATAAAAGTTGCAATATTCTTTTGTGCCATTATGTATTTCCACTGCAACTTTGCTGTTAAAAGCAGATTAGCCGTGCAAGGATGAGCACTAATGATCTAATCTGCAAATATATCATTACTCCACCAAGACCAAACTTGCGCACTTTAGCCAGGTTGCGCATGCACTCACTGTCCACTTCAATGCCAATACCTGTTACCACATGGTCGGATTGTTGGTGCCAGACAGCCAGTCTGAGTATTTCAGAAATCCTGGGGTTTTCACACAGTGCAGTCTGTAGAGTTGAAAAATAAAATGGTGTTAAATAAAAAATACAAAAAACAAACAAAAAAATGTATTGTAGGTGAAAACCATTTACTCTTAAGAGGCTTATCTTTATGTATTCTTCATCTTAATGATTATAACAGGTTGTTATTCATGATGCTATAGCCTTCCTGTTAGCTTAGATTAGTCACATTCTCCTCTGGCCTCTCTCAGCAACGTGTTTGTGTGCGTGTTTGTGTGCGTGTTTGTGTGTGTGATGGATTGATTACCCAGCCACAAAAAAAGTCACTGTTTGGATTCAAGTAAACATCCTATGATTTGACATTTACTGCAATAATTTCTAGCTGGCCACAATTTAAACCCAACTGATACCGTGAATACATTTTAATTTCTTAAAGAACCATGGGAAAAATGTGTACTGAAGAAACGTGGGAAAATGCGTCCCGTGGTTGTAGAAAAGATTTTACTGTGTTTCACAAGGGTCAAATTGTTGACCTGAATCAAGTAAAGAAAAAACATCTAAGGATATTGCTGAAAATACTGGAATTTGATAACGAGCTATCCAATGCGTTATTTTAAACCTGGAAGAATAGTGCAGAACTGTTAACTTGGAAGAAACTTAGTTTTGAACCCATCTTGAGTCTGAAATAAAAATATAAATATCAAATTTCATCTAAGATCTAGGCTTGTATGTTGCAGTGCATGAGAATCCCTGAAGGACATCAACAGCCATGTCGCGTCTCCAAAAATCACCATGTTGACAATTTCCGACTCTGTGGTAGTGATAAAAAAAAAAAAAAATAATGAACATTTTCTTGTCCTTCCAGATGCGGCGAGTGACGTGCATGGCGTGAATGGGCAGTCGGAATACGAGCATGTTCACTCCTCAAAGTCCTTCCTTAACTTCAAGTTCGATTGCGAGGCAATCATGAAGTCATGCTTTGACTCTTGACTACCTCCATCTTCAGTTTTCTCAATTTTAAAGGCAAAGTTTGTTGCAGTTTGAGCCGTTCTTGTACACTCACATGTTCACATGTTTGTTCTTTGAAAAAAAAGGGCCGTCATATAAAGGTTGTTGGACCAATATGACTTAACATTTGGCATCCACAAAACAAATTTGTGTGTGTGACTCATAAATGCTGAGATGGGTCATTTTAGATTGGCAGCGATGATATTCAGATATGTGCAATCATTGTAATATTTCCCTTTCTTTGAGGTTTTGGTATTTACATCCAGTCACACAGAGACGTTGTTGAGCTTTTGGCACTGAAACAGTAAAAGCTTCTCAATAAAACAACGCTTCTAATTTACCAGGTTCTCTGTGAGTGTGTAGAAAACTATTTCTGATTCTAGTTCTTTAAGTCCAGTGTTGTATGTGTTTCAGTTCTAAAAAAAAAAAAAAAAAAATACAACAAAACCATGATGCACTGCTGTATCCTTAGGATCTGAACACATTGCTTATTTCAGAACCACGTATTTGCTGCATTCTCTAATCTAGAGTAAACTTGGTGTAAACATATTGACAACTTAATAATAACAAAAGGAGCCTTAAAAGTCAAAAGTTATTCAATTTTGGATACCGTTTTTCTGTGGAAATGAAATCAGTCTTATTTTGCTCTTCTCTATGCTGAGCTATAGAAGATGTTAAAGCTGGAGTTATTACACTCTGCTCATGTAAAAGCTTTCTGAACTAGTTTTCCATGATCAGACTAAATTATCACTTTTGTGTCTGGAAAAGAAAAATCACATTTATGTCTTTGGATGTGAATCTTTTAAGTGATAATTACGTTGTTTTTAATTGAGCAACTGTATTTTACTTTCCAACAGGCTTTAAAATGCTGCTAAAGTTTTACATGTCACCTGAACATTTTCTGCCATTTTTTTTCCCTTAATTTTTTTTTGCAACATCCTCTGTAAAGTGGCACTGATTCTGTCAAAAGTACATTCAGTACATGTGGAAATCTCACTCATATGAAAATGTATCTACACTTCTATCCAGTGGGTACTTTCAGTCTCACAATGTGTGTGTACTTCCTTTTTTAAATAAAACTGCTGTTTTTTGACAGTAATAAAAGTGTACGGATGATTTAGGTTTCTTACAGAAACATTTTTGATACAGATGCTTCCTCGATCAACTGATAAATCTCTCTTTAGGAACATTTTGTGTGTCAAGAGTTTGTGTACAAAGATGGTATCAATCATATCTAGCTTTTCAGCAAGCTGTTCTTTTTTGTAATTTTTCCAAGGTTTTCTTTTTTCACCTTACATTATGCATCTCATTTCCTATTTCTGTGGCAATTATTAGAGACACACAATTACACACTTGTTTAGTTTCCACTTATGAATTAGAATAAAGGAATTCTTGTCGAATTTATTAAATCACTGTAAAAGTGACAGAATTTTTGATTGCTTTAAAGGATAAGTAGGAATGTATGAGGGTACTGACGCCAATGCTTACCTTATGAATCTGATCTAGCACGCCTGGGAAATTCCTTACAGGGTGGAAGTTTTTCTGACCCTGCATGTTATGATGTTCATGTCTCCGATTGTATAAATATAGGCCTTGTGGCAGTGTAATTCCAGGTACAGTGACATGTGAGGAGGATTTCCACTGACAACACAAATAAAAAATGTTACAAGACAAATTTATCGACCCCCATATCTCCTTCTTTTTTTTTTTATAAATACAGAGCTGTTCTACAGATATTCAAAATCTATGTGCTTTACTAGGAATTTCCAACATCTGAGATCTAATACAAAGCCCAATTTAAAAAGGCCAGGAACTCACTAATAAAGGAGATCATAGTAGTGAATAAAAGATACAGGGAAAAGCTGAAAAACTTTTTTGCCAATGCTCCAGTAGGGAGCAGCCTGCAAAAACATCAACTACAGAAGACCACTGCTCCCTACTGAGGCAAACAAAGGATACAATCGTTAATTGACTTCCTCACTAATCAACCACATCATATTGGAATTAGGAAACACACCTCCTCCACCATTATCCTAAGCACAGGATCTCCACAGGGCTGTGTGCTAAGGCCATTGCTTTTCACCCTCTTTATAGGATTGCACACCCATTTCAAATGCAAATTGAATTAAAAAATTTAAATTCCATAATTATAGTTGTGGACAATTAAATTTGGGTTGGGTAGATTTCTAACAACGAAAGCCTACAGACAAGAGATGGAACACCTGGCGAAATAATGTGTGGACAACAGTTTGGTCCTTAACTAAAACAAAGGAGATTGTCATCGACTTCAGGAAAACAAAGCAGACAGACTATCACCACTGTATATCAATGGCAGGGCAGTTGAAAGAGGAGTTCCCTGGAGTCTTTTTGTCTGAACATCTGACATGGACCTTTAACCCTTGGACCTTTAACATGCCTGGTAAAAAGGTCCAACAAAGACTTTTCTTTCTTTTCAGAATGCTAAAAGCAAGCACAACTCTGACAGAAGCATTTGGTCATTTTTTTACAGATGTAAAACTTCTGTAACATTCTGACAAATCGGCAAGATTTCATCCATGCAAGGCAGTTAAGGAAGAAGGCTAGTAGCAGCATCTGGGACAGAACACGCTCTGGATACTCCCTTTTTAAACAACTGCCTTCAGGCAAAAGGTTCAGGTCAGTAAGATACCACACAAGTAGACTAAGGAACAGATTCTATTCCAAAGCTGTGGCCTCCAACACACCTAACCACACACACACACGAGCTGATCTCTGCATTATGTCAACTTGTCAATTGCAAATATGGGGGGGGGGAAATACTTTTTACTAGCATCTATTGTACATGACAAAATGATGCTTTTATTTTTCGTATTTATTTTCTTATTTCTTTTTCTGATCTCATGAGATAGATGCTATAAAAAAAATCACTGTATATTCACTATAATGACAATAAAGATATTCTTATCTGGTATACAAACAGATAGCACTCATTATCCCCAAGGGACGTGTCCTTTCACCACAGCTCTTCTCCCTTTATCCTAATGACTGCACTCCCAAGGACCCCAAGGACATCCAAGCTGTTAAACTCCCGAAGGCACTACAATCATTGGACTTTGGAAATATGGCAGTGAGTCTGCATAATGGCATGAGAAGGAAAAGCCGGTGCTATAGCAACCCTGAGCTGAACACTGTCTATGAAGATGACTGGACTTTAGGAGACACACCTTCATCTGTCATATCTAGATTTTTTTCAGGTTTCTAGAGACTATCATTTCCAAAGACCTGAAGTGGGAGGCCAACATAAATGCCACCATAAAAAAGGCCAAGCAGAAGATGTTCTCTCTATGAAGAAGTATGGTATGGCACACTCAACTGAAGAAGTATGGTATGGCACACGAGCTGAACGCGTCATGAGATCCATCCTGTGCACATATGTCACTGTCTGGTTTGGAGCAGCCGCTAAAGAGGATAAGAGCAGACTGCAGAAAACAGTGTCACTGCCTTGTTCACTGTCCATGACTTGCACTTCACAAAAACCAGAAAAGGGTCAAAAATATTTCATTACAGATTCCTTATATTCTGGACACAACCTTTTTCAACTCCTCCCTTCTGGCAGGCGCTTCAGAACCATGTACACCAGAATCGCCCGCCACAGGAGCATTTAATTTCCTTATGCAGTAATCGCTTTCCATAATCACCTGCTATCAGCAAAAAACACCAACATGCTATTTACAAACTTGTCATCACCCCATACTTCAAACTACGAGCAGTTACACTCATCACCTCATTTCCAATGGGACATGCTTTGATGTTTGCACTACAGATACATCTTATATTGTATGCTTACCATATGTTTTTTGATTAGTGATTTATTTTCTACATTGTAGAACAATGCTGGATATTTCAAAACTAAAACATAACATATTTAATTAGGTAAGTAAGCAACAACAGGTAGTTGTTATTTTAAGACAAGAAGGTCAGCTGTTCTGGAAGAGTTCTTGCAAGAACAGTATTGTGAAGTGCATTTGCAAAACCCATCAAGCACCATAATGAAACTGGCTCTCATGAAGACCATCCCAGCAAAGTAAGACCAAAACTTACCTCTGCTGCAGAGAAGTTCATTTAGAGTTAGTTATCAGCCTCAAAAATTAACAAACAGCACCTCTGATTAGACTCATTATGAGGGCTTTACAGAGGATAAGCAGCAGATACATCTCAATATCAAAATGTGTCAAATGACAATATTGCATATTTTGAGTGCCCTTAGTATTGTTTTACAATGTAGAAAGAAATAAAAATCAGGAACGACCATGGAATTAGAAGGTGTATCCAGACCATTGAGATTGCTAACATATTTATATTACAGTGGGAAGAAAAGTTAAGTGAACTATTTGTAATTTCCTGGTTTTCTGCAAAATTGGTCATGAAATGTAATCTGATTTTCAAAAAAGTCACAATATCTAAACATACAACGTGAAACGTATGCAAAACTGTGTTTTAATATTTGGTTGAAACACCTTTGGCAAACAAATACCTCAAGCAAGCATCTCCTGTAACTGTGGATTAGACCTGCACAACATTCAAGATGGATTTTGAACCATTCTTCCTCATAGAACTGCCTTATTTCAGCGATACTCTTTGGATGTCTGCTGTAAACAGCCATCTTGAGGTCGTTCCACAGCATCTCGATGGGGCTATGGTCTGGGTTCTGATTGGCCAACTCTTTAAGGTTGGTTTTGTGTCGCTGAAGCCATTCTATAGTAGATTTACTTCTGTGTTTAGGGTCGTTGTTCTGCTGCATCACCCAGTTTCTTTTGAGGTTCAGCTTACAGAGCGGCTTACAGACAGCCACCCTATAGGATGCATTGATAAACTTGGGAGTTCATTTCCTTCTTTACAATGGCAAACTTTCCATGTCCAGAGGCAGCAAACCAGCTCCAAATCAAAGTTCTCATACATGTGACCGTGTTGGAATGATGTTTTCATGTTGGTATGCGTTCTATTTTTATGTCATAAAATTGGTCCTGAGTGTTCGTTCCAAACAATTCTATGTTCATTTCATCTTTTCACCAGACATTTTCCCAGAAGTGTTGTGGAGTGTCAAGGTGGTCTTCGGCAAACTTCAGATGTTTTTTCAGAGAGCAATGGCTTCATCTACGGTGTCCTGCCATAGATACCATGTCTGTTCAATGTTTTGCATTTGGATATAATGTATATATAATATATAATAAATGATCAGATATAATATAATGAACCAGTGCCAACGAATTCTTCCAGACTATTCCTCTAGGGTTCTTTTTTACTTTTGTCAGTTGTGCCTTTGGAGTAATCATGGCTGAGTGGTCACGTCAACACAGAGTAGCCACAGTACTAAAAAATTTCCATTTATGGAGAGTTTGTCAAACTGTGGACTGATAGGTATCTGATTTTTTTTAGATTACTCTGTAATGTTTCCAGCTACATGCAAATGAAAAACACTTAATCGTAGGTCTTATTTTTGTGAAGCATGTGAATAACACACTGACACTTAGTGTTTTTATTAGTCGAGTTAGCTTTAAACCACTTCTCCGTTCTCATTCCATTGATTTAACAAGTTTGCTAACACCTTATTCCTGTTGGTGTTTGGTGACATCAGAAGACTAGTGTTACATTTAGGCATTTGGTAGACGCCCTTATCCAGAGCGACTTACATTTTTATCTCATTATACATCTGAGCAGTTGAGGGTTAAGGGCCTTGCTCAAGTGTCCAACAGTGATAATTTGGTGGTTGTGGGATTTGACCCTGGGACCTTCTGAACCCGTAGTCCAATGCCTTAACCCACATGACTCAGATGTTTGACCATCACTTTGTACTGTATGTTTGTTGGCCATGTTCAGTATTGTTATCTTATTTAAACTGTATTGTGTATTTCCTAAAAATTTATTGTTAATATATTCCGTGTTATTTATGTCTTTACTTCTTGAGAGTCACCAGGTATCTAAACCAAATTCCTGTCCAAACCGAAGGCTGTCTGCAAAGCTTGAAATCAGTGAATGATCCCTGCTGTCTATTTTATATTCATTCCAGCTCAGCTCTCTAGGTCCTTTTGAAATAACTTGAATATGAACACTAATTGAAATGTAAAATAAGAACACGTATGTTAATAAGCACAATAGTCTGAACATATCCAAATATACAGTAAATATACAGACACATTCATGATTGTTCACAGATACTTAAGGCAAGTAAGTAAGGTTTAACTGATGTGTGAGGTAGTTATTTGAAAACCCCACTCCTGAAAAAGAGCCTGCAATACAGGGTCCTCTTCCCTTGACCTCTGAAAATAGCTCAAATACCTACTGTTGCCAACTTCTTCCAACTCACTATTTTGGGAAAAAGGGGGCAGGTGATGTGTACGTCACCAAAGATGTACAAGTAAGAACGAGCAAAGATCACACTCGTCAGATACTCTATCTCTCTCTTTTTTTATATTCAAGGATGCATTCACAACAGTCAAGTAGGGGTGGGTGAGCAATTTGAATGAACTAAAGTAGATTTGGGTGGGGGTCAAGGATGTAACACTTTTTGTTTTTCAAAGGGCCATTAGCATTCAGTTGTTATGCTAAAACTGCCCACAGGCTAAAACCTCCTGCCCGATTTGGGATCAGTTCCTATTAAAGATATTCTCCTATATGAATTACATTAAAACACTGATGAAACAATCAGTCTTGGATCATATTATTACAAGTCCTATAAAAGTCAAATATACTGTATGCAAGGCTACCATAAGAGGACATGCTTGTTTTTTAAAAGCAACATGCACATTTAATCCTGGGGCAAATATGCTGTTGTCCACATGGAATACGATGTCCACATTGCTGTTGTCCAACTTAGAAGTAGAACGAGTAAGTCAGAGTGGACAGGTCACTTCGGAAGTGACGTTAAAATTTCATGAGAAATTTGCTGAAAAACGCACAACCCATTTCCTGATGTCGAAATTACATCTAATGGTTACGGTTGAAGTTTTCTTCCTTCTTCCAGGAATGGAGAGATGATAAAATAAAGATGCTTTGTTTAATGAAAAGGAAGTGATGACGTGTTTTTACAGATAATAATAAAACTGAAAATATAGTTCTCGTTAGAAGAAATGACATTTTTATAAGCTATCCACTATAAGCAGAAATGCTCAGTTCTAGGACTAAGGGTCTTGTTTTGAGCAATTTAAAGGAGTATGGTCATTTTAGGGGCATTAAGCAAAATGGGGGTGTCCAGGGTGGGCAAAAAAAGCACATGGCACTCTGTGAACTCTTTAAACAGACAAGAGTTTAAACCGTTTTTTTTTTTTTTTTTAATAGTTCATAACACTTGACTGGACTTTGCTCGAGTGCTGTGTTTGTGTTGTGTGTGAGGTGGTGGTATGGGGTGCCAACCTGGCCAAACATTTAGGAGACTAAGAGATTAGATTAGTTTGCATTCATTATTTAAAGGAGAGTGAGCGAGAGCGAGATTGAGAGAAGTCCTGGGCACCTGATGATGGCTCCTGATTGGTAGCTTTAGTTTAAAGCTCCGCCCAGGTGACAGGCCTGGGAGTCAGTGAAGGTTAGGCTTTGTGAATGTGTATATAAAGTGTGAGTGTATAGGTAAGTGTGTATGTGTGTGCCTGCTTGGGTATGAAGACATTTACTTACTGAAGAGAGGAGACAAGCAGACGTCAGCATGCTGTTAGAGTTGTTCATCACCCTACTCCTCATTGAGAGCCATGTACTGGGAGACACAAGCTCCTCTGAGGAAGAACATAATTCAAGCCAGGAACATGCTGATGAGCATAAAGAACGTGAGTAAAACATATGCATTCTTTTCTTTTTCTATTGTAGGTTAGTACTTATCATGCGAATGTGCAGCAAACAGTCAAAAGAGACAAAGAGCACAGAAATGCAGGTTAATGTATAAACATTTATTGAATCTTTTTACGATAAGACTCAAGGCTCCTGTAAAATTTCCTGTGACGTACAGTACATTATGCAATCTGTGTAATAAAAATGCTATATTGAGTATAATGAGGATTTTATTCTTAAATTACTTGTATTGCAAGTCCAGTGATCCGTGGTAAGATTTGGACTTCCGTGAGGGAAAATAATTTTTTTAGTGAATGATTTTTCTTCCATTTGTGTATTTAAGTATGCAACTCCAGGGAAAAAAAGGCAAGAAATAGTGCATTTATTATCAGGTTCCAGTCGCATTTGATTTCTTGCATGCTTTCAGTACTATGTAGATATGGTGGATTTTTATGTCAAATACATTACACTTGCAGGAAATTAAATAGAATCCGCATCTGCATTTTATATCATTTAGTCTGTTTCATGTTTTGGTTTTATTTTAAAATAATTATTGTTTTAGCCAGGGTATGACAATTCTTTATCAATATATCACAAGAATCTTTAAACAGAAAACAGAAGTTATACATACATATATATTGTAATTACGCATTGCTATACATACTGTATGTATTGTTTAGGTTATGTGCTCCTTTCCTCAGTATCATGATATGGCTGAAATATTGCCTGTTTCTTTTCTGCCAAAAAAAAATCTCTTATTTCTTAAACATCTCAGAGTGGGATTTGCATCCCATTGCATTTCAAAATTATGCGGCATAAGATTTTTTATGTGTTAGTTCAATGCTTCCTTTAAGTCTTCATTCAGATGAGATCAGTCTCACTACCTCATCTAGGACATTCCTGGTGATGTTAGTTACAGCTTATGGTTTGTTATGACGAAACTCCTGCGACTACGTGCAAGTGCCGGCGTTCCCCTACCCTCTTAAGGCTAAGAAGTAAGAAATGGAAAACATGTGGGTGAAAGCCATCATGTCCTCTTCCAACCCCTTTCAAACCTCTACCAATCATTTATCCTGCACTTTTTGGATGATGTGATATTTCACAAACTCTGACTGTGCATACACAGACTGCTGTCTTAACTGTGTGTAATTTTTCCATGAAGAAACAGTCGTATTGTAAATGTGCAAAATACCATTAGAGATATATTTATTCCTAAAATGAGTGTAGTTTGGTGTTGTTAGACTGATGGGATGATACACTTGGCACATTTAAATTTACTTCATAGCATCAGTGGTCATACAAACGTAGAGCACAGAGTTTTCTTTTACTCGCAGGACCTAAACTAAGAACTTTTCACAGGAAATCGCTGCCACAGCATTGGCTGAATAACCAGCAAACAAATTTCTTTTGTACCTGCCAGGTCTGCTCTGAATAAATCCCTTAAACACCTAAAAAACAAGAGCCCACTTGCAGACCCACAGTGGGCATTTTAGCAAACAGTTTGAACTGCACAATCAAAAATAGGATCAGTCACACACACTCTCACACACACACACACACACACGTCTTTTAATTTTGCACCCATGCATATGGGCTGGAATCGTTACACCAGAGTGGATTTCATAACGACTCCCACTAATTAATCCGACACTAGCTCGTATAATCCCATAGGAGTTTGAAGCAATAAACATGTAACTTGTTTAAGAGTAGGGTGTAGAAATGCACCATACATCTTGTAATCTTGTATTGTACTGAGGCTAGGATTATACAGAGTGATGATTCACTATCGCTACCCCACTTTGTATCAGTGTCAGAAAAAGTTTCTAATGAAGAATATTACTCAGTTTCTCCCTTAGTCATTACTGAGAAACTACATAATGACAGAGCTGGACTTCCTTATTCATTTTTCTTCATTCCTGAAACAGACAGTCACAGCAACTTAATCTAAAAGATCTGGCCAAGCAAATAACTTAAGACAGCGACTTACAGCCTTGCCTTCGCTAATGCACAATACACACCTAGACAATCAAAACATAAACGAGAAGGTTACTCGGTGAAAATCTCTGCATTATCTTGTTTATTCGCACAACACTTGTCGCCTAGCTGCTAGCTTTAAAAACGGGAAATCGATTGACTTGCGTGACTTGTGTAGTTAGGTAAACATTGGTGGGATGTGTTCCCTCTAAACACACCAGTCAGGTTTAAAGGTACAATCCTGAATCTATGTAGAGAGACGTGTTTAGCTTGACAGACAAATATACTGTGATCTGAATCAGACAAGTGCCTCAAATGAACCTTATTTGTTGTCCTTACAGTGGCAGGAAAAAGTGTGTGAACGATTTGCCATTTTCTGGTTTTCTGTGTAAATTGATCATGAAATGTGGTCTGGTTTTCAACGTCACAAATGTAAACAAAAACAATATTTCTTTATTTTTTTTAATTTATTTTTTGGGGGGGATTTTCTTTCCCCCAATTTTCTCCCCTAATTTAGTCGTGGCCAATTCCTCCCCGTCACTAGGGGGGGCTCCCACATTAAGGCTACTACTACCATTCAGCCGGGAGGGCCGAAGACTATCACG
>JAQMYG010000009.1:18446736-18464884 GCA_030014215.1 Clariallabes teugelsi | reverse complement strand
TGGTGACTGACACTCCAAGATAAATCACATCTCGTGCTATCAGATTGTACTGTAATGTGTGGAACATTTTCAGAGCTGCCTCACTGTTCCAAAAATGAGTTTTGAGACAAAAAAGCAAGAAAGAAATTTGATACAGTTTATAAAATGAAATATTTTCTGTTCTTTCTTTATAGACGGACTTTCAAGAGGTATGTCATCCCAATAATAACATTCTTAAGATCTTTTTAATGAAATACATGTTGTTGTTTTTTATATCTGTATAATGATCAAAATAGAAAAACATTTCTAAAGGACTGCTTTCTGATCTGCAGGTGACATCTTGGCCATTGCCTTCGGAGCCTTGTTTGCTCTGACTCTGCTTTCTTTCTGCATTTACGCTTATCGACAGCGGCAAAAACACTCAAAGTGAGTAACACTTAACAATTCCTGAGAACCGACCTGAGTGGGTTTATGTAGGAAACCTGGATGACCTTTATTTCTCATTTTCTCTCACCATTTGAACTTTGAACAGAATTCCATGATGAACCAACACTGTAACACTTAAATTACACTTTCTGACACAGATCACAGCTGAACCTTATAAAAAATAAAAAAAAACTTTTCTTTGCCCCACAGGTTTAACCCTGACTCCAGACAAAATGTTATCTATAAACCAGCGACCAAAGAAGACGTGTAGACCTGCGACGTGTGATCTGATGTCAAACATAGGTCATATTTACACTGGAAAACATTTCTGGAGTTGATGTAAAGACACTGGTGAATGTACTGTAAATAGAAAAACAGTATTTTAACCTCTTAAACTCCTAGACGAGCGTAGACTTGCGTCCCTCACTCCTGCAACTACAATTTCTATTGTAGTTACAGTACTAAAAAACACGAGGAATAAGAATTAAGTTTGATCATTAAGGGGTTAAAAAATGGACGTATCATAACTTGTGTGAGCTTTTTATTGGAAAAAGTTTGTATATAAACATGTTTTACTGTTGTATGGTGGAATGTCACACAATCTTATCCACTATCGTCTTATTTATGACCTTTTTCTACATCATTTGTCATGTTTAAATTAAGCATTGAATTATATGATATCAAAATGTCCATAGTAATAATTGTTAATGCTGCACACAAAAGCAACTTCTTTATGAATGAATAGCAATATTTTGTGTAAATCTACCCACACAAATAAAATGTCTTTATGTTTCTGAGGTAAAACTTGACGTGAATGCATAATGCAAGACGGATCTGTTACAGATAAGACCAGGCCATTAAATAGCTTAAAGGTGTACGGTATATGAACCGAGCCAGTGAGGTGTTTCCCACAGTTAAAAGGGACGGCAGAGAGCGGGATCAATAAACAAACTGTTTAACTAAACATGGCGACGGGGCAAAGTAGTGATAATATAATCACTGTAATGTGGTGACTCTTTGTGAGTCATTTGTTCCGTTTACAGCGACAACGTCGGCTCAGCTGCAGTCTGATAACACACAGAGTTCGGACAAAGTTCATTCTCCTGTTCGAACCGATCTCACAATTTGTCATCTAAAAGTAAATTTAATCCTCAAGCAGGAATCGTATGCTACTGATTTGCCACCTCATGATACCGCAACCATAAGAACGTACGCATAGCAAATACATTAACACAAGACAGCAATGTGTTGTTTAGTCCATCTGTCTTGTATCTTTTTTTATTTGATGCTTTGGGTGAAGGGATACCATAAAACTGCTTTTCTATTTCCAGAACGAATATGTTTAGTCTTACGGAACTGATTTGTGTGTTATGGTACAAAACAGCTGATGCAGTGTGTCCATCAATCCTATAGGTGATGACCTTATGAGGGTGTTTTTCGACCCTTTACACACTGGCAGTTCTATAGAGCGATCAAGACTGTTGTAGTTTGTAGTGACTGAGTGCACTTTCCAGATTGCACATCTAACAATAGTCAGGTGACCAAAGTGTGATCAGATCAATGCACAAAGCAAGCAAACATAAAACTGATCAAATTTTAATTTTGTCCTTTGTTAATGACTGTTTTATGATATGCAGATTAAATTAATCTGAGTGCTTCGTACAGGAAATGGTGTTAAACCTACCTCCTTTCCTTCGAACGAAACCTTATTTTACCATCAACTGTCTGAATATTCACAGTCCTTTAAACTCTGACACACAAACTCACCTAGCCGGCATGTTAAAACCGAACAGGTATGTCTGTTTATCTTAGTTCACACATTCATTTTTTTAAATACATTTGTAAAAGTGAACATTGGTATTAACTCATAGTATTTGAAGGCAACTGGTACAACCCAAGAACTGTTTGATTTGGCTAGATTTCACAAACGTATGACCCGGGGCAGGCGCATGCGTCAAAGAAACACACCTCAGAGGCAAATATTTACAGCCAAAGCGAAAGACTGACCCCTTTTGTGAGGGTTAATCTACCTTTCAGGTATTCACGAAGCGTATTAATCACCTAGTGATCCATAACCATCAGGTGATAAATCTACAGCCATATATTCTCTTGAAAGGGTGAGTCAAAATGATGGAGGTATTACCATATGATCATTAAAATACCTTTTCATAATTAATGTTGTCAAAACTACATGTTCTGAAAAATAAATGAATAAAACAAAAGTATCTGAAAATATTCTGGCAAAGATGGAAATTTAAGAGCAGCGTCCTGACTATCAAACAAAAAGCAACTATCTATCTATCCATCTTACTTTATACTTTTTATGATGGACTGTTTAAGGACCAGAAAAAAAGGAACTACATTTATGAGGTTAAGTTAAAAATTATCTGTACTCCAATCATATAAAAACTTGTTGGCTGCACTGTCTTATCAGCGCTTTCTGTTCAAGGCTACCGTCTCCCCAGTCACTGCTGTGCAGGTGTGAACGTGTTACATCAGTTCATAACTGCAGTGCGAGCAAAAAGGGTGCCAAAACAATTCACGGAAGAGCGTAAACAGAAGCATTCAGATATCTGAATGATAATTTGGTCCGATACTCTAAGGAATGTGAAAGTTCCTTAAAGAGAATCATTACTGGTGACGAGAAACGAATCCATAACTATGAGCCTGAAAGTAAACGACGGAGTATAGAATGGAAAAATCCTCAGTTGCCGACCAAGAAAAAGTTAAATGTCAACCTTTATATGGAGAACTGATGCTTACAGTTTTCTGGGATTCTCAAGGGCCAGTATTGGAACATTATCAAGAAAAAGGTTCAACAATCAACATTGCTCGTTACAGTGAGATGCTTATTGAAGATCTGAAGCCTAAACTTTGGATTAAACATAGAGGACTGCTAACCAAGGGCGTTGTGACCTTGCTTGATAATGCACGTCTGCACACTTTTGCCCACACTGTCAACACTCTGCAAAACCATGTAGTTTTGCAGAGTGCTGACAGTGTGGGCAAAAAAGTGTGTCAAATCCTCCCTATAGTCCTGATCTTGCTCCATCACTTTCACCTTTTTGGTCCTTGTAGGGCTGCCTCGTCCCCTCGCAGCCCTACGAGGATGAAGAGTCACTTTGAATGAAGAAGTGAAGACAGCAATGCATTTGTGGCCTGCAGCTCAGTCACACATTTTTAATGAGGGAATACGAAAGATTCCTGACAGATGGTCAAATTGTATTGAAAAGCAAGGAGAGTAGAAATTTTTTTTTGTCTTTTTTAAAAGGTAATTATAATAAGTTCTACAGTTAGAGTGCGGATATTTTTGGACTAATCTTGTATCAAAAAAAAAGTTTCCACAAAGGTTTTCCCTATTTGTTACATTATAATCGTTTAAACATTATAAAGCAGCATAAAAATGTGAATTTCAAGCTCGTCATAGAGTTTCCAAAATCCTTGTTAACTGAGCTCTTAAAGTAGAGGAACATGTAGACAGTTTTAAAAGAATTTATATAAAAGACACCAATTACAAAGCTAACTCTGTAATTATGCAATATATAACTTAAATAAAGTTTCCCTATTTGTTAATTGTGTAACATTACAAATCAGAATAAAAATGTGAATTTTTAAGTTTTTCCAAAATCCTCGGCCCGTATTCACAAAGCTCCTTAAGCCTAAAAGTAGCTCCTAGTGATGAAATTCTTAGAAAATTTAGAACATTTTCTTAGAATTTCCCCTTAAATTTAGGACTAAATCTTAGTAAAGATAAAAAGGATCACGAAACAGCTCTAAAAGTAGCTCCTAAGATAAAAATTGTTAAGAGTACAGAAGAGGACTTTTAAGAGGCTTAAGAGTTTCTATAGTAGAGGACAAAATGGCGGAAAGAAGAAATATTCCGCAAACACTGAACGTAAAGCTAAAAGTAAACACTGCTCTTCTGTCCAATTTGGTTTTCTTGTTGTTTTACTTCCTTACATCTCTCTTGGATTGTTGGCTACCATCCAAAAGTGTAACTTAAATAGACTGTCCTGCAATCATGTAAATTGATCTAAAATCCAAATCCAAAAGCTGAGACATTTTGCTCCTATCAATCTGAAATGGATTACAAGTAATAAAATCAGTATGGTAAATAAATGAAGAACTTAAATATAGAGTTCTACTGTGTAGAAAGTGGTTGCTTCAATAGTAGACAAACAGTCAGGGCCAAAATTGTTGGCACCCCTGAAATCTTTCCAGAAAATCTAGTATTTCTCACAGAAAAGTATTGCATTAACATATGTTTTGCTATACACGTTTATTCTCTTTGTGTGCATTGGAACAAAACAAAAAAAGGGAGGAAAAAAAAAACAAATTTGACAATGTCACACAAAACTCCAGAAATGGGCTGGACAAAATTATTGGCACCCTTTCAAAATTGTGGATAAATAAGATTGTTTCAAGCATGTGATGCTCCTTTAAACTCACCTGGGGCAAGTAACAGGTGTGGGCATTATAAAAATCACACCTGAAAGCAGATAAAAAGGAGAGAAGTTCACTTAGTCTTTGCATTGTGTGTCTGTGTGCGCCACACTAAGCATGGACAACAGAAAGAGGAAAAGAGAACTGTGTGAGGACTTGAGAACCAAAATTGTGGAAAAATATCAACAATCTCCAGAGAGATGTAATTACCGTATCTTTAAGATATTTAGCCTATAACAGAAACTTTGCATAAAGTAGCTTGCATTCATGATTATACTCATTTCTTTATGTACAAACATTATGATCTCACTGTCTATTCTATTACCATATATTTGTACAAAGAGCGCATTTCAAGACCTTTACAGATTTTTAATCAACCAATCACAGTCCTTGTACTCCTAGCAACAGGGTCAACCACACCTCCTCATTAAGATAAAGGTTGTTTTTCTTTTCTTACTCAGAGTTGCTCTGAGAAGTTCCTTACTTTCCTTACTCACAGTTGCTCCGACAAGTTTCCTAAATCACTTTTAGTCTAGGACTTCTAGCTAGAACGTTTTAGTCTAAGATAGGAACTCAGAGAGAATTCTAAGAAGCTTTGTGAATACGGGCCCTGGTTTTTATTGTTAGTATAAATT
The DNA here is from genome assembly GCA_030014215.1 of Clariallabes teugelsi. Taxonomy (NCBI): domain Eukaryota; kingdom Metazoa; phylum Chordata; class Actinopteri; order Siluriformes; family Clariidae; genus Clariallabes; species Clariallabes teugelsi. Next base: position 18,459,401 of record JAQMYG010000009.1, on the reverse strand, counting down.
GTTAAATACCGTTTTTAAAGAACAAAACATTTAACATTAACAACTAAATAATGGCAACCAAACACAGTTTTGTTCTGGTAAATCTTGTGAGAAGATTGATAACTGAAAGATGATCTCTCGTTACGTCTGGGGACTTTATCATTTGGTAGACTCTCAGAAATAAAATAGTACTAATGTGTACATTTTCTGGGTATTAAGGTGTTATCCTTAGCCTTACTCCTGTACAGTATCTTATTAAAAGGAATGCAATATTCATGTTTCCAGGTGAAAGATAAATTGTAAATGTACAAAAGATAAAAAATAGCACTCCAGCAAAAAGAAAGATTTGTAGAAGGCTTGTGTAAATCTTGTTTTATGGCAGAGACACCGGGAATATCACTGCAACTACAGTATGCCAAGTTTTCTTACCTCTATCAAAGTTCAGAAGGTTAATTTGAAAGGTTAAAAGAAGTTTGGTAGTCGTAAAAATGACTAGATACCAGAGTAAAATAAACCACAAGAGAAGCGTGTTCTTCTGCAGAACTTGGTGCATACTGAAGGTGGCTTTTTATTTAGGACAGAGAAATGCCCAGAGAGATGATATGTTCTAGGTAGCTGTTAAAATCCAGTCGTGCCTCAGAAAGGTGAAGCTGCCTTGGACTAGTCCAGTCAGGTTGCTTGTTCTTAATCACACAGTGAGTCCTGAGACGAAAGGTTGTACTGTTGTATGATGCGGCACCAGTTAGCTACGTACAAAATGACTGTGCCAAAATTAAACAGGAAAATTTCTTTTTAAAAATCAACCGATAACGCACCGACTCAGGCCCATAACGTACCAAAATGAACAGTTCTGCTGGAGGGGAAAAAAACGTTTACATAGCACAGATTTATATTAAAGCCATGACAGATGTGTTTATGGATGTGTGTTATCAGTGTGCTGGTCTGGAAACTGTTCTTTTGAGAGGCAAGTCAAAACCAGCAGAAAGTCAAACAAATAATCTCACTTAGAGCAAAGCAGCATTATGTGGTTAAGTAACCATATGGGCGTAAAAAGAAAGCACTTGTTCATCCATGACAGAGTGAACGTTTCACAGAAATGGAAACACAATCAACTAACGTCTCCTGAAATAACACAAGCCAGCACCAGGGTTTGAAGCGGCAGAACCGAACGCAAGAAAGAGCTGTTGTATTGCTTGTTGTCTACAGGGACATGTTTGCACCCAGTTGCACAAGATAGAGTTTGAGAGACTTTAAAAATGAAGCCCTCAACAGTCTGTTAGTAGAGAAACCAGAGAGAGAGAGAGAGAGAGAGAGAGAGAGAGAGAGAGGAAAAAAACTAAACAAAAACAAAAGGAAAGGATGCAGGTGAAATCGATGCTACATTAAGGAGGAGGACAGGTGGTCCTGACTTCTAGTGGACAGTGATCTAGATTAACTTGATAACCGAGCACGTAAAAAGCTGAGGAACATGTAGTGACGGGTTTCAAAGAATTAACGCAAGAAACATCGATTACAAAGCGAATTCTGCATAATTAGTATATATACACAGTAGATGAGTCAATATATTTGCCAGTGGACTTTGAACATTCACATTGCATACGTCTGCCCCAATGTGAAACTCGTGAGACGGAGGGTTTCTATTTCTATCCATGATGTATTTGGGGGGGGAAAAAAATGTTGCAAGGTCTCACTGAGTGCGATATGTTTGAAATGAAAAAATTAGCAAACTGCTTATCCACTGTGGCGGGGGCTGAACTGTTAAGGGGTCGCATTAGCAGCTGGGGGCATTTGCCTGGAAAAAGACAGTGTCAGAGCAATGGATTTGCTGCAGCTTTAAAGTCTGGATTCCTTATGATTCAACAAACCCAGGTAGCTGCTTTTTATGGCCAGGTTGCTGATTGACACATTAAACACAAACCGTCAATCATGGCTTAATGTATTTAGTTTACTGCAGCGCAAATGTAAAACACATTAGCAGCAGCGAAAAAACTATTTGTGGTAACGACTTTGGGAATTACATACTGACGAAGTGTTGGACCTCTTTTGCAACGTCATATTAAGCTTGACAGAACATTACATTTATTTTATTTAGGTTCGGTTTAGCTTTTATAGAGAAGTAAAATTCCCAATCCACAGTTTTACATGGAACAAATCCAGACTGTAAAGGAGACACAGTCCAGCTCCAGGTCATCTCTCCTATCTCGATTTTTTCTTTTAAAAATCCTCGTAAGATTTACTTTTAATATTTACACGACACTTTCATCAGAGAAAATAAGAAAGGAACACAAAAATGACTTGTGGTTTACAAAAAGAAAAAAAACAACAACACTGTGTTAAATGTAAAATACTACTTGCTCGTGATCAAAGTAATTCAATAAAAGCATAGATTCTGATGTGTGTGAAGATGATGTCAAGCTATTTACACAATGAGCATGATCTGAGAGTCCTATAATCTGTAAGGCAGCCCTGTTGGTGGGGGTTTGAGATCAACCCCGGGGGCATCATCAGAACTGATGGCCGCTGCTACTGCTGTTCTTTCTCCGGCTGCTTCGTTTACTCCGAGCAGTGAATGCAGCTTCCCAACAAACTGCCTGAGTCACGCGGTGAGGTCAGGGCATGGCTTTCTTACGAAGACGCTACCTCGGTCCTCTTACCTGTGGACAGAGTCATGCACTTGGGCTGAAATGGAGACAGAGAGACAGCCTAGATCGTTATTGCAAACATTCTCATTAACAAGAACAAACAGGATAGAAAGACACTGGGTGGGTGTTGTTAGGCTAAACATATTACATTGCAGGTTATATTGGATAAACTCAACTTTGGCACAGGACACTGGTCCTGGAAGACACCATCAATGTCAATGTCCAGAACAAGGACAGCTTATAATATCCGTTTCACCGGCTAATTTAATTACTCGATTTTAAACAGAGAGATGGTGTGCGCTAAGTATATAATCCTCTGAATACGTTCTTCTTCAAAATTATACAGATATATATGTACAAATAAAGTGCCTCAGTGACAGTTTCAATCGAGTTCATTTTTTTATATGAATGTGTTGACTCTCCCACACACTGCTCTCTCTCACGGTCTCTCTTTCTCTTCAGGTTCTTCCTCATTCCTTACACGTCATGAGCTAAAGTTTGGCTTTTAATTCTATGTGTTCTTGTTTAAAAATAGAATAATCATCTGATCGCAGCAGGTCTTAAGATTAGGCAAATACAACCTCAGAGGAACAACAACATGAAAGCGAGAAAAAAAAAGAAAGAAAAAAAACCAAAGTGTGCAATACCAAGTCCTTCATACTGCTTTCACAGTATTTAAGAGGGTAAGTGGCAGCAGGTTGCTGCTAATCATCAGCGTTTGATTCAATAAAATTTTATTTGTATAGCACTTTTAACAATTGTCACTGTCGCAAAGCAGCTTTACACAATCAAAAGAATTATTTAAGTTTGTACGGAATGTGAATGTGTATGAATCAAAATGGTCAGATAGTCCCTGATGAGCAAGCCGAGGGCGACAGTGGCAAGGAAAAACTCCCTGATATGGCAATAGGAAGAAACCTTGATTAACTGATCATCAGCAGGTGTGCAGACCTCTATATAAACAGAAGTTTTGCTGACCTGGAGCATTCTGATGTGTGTAACACAATGCCAAGAGGGAAAGACATAAGCTGTGGTCTTAGAAAAGCAATTGTTACTGCACATCCATCTGGAAAGGGTTATAAAACCAAGTTCGACATTCTACAGTGAGAAAGATTATTCACAAACGAAAAACATTTAAGACAAATGCCAATCTTTCCAAGAGTGGACGTCCCAGCACATTCATCCCCACGTCAGACTTTGCAATGTTCAGGGAAATACAAAAAAAAAAAACCTAAGTTACATCTCAGACACTACAGTGAGCATGTTAAATGTCAATGACAGCACAATTGGATGAAGACTGAACAAGTACGGTTTGTCTGGGAGGGTTGCCAGGAGAAACACCTCTTTCTAAAATAAGCTGCTTTCTAAAAAAAAAAAAAAAAAAAAAAAAAAAAGTATATATATAGATTTGGCTGAAATTGGTTCATGCAACATGACAATGATCCGAAGCACGCCAGTAAAACTACATCAGAATGGTTTTGGAATGGATTAGTCAAAGTCCAGACCGCAGCCCAGTTGAAAGGCTGTGGTGGGACCTTAAGAGAGCTGTTTATACGTGAATTCCCAAAAACCTCAATGAACTGAAACAATGTTGTAAAGAAGAATGGGCCAACGTTCCTCCACAATGACGTGAGAGGCTGATAAAGTCATACAGGAAATGATTACTTCAAGTTGTTGCTGCTAAAGGTGGCACTACAAGCTACTGAATCATGGGGGTATTTAGTATTGCACACGTTTTTGGCTTCATTTTTGTGAAATAAATAACGTCACAATGAAAAAAAAAGTGATATGTTGTTGTTTGAGGTGGTATTTGTGTAATACAGTACTAATACCTGCTAGTTTAATACTGTTTTGAAACAAAAGCACATAGAATTAAAAGACAGGGCACTAACTCTTACACACGTGACTGTAGATGGCGGTTCTCTCTCTTGTTCTCCAGAACCCAGGATAGGACATGTTGGCTCATGCTCTTTGATGGATTAGCAGATAAGGGCGTTTGGTACAGGAGTTAAAAACCTCTTAACACCTGCACAAGTCACATATTTCTTACCAGAACTTATAGTAAAGGTGAACTGAGACAGAGGAATAAATGTTGCACTATGATATTTTGTTCAGAGACTATGGATGGTTGATATCTTTGTGGGGATTTTATAAATAACCTCATCAGTCGTGTTACATTATTTACATGCAATTTAAGTAAAAACTATGAAGGTTTAAAAAATAAATAAATAATGAGTACAGATCTTACGTGTGCAGAGCTTTGAGAGGTTGTTCAGAGACCCTCCTGAAGAGAAGAACGCCCAGACGGCCATGACTGCTGTTACAACATACACAGGAGGAAGGCTGCCTTCGTACAGCGGGTTCATCAGAGACTGTCGGTGTACATGAGTGTATGAAAGACAAAAAGCATAAAGAGTAAGAAAGGATGTGAGACAGTAAAGCAGCACGTCTGGCTAAAATGATAATGAAATGCAGTATTATTATAGCAGTAGTCATGACTGCAATCCCAATCTGTGTCACTGGGGACTCTTGAGCGGATTGTTTTGTTACAAGTCCTAATCACTAATGTATTTCTGTTCTGGTTGGACGCAATCGTGTGGTTTAATTCTTATCAACGCATCAAAGTGCATTCCCAAGCTTCATCCTTTTATACACAATGAAGAGCTTAGATACCATGTGGGTCGAGAGAGAAACATTTAAAAATATTTTCGATTCCCTTTTCTCACTACTATTACGCGATAAGTACAGACATGCAAACAACTGCAAGGAAGTTTAACAGGAATGTGTCATGTTAAACTGACTATATCAAGAAATAACCATGTTCTGGGCTAGAGAGAAATCTAGAGGGAGTCAATTACAAGTGTTTGATTTACATTTTGTTTACTTTACTGTTATAATGTGTAAAAGTGATAACAGGAACACACCTCATCATCAACATTCCTTCTCCATAAACGCAACAATAAGTGGTTAAAAAACATGTCTTGTTCTTTAATTTTTTTATTTAGAAAACTTATGTATTAAAACTGTTTAAAAAAATAAAAATAAAAAAAGTGTTGGCATGTCTGTACATTGAAAATATTTGCAAAAAATGATTTGGGAGAACGTAAGATGAGTAATGGAAGACATCAAGATGGAAATTTTCTGTCTGTCTGTGCACGCATTATGTAAAAACTACTGAACAAATTTTAATGTTTTCACAAGTGCATCTGACCGTGCTTGAGGTAACATATTAGCTTTGCTTCATCGCAATCGGCCCACGGGAAGAGAAGATACCCTACTTTAAAAAAATCATTAGGAAAAAAAAAAAAAAAGAGAAAGAAATTGACCTTGGAAAAATCATTAGTTCATCTCAAAATTCAACAGATTTCTCTGTACATTTTCTAATATGCGCTTATGCGTGTGCAATTGAAATCTACTTAATAAACACCTTCATTCCACACTTCATGGTAACACGTAAAAGTTTTAGTTCATTCCAAAATTCAACATATGGCATAGTACATTTTTAAAAACTTGCTTATGAGTGTTTAAGTAAATTCTACATGAACGAAGACATGGGCACACTGTAGGACGAGCTGTTAATGGGAATTAATTAACTTCCAGTTACTTGGAGATTTTGGATGCCGTCGCCATTGTTTTACAATTTGGAAAGAAATAAAAACCAAACATTTGATTAGTAGTGTACATTTCCCTCTCGAATGACAACTTTTTTTTTTTAAATCATGGAAGAAAAAATTTAAATGTAAGTTTGTTGACAGAATTCATTATGCTTTTTTTCAACCACTTGCACTAATCATTTGTCTTTACCAGCTTTGTTTCACTCTTGCTTGTAAATATTTAGTAATTTATTATTGGAATTAGGTTTTTGAGTTCAGTGCTTAGTAGTCTTACTAAACAATGTTATTAATGCTTAAATGTTGTGAAATATTTTGCCAACCCTTGGTTTAATATAGCCTTTTTCATATATTTTTAACCTTGGAGATATCTGGCATTAATATCTAAAGAAATGTATGCTTAAACATAAGTAGATTATGACATTTTGTGCAAGACAGATCCGGCACAGAATCGATAGTTTCCTTCATCTGCTGAGTCAGTTACGTTAATTACAATATTTAGGTGCACTGAAAAACAGAAAACTCTTTCTGAGGCTATAAAACATTTAGACAATATTAGATGAGGGAGCAGAAGTAACCTGAACTGGCTATGACAAAGACAAGCAGCGTCTCCCCCCAGTGGCTATAAATGATGCTAATGAGTTTCTTTGACGCTCCTTAAAGGGATAGTTCAGTGTTTTTTTCAAGTCAGTCTCAAATCAAAATAGGAGACTCGTTTTCTTTCCCCATAACTAGCTGTATGCCTAACTGGAACTAGTCATACGGCTACAGTATTTCCAGGGAAAGTAAAGAGCTAAATGTGTTGAAACAACCATCAGTAACTGTGAACTCAAACCTGGGGTTAAGCGTGGCATAAGAGCAACATTAACAAATAGCGCAACTGTTTTCTCTCTTTAAATGAATTCCAATTAAATCACAATGTCTTATTTTACACTCCTGTGAAGCACACAGTAAAACCAGGCAAGAAATGACATTCACCTGATGAGTGCAGAACCTGAGGCTGAGGGTCATGTGACCGCTTGGTTGCTTACCAGACTGGAGACCAGCAGATGGAGACACACCACCACAACGATGACCCACCAGCGGCTCTTCTCACAGCCCTCGAAGAACACCACACCCCAGAACGTGTGCAGCAACGTCATGGCCAGAGTCATCAGAGCTGTCGGTAAAGTCCACAGGTCGACTTTAATACCAACAACTCAATCACACTCTCAAATCAATTACAGCATACAAACCTGAGCTAGAGAAATATCTCAGGAATCTCTATACATTGAATAAATCTCTGCACTTCCTTACTCCCTTATTAAGGATCAATACTGACTAATGTTTAATAAAGTACTTACTTCCTGATATTAAAAAAAGTCACATTTATACTGATATCATCCACTGTAGTAGTATCATTATTACATAACTTTTATGTCAACATTATGTAGAATGCATTTATTCTAATAATTACTATTTTTATTGTTCACAAATAATTTATACAATTAACGTTTTGCAAGTAAATGTGTACAATTTACAATAAAAATTTCACATAAAGACTTCCAAAAAAATTACCTTACTAAAATAAGCATTATCTAGCATTTATGTAATGTCTTTTTTTCACAAATATTCACAATGAGTATATAAAGTATATTCCAAAATACTAAATAACTACATGGCCAATAGTTTGTGGACACCTGACCATCACATCCATATGTACATTACCAATCAAAAGTTTCAACTTCTAATTCTTGGACTTCCCTGATTTTTATTTCTTTCTACATTGTAAACCAACACTAAAGTTGATATTAAGATGTGTCTGCTACTTATGCTCTGTAAAACCTTCATAATGACATCAATGTATGATGTTTGAGGCTGGTAACTCTAAATTAACTTCGCCTCTGCAGCAGTGGTAAGTTTTGGTCTTGCTTTTCTGGGATGGTCTTCATGAGAGCCAGTTTGATCATGCTGCTTGATGGGTTTCACAAATGCACTTTCACAATCACAATACTGTTCGTGCAAGGACTATGCAGAACAGTCGACCTTTGTGTCTTATAATAAGAACGAACTGTTCTTGTCATTGTCACTTAATTACCTAGTGCCATATGTTATTTCATAATTTTGAAAAGAAAAAAAATCAGTATTGTTCTGGAATGTAGACAATAAATCCAATCTTGTGTCTAAACTTTTGACTGGTACTTTACATCTTTCCCAAATGTTTGTCACAAATTTGGAAGGACACTATTGTATAGGACATCCCTATATGATGTAGCATTACACTTCCCTTCCCTGAGACTACGAGGCTCGAACATGTTCCAGCATGACAGTGACTCTGTACTCATACTGAGCTTCATGAAGAACTCTATTATCCTGCACAGGACCAAAACCTCAACCATAACGCTCACCTTTGGAGTGAACTGGAACACCGACCCAAATCTACTGTCTGACCTGACTTATGCTCTAGTAACTGAATAAACAAAATTTTAAATCTGGAATGGTATACGAAACATCTAGGAACAAGCAAATGAGTGTGAAATTTCCATTAGTGTGAATTTTATTAAACAATTATAAAATATTTTATGTGAAGTTCACATTATCAAAATACTGTAGATACTATATCCTTTATTTATTTAATATGACATTTTTAAACTACCTTCAAAAAGCCTGAAAAAATAAAATCGACACACTTGGTACTTGTGTTATCAATTACAGAACAATGCTATGCGTTCATAATGACTCGGGGGAAAAAAAAAAGCTGTTACTATTATTTTCAATTACGCTACGTTCAGAAAAGAAAAACAATTGCACCACATTCACAGGGGGAAAAAAAGAGGAAGATGTATGTGCCTGGACTGACCTGAGGTGATAAAATAGTACTGAGAGTCTCCAAAGATGCCCACAGTACCTGGGCCCAGAGAGTCAGAGAGGATGTTGATCATGGAGAAAGCGCCGCTCATTATCCCAAAGCCGAGTCCTGCCACTGTACACATACATTACACACTTATATATACAAACATACATAAACATATATATTTACAGTCCAGACAAATCATTCTTGAGTACACAGTTAAGAGGTTAACTGAAGTATTTATCTGATGTTCTCTGAACATATATAAAACTAAAGAGATGGTTGTCGACTTCATGAGGACACGGAGCGATCAGTCTCTGCTGAACATCAATGGCTCCTCTGTGGAGATCATCAACGGCACCATCAAATTCCTGGGTGTCCACCTGGAGGAGAACCTCACTCTCACCAGCTTTGTGCACATAAACAGCCCAGGAGCTTCCTGAGAAGTCTGAGGAAGGCCCAGCTTCCATCATCGATTCTTACAATCTTCTACAGACTATTGAGAGCATCCTGAGCAGCTGCATCACTGTCTGGTTTGGGAATTGTATCGTCTCGGACCGCAAGACCCTATAGCGGATAGTGAGGACAGCCGAGATGATCATCGGGGTCTCTCTTCTCTCCATCACTGACATCTACACCACATGCTGCATCCACAAAGCCACCAGCATTGTGGCTGATCATACACACCCCTCACACTCACTCTACACCCTCCTGCCATCTGGAAAACGGTACTCACATCCAGACTGTGCAACAGCTTCTTCCCACATGACAACCGTCTCCTCAATAAGAAAGGACTGGACTGATACACACTCAGATAAACATTCACCTTAATGAAATGGGACTGGACTGATAAACACACATGCGCATACACCAACCTGAAATTGTTTTTTTTGTAATATTTATAAAAATATATACAATATTTAAATTACTAGCTGCTATTTGCACAAGTACTCCTTCCTGTCTCTGCTGCTACTTTTACAAGTTTATTGTTTTTTTTTTTATCTATCATGTCATTACTTTGCACTTATCTCAACTCACTATCACAGTATATTCCATTGTTTCATGTTGCTGCTCTTGTTTGCACACTTTATGTTGCCTGTTGTATAATACTTAAAACAGTTTCTCCTTAATTTATGGTATCAATTTGGTTTGTCTTAGTCAGCTAATTAGGTGTCCTAGTTAGTTAGTTTCTGTTAATTTATGTTGCATGTATGGACCTGGAGGAACATTGTTTTGTTCCACTGTGTACTGAACTGTACAAGGTTAAAATGACATTAAAAGCCTACATGACTTGATTGGATCATAATAATTACAACAAAACATCCAGCACAGTCCAGTGATGAGACGTATAGACGCAGTAAAATATCTGAATGGTGCGGACGTTTTAAAGAATGCAGTACATCCGTGAATGATGATCCCGGCTGACGTGGCTCAGAGCTCACTGCAGTCGTTCACTGAGAGTGAAATTCCTTGAAAATCGACAGATAAATCTGTCTGTTGGAATTGTACACACAATCATTCACAAATTACCAAAAAAAAAAAGTTTTTTTTTTTTTTTTAACGGCATATCTTACCATAAGCCATTTGCCGGACAGAAATGGGTGAAGTTTCTTCATCACTAATCGCTGCCAGGCCTTCGGTAGCCTTCCTAATGATGCGAAACACACACACACAAAAACACACACATGCTGCAAAGCTCAGGTTTGTTTCTATTGGAAGTGTAACTGAACATTCATCCTCCTCCTCTTTTGTTCCAGCTTCAATGGTTTGTAAAAAAAAAAAAAAAAAAAAAAAAAAAAAAAAAAAAAAAGAGTCTTAAGTCTATACTTAATCATGTTTATAATACACTCTGACACAGAGGTTTAAAACTCCCTGTTAAACATTCTTAATGCCTTTCTTCTCAAGTTACACATTTTCCGAAAGTAATAATAATAATAATGATAATAATACCATGCATGCATTTCAAATACATGCCCATGTCTAGGTGGAACCATGGACAGGGTGCCAACCCACATACTCTCACACCCAATAATACACCACGGGGAATTTTGAAATGCCAATGAGCCTACATCTCAGGAACAACATGCAACCTCCACACACACACACACACACACACACACACACACACACACACACACACACACACACACACACAGATTCTAACTGTAAAAAATACAGGCCTTCAGAGATGTAGCAGGGAGCAGACGATTGTAAGGCTGAGTTACAGCTAATGTTCCTTCTGTACGAAAACATTATGTATAGTACATGTTTCACTTTACAGCATTAGACACGCCTAACAAGAGTGAAAGAGGAAGTAGAGGAAATGCTAAAAGCAAATCACATGCAACATTAAACTGATTCCTGCTGATGGTAAAAAGTGAGAAAGCTACACGCCAGGACGTCTTACTGGAGTTTAACGGACTGTGCTGCTGCTCATGAAACTCAAATCAGTGGTGTTAAACCATGGCATGACGCCTCTACCCAGAACACCAGCTCTACATAAACTTTTGACACTGTTATAAAAAACGCTGACGACTCGCCAACTCATCATCTCATCATCTCATTTCCCAGTTGTTCATTAACAAACACTTCCTGTAGACACTGTGCTTCCTCGGCTGGAATGTCGAGACCATGAAGACGACGGACGTGAGCGATGTTCGATCTGGGTTGTATTAGAGTAGGGGAGACACCCTGGTAGCATTTTCATGCTCAAAGCACTGACAGCCTCATCGGTTACCTTTTATTCCGCCCCTTTTTTTTCTAAACTAAAAACATGCCCAAAAAAATTTAAACACACTTTAATATGAAAAATATATGCCTCTCTTCTGAGGGTCACATGATAGCATCAGTGATGGTGTGACTACTGTCTAACATCTGTAGAGGAAACATAATACTATGCATTGCAGCCATAATTGAATTTTTAAAAAGGTGCATAGATAACAACTACTGAAGTTTGTATACAGTTTTTTTTTTAGCCCCCTCTGCATTTTCACGCTTGCTTTTTAAGAGTTTGTTTTCTTTTTACAACTCATTACAGCATCATCATTTATTTATTATGTACAGTTAATATGCTCTATTTTAAGTCTTTAATAACTCTTATTTTATTCTCATGTATTGTATAGAACTCTGGACAACAACTGTTGTTGTAGTAAATGTGCTTTATAAATAAAACTTGCTTGTTAACAGTCAAACTTTTCAGCAAGAGTCACTTGTTCATTTTTGCCATGCATGCAAATCCTGTTTTACAGTACATGACTGTTTTTAAACAATTTGCTGACGTTTCTGGCTATTCAGGCTACATTATGGAAGTCTTGAATGCCAGAATGCACCATGACAAAGAATTCTGTCCAACAATGCCATAATTTCTGAGTCAGAACATGCGTGAAACAGTTTGTATCAACCTACCTACAAACTATTGACTATCTGTTGACTATTGAACAGCGAGAGCTCTCACCTGAGCAGTCTGTAGTAGGTGAATCGGAAAACTTCCTGAATGAGGACTGAGAAGACGACCCCAAATATCAGCAGACCTTTCTGTAACTTGACATCGTCTGAACTGCTAGCTTTCACCGCAATGAACCAAACCAGAGAGGATAACAGGAG
>JAQMYG010000009.1:18426521-18445625 GCA_030014215.1 Clariallabes teugelsi | reverse complement strand
TCACGTGTACTGTACCAGTGTACCAGTAACGTGATGTGACAATAAAAGTGATTTGATTTGATTTGATTTGATTTGACCCTTGAGCTGCTGTAAAATCACAGATCATGCATCAGGCTTAACCTAGAGATCCATTATGATCTCAGTGTTCCTCTTCTACAGTCACCTGAGGATCTAACAGTGAGCACAGCCTGCTTTGGTGCGCGAGGGTCTGCATGTCTATGCGTGAGTGCGCGCGCGCGATGGTCTGCGTGCCTCTGCGCGTGTGTGCGAGAGTGCGCGCGTGAGCTTTATACTCACCCTGCGATCAGGATGATGACTCGCAGTGGATCCCTGGCGATGGTGAAAATAAACATCGCGAACGCAGGGCCAAATGCTATAAAAGCACAGCCGAAAAACACCGCCACAGTCATCCTCCTTCTCCGCCTCCTCCTTCACAAACTTCCAGCTAGCCTGTTAGCACCAAGGCTGTTCACAAACACCTAACAAGTCTCGGGAGGAAGTTTTTCGACTCCTGGTAAACGTTTTAACAGATAATGAGAGCTTAACTTCCCTTAAACAGAACAAAGACAGCACCCATGCGAGCACACAGTCATTTCACCGGCTGCCACAAACACACACTTCCAGCAGGAAAGGCTAAAACAACAGCACTGCTGCTAGCCGACTCAGAACTAAAACCCGAGCCGTTTTTTGACTGAACGCCACTTAAATGCGATCTTATATCCGTTTTTTCTCTTGTGTCATCTTCAAATAACGGAATTCCTCTTTTTTCCTCTCGTAGCGGAGCATGCGACTTCCTGAGGCTTTTGTTTGTCAAATGATTTGCTTTGTTGTACTTCCGGGTTTTCCAGACCAGCAGCTCTGGGCCGTGTTCCAATCACACCAACCTCTCTCTCTCTCTCTCTCTCTCACCCCGGAGTGTGCACTCCAGTGTTAAAGTGAGATTTGGGCCGCAGGAACAAGACGGGATTGTAACATTCATGGCTTGTGGTCTAGTTCTACTATCTTAAGAGATAATTCTGTTAACAATTACAATGAATCATTTAAATGGACTTGGAAATGACTTGGAAATTGGAAATACGTTTTTTTTTTTTTTTTTCATATACATTTTCAGTCCCTGAAGTTTGCATGTACTTCCCATGCTTGGTGGGTTTCCTCCGGGTACTCCGGTTTCCTCCCACAGCTCAAAGACATGCAGATTAGGCTAATTGGCCTTCCCAAATTGCTCACTGCGCACCATGAGATGGATTGGCACCCTGTCCAGGGTGTATGTACCCCACCATGGGTACCCAAAGTCTCCTGGGCAGTGGCGGCTGGTGCAAAGTTTTTTTTATCTGGGGGCACAAACAAAATTTAAATAAAACTTTTAATAACTGCCTGTAAATAGTCATAAGAAGTGCTGGAAAAGCATCACTTGACCGCTGCTTGACCGCTGTTTAATTAGAAGATCAGGTCGATCTGGTCCAAGCTCTTTTTTTTTTTTTTCTTTCTTCACCCGATCGGCTTGCGAAGCGGTATTTTAGCAAAGAAATTACAGAATTTTCTCTCATATTTAGCTGGCTTCCACGTCAATCACTATTCAATACAATAACTAACAATCTGCTGACCGTTAATAAGACTCGTTGAGAATGGTCCAATCACATGAGCCCAAATATTTAAAAACAATATTGATTCGCTAAGAACAAAAGTGGGAGGGTTCGGGAAATCCCCCCAAGGATTGTTTGAAAAAATCCAATTAGAGCTCAGCCTCAAATCACATGCTATTAAAAAATGTATGTGCCTACATAAACACTCGTTTGTTCGGCGCCCTGCGTACACGAACACAAATGAACGTAATACAGTTTCTATTTTTTTTATTGTAAATAAATTATATTAAGAAATACAGCGGAATATTGTGACTAAATGACTTTATTTAATTATTTAAATAAATAATTATTATGTTAAATAATTACCCCCGCGACCCTGAATACAGGATAAAGCGGTATAGAAGATGAATGAATGAATGTTAAAGTAAAAAGTAAACACAAATTTTGCCTATAGTTTCAGTAATTAAAATATTACAATGCAGCTAAGGACATATTATAATAAACAGAATGAGTAGCTCACCTCTCATAACTTCCAATCAGAATCGTTCGTTCTTTAGAATCTATTGCACCGCATAGCGTCTATGGGAGTCACGTGACAAAAGAACGAACGACACAAGACTTGAAGATTCATTGAGGAGAACCGTTCAATTCTGTGTCCTGTGTACTGCACTGCATAGCGTCTATGGGAGTCGCGTGACAAAAGAACGAATGACTTGGAGTAGAAGAGTCATTGAGAACGAATCGCTCAATTCTGTTTCCTGTACATAACCTACGGAGGTTTTGCGATGATTTGCGCATGCGCGCCCAGTAGAAAAAAAGATTTTAATTTTTTTGTTTTGTAGAATGGCATGTTAGATTGTGGCCCACAAGCTTTGGTGGATTTTCCGTAAGTCAATGTGTTAGAGAAATGTATAAATGTTACAATTGCTATTTTTCAAAAAAAATTGTAAAAGACTGCAATTCTTGCCTCTCATGGTGTTTAATTAAACTGTATTTAAATTTTTAATAGCGAGCACAGGTTACTATCAGCACAAGTGTCTGTGCTGGGAATCAAGAGCATAAAGCGATGAGTGCATGTTGAACACTGATGCATGGGCATTTCATTTTCCTGCTTGGCAGGTTTTTTTTTTTTTAAACATCTTTTTTTTGTCTAACATTTTAATATATTAACTGTGAAGCAGAGATATCTTTAACATTACTTTTAACACTGTTCTCTACTTATGTCACACTTATTTATTAAGTATGCATACTGTACTTAAGTTGCATACTACCTATTTTAGTATGCATACTTATTTTTAAATACTGTACATACATCCAAACAAGCATAGAACTCCAACATGAGAAATGTACACATTTACAGAAGGTACAGAAACATATGTATATAACACTTATGCATATTTATTTTGCATACAATGTGTACCTGCTAATTTTACTGATTATAGGCTTATGTTTCTGTTTCAATTACTATAAGAAAGGATCAGATTAAACCTTTCATCTATGCTTAATGTCAAATGTTTATTGTGCACTTTGATTACTAGCATTTGCTTCCCATTTGTTTTTTTTTATTTATTTGTGTGATGTTTTATTTTTGTTTGATGATTTATTTATTCATTTCATGTTGTTACAGGCTAACATTCATCACACTGCCATCAGTTATTTTCTTAAAGCCAATGTAGATAAATAATCACCTGCTGCAATACACCATGGTAAGAATTTGAAGTGAAAATCATCATGAAACAGGAAGCATTTAACACATTACAAATCTTTAGATCTATTAAAGTAATCTACATTCAGAAATTAATTCCTGTAAATAGGAAAACTAACAGTAAAAAAAACTGCGATATTGAGTATGCATACAAAAAATAGCTTTATTACATTTATAAAAAATATATATAGATTAAAACTGATGGTATGCATGCCTAATAAGTATACATTTTTATATTTTTCAAGAAAGTTAGTGTGAAATAAATATGCATACTTTAAAAGGTAGGAAAAAACAAACATTTATTATCCTGTATTATTGTGTATTCAATACTAAGGGTATCTCTCATCTTACCTTTAATATTTTATGTTAAGAAAAGTTACAATGCTAGGATGAAGTTCTGTATTACCAGATACAAGGGGATTGGTTAAGATTTACAGTACATTTACATTCATGACATTGGGTAGACGCCCTTATCTATAGTGACTTACATAAGCAACTTACGTTACATGGACCAATCAAATAGAAAGGAGACATACATCTTCCTCCACCACTAAAGTCTCATAAATCTCATAAGTGTAATGTGGAAACTTTCACTGAAAATCCTTCATGTTACACACTCATTGGTCAGCACAGATATTTATTTTGCATACCAGAATTTTTATTATGCATGCTTATTATGAGTTTATATGAAAATATACACAGTATATGGCATATACAGTAAGTAAAGTATATGGTATATACCCTGACGTATAATGGTTTAACTTACAGCTTTCCAGTGCAAAAAGAAATGGTTATAGCATTTCTGGCTGAAGATCTTTACCACACACAATGAATCCTAAGTTGGGGGGAAAAAAGTTTTCCTAATTATTCACCCGTAGCTCCGCCCACATGCAGATCCTGACGCCCGTGTGCTACCATTACCTGTGAATAGAGCGTGCGGTCCAGTGTTTTGGCAGATATATTACCTCACAGTATGCGTGCAAAATAATTTTAGTATGCAAAATAGATATGCATGTCTTAAAAATAAGTGTGCAAAATAATTATGCAAACTTCTGAAAAACAATGCAAAATAAAACAATAAAAATTAGCATAAAAGCCCAAAAATGTAAGCAGCAAGGTCTCAAAACAAGAATATGTCTTTGCTAAACGTTTGCCTGATCATTGTCGGCAAAACGGTTAATAATCATACATTGAAACTTTGAGGCATGAAAACTACCCAATTCCACTAATGTGGGTAACACTGTGTGTATTGAATTAGTATTTATTGTATTTATGATGAACTCTTTAACTAGTTTTCACGAGGACAGCAGAAAAAGAGTAAAAATAAAGGCACAAAGAGATTGCTTGTATTCAACATTTTAATAATCTTTAACAAAGAGCTTACACAATTGCATAGTTAGATGATACTTCAAAAATGGGCTGTTGCTGATCAATATCACGTCACATTCCTGTCAATTATTCTAAAAGGTCACAACCTTAAAAAAAAATCCTGTTTATTAAAAAAAAAAAAGAAAATGGCATATGCGTCAGATTTAATACATCATGGTAAGAATTTGAGGGGGAAACACCATGAAACAGGAAGTACCCTAGACATTTTATACTATCCAAATCAGAAATCAAAAATTAGGTTAAGAGTGTCTTTAAATCAGCATGGCTACTTTGGCTATGACAGACATTTTTGGTGAAAAAAAAGGATAGATAAATAGACTGATTTCAAATCTGTAAACATGCACTTGTGTTTACTCGGAGAGCCGTCTGGTCCCGACCCATATATTAAGAACAAATTAGACAAGTACTAAAACCAGTTCCCTAGCTGATCTCTAGTACAGTAGAGTGTGTGAACTGCACATGAATCAATGACCCGTCATGGACTGTTCATGAATAGAAGCAGTAACAGCTATGCAGGTGGTCTATTTGATGGTAGTAATCGGTAAACATTTAAGAATATTCTGTGCTTTGTTTACACACAAGAAATCAGTCCATATTACATAATCAAAGAACAAGATCCATAATTAAAAAACGATGAGTCCCTCTGTTGTTTTGATACATTTTGGTCAAGTAAAACAATGGAATGACTAAAGCACAGGGGATGAGGCAGTGGAGTAGTTAAAGCATCACTGTTATTGAATGAGCTAACAGCTCCTAGGTTAGAACGAACACCTATTAGTAATTAGATCAAGATGTAATTTTGGTCTCGTGTCAGGACTACTTCAAAAGCCAAAACACTGTCATGTCCCGGGTCTTGATGGGTATACTACTGGTTCTAGAACTACGAATAAAACCTGATCCTATGGGCTTAGGGTCTAGAGTGTAATTTCAGGGAATCTGGAGCTATCAAACTAAATCTACTCAGACCTTACCCCGCTGAGGGATGTGTTTGCACACGTTTGCTGCATGGTCTCCACTGGAAAGCTCTATGCCATGTAAGACTCTTGTTTGTGGTGCAAATTTCGCACATTATAAATTGTTCAGCTCCATTAGAGTCTGGTCCAGCACTTGCTGCATGCCTAGGTTCTCCTCTTTAGCCTGGGCTAGTTTCTCTGGTGGCAAAGATGAACAAAAAGGACAAAGTCAGATATCTAAAAGTAGACATAAATTAATTTTTCTACTTGGTAGAAACATTGGAGCTGCCTTTAATAGAGTAGATAGTTAAAGCAAGCATGTGATTTTGTTTAGACGATCATAAGCAGGAAGCAGATTCCAGACTCTCGGTTCGTCCCTAAACGAGGCGAGCCTGAGGTCTCTCTTAGCACAGAGACTGGTTAGTGTGTGTTGGGCGAGTGAAATGTCAGGTGAGGTTTGGGTTTCACTCAGCACAAAGGAGCAGTCACAGAGGACAACGTCTGCTTCGGCTCAGCGCCTCAACCACACCGGAGTGATCAGCCAAAACATTCAGGCACAATTAATGGGACAAAATTATACTGTAAATGTCCCAATAATGCTTCTTCTGGTAAAAAGAAAAATATAGATTTGAAACCATATATTTGATGGACTGGGAAAAGTTGTTGGGTAATTCTATGGTCAAATTCTGGTAAACAGCCAATAAAGGACAAAAACAAAATGTTCTAGGCCACTTTTATCTACTTTACATACTAGTACAGTATATGCTACCTTCCTGCACATATAAGCATGAGGAACCAGTTTAACAAATTCAAGGGTAAATTCAGTTAGCTTGCCTGAAAGCGTTTAAAGTGTTAAAAACTTCCTAGTTAAGTGCGAGTTCCTCAGATAGTGGAGATCAGCTATGTGCCATAGCAAACACACACAGATCTAATCACGTCGGTTTGTAATCAGTCGCTGGAGGTCAAAAAGCCTGAGAGGCACAGAGAACTGAGTGCGACAGTGACAGTAATTAACAATATCATAGATGTATCTAAAGAGCTAAGTCAGCAGTCACAGTGGAATATGACCTCATAAACACAGAGGTTTATTTAATAGTTAATTTACAATCAGCTGAAAAAAAAAAAAAGCATTAGTCCAAAAGAAACAAGCATGTTTACAAAGCATAAAAAATATCACAGCCTGAAAATCAGAACATGTCTTTGTATATAAATGTTTGTCCAGTTCACATAAGCATTAGTAATCCCATAAAGGGACAGATGGAATCATATAAACCATATTCCCATGCTCCAGTTACTCCCACTAATAAACAGCAGCCTTGATTTCAAAGTCACAGCTAAAATATAGACAAATATTTCCTCTGAGGTTAAAAAAAAATGGCATTTATGTTTGTTACTGTGGCTTTGAACAAGATTAAAGTCCTCCGAGTTGAAATTATGATAAATAACAAGTCCATGTATTTCCCATCATGGAGAATCAAGCTTGATATGACGCTGAGCTGAGCACCCAGTCCAAAAGACAAGAAAAGGGACCATAAGACCACAGGACCTATTAGTCTTTTATTATATGGTTGGTAATACCAGTCTCAGCCCAGCACTTTCACTGGAATTTAAGCTTTTCAGTTTAGATGTTTGAATAATATATAAACATAAATCTAACACACATTTTGGAATACAAAACTCTCCTGAGCCCTCTCTCGGTTCTTCATTTTTTCTTTTCCAAAGAGCCAGACTTTCTTATATTTTTAATGTAGTCTTGAGGAATAGAGCTCCAGGCTTCCTGAAGGACTTTTTGTCTCTCATTTTCAGACCAGTCCCTGTACCTGACCAGTTTCAGAGGGAAGTCTTTTAGTTTGTTAAGCCACACCTATGAACCTATGAAACATTCACAAGGATAAAAAACGTTTAACTTAAGGCATAAACCAGTGAGAAACAGGTGCAGATGATGACAGATGATCAGGCCAGTGATTGGTATACTGGTAATGCTCAATACTGAATGTTTGGAACAGATGAGAGGGGAAATGAGGTTGCTGCTAAGGTTGAAATGATTGCTAAACTGCAAAGTCCATTTTGCTAAACTCTCTTATGACAGCCGCCTGCAAAGTGATCCATTGTTGATAATAGATTAAGTTATCTGTATGGAGACAACTGCTTAACATTTAGGAAAGGAGTCTCCAGTGTCAGCATTGTAAAAAGAGAACATCCTTTACTACAAGAATGACTTTAGAAATTTCCTCATTCTGCTTTCTTATCACTTTCAAGTAAAATGCTGTTGAGGCAACGACTCATTCTTCCTATAGTTTTAATGATAACAAGCAAAAACTTGTAGAGTACCTTCACAGAGCATATTAGAACCACCACACCACTGATTAGTTTCCTATCACAGCATGCTCTGTTGTGTGTATGTTTTTTTAAAAAAAAAAAAACTTTTTACTTACTCCATACACAAATCAAGATTATTGTCCTCTTGTCTTCCAAATGTGGCACATTTGACTGGAATATCCTGGTTTTTTTTATACTTTATTTCTATGATTGATTGATTAACAGGGCTGATAATAGTGAATAGCATCAACCTACAGCTACTGTACGTGGAAGGTGAACATTACAAATGATCTTATATACCCAACAGCGACATCAGTAGGTACACCTTGCAATCACATTGCAGCAACTCAAGGCAGTTAGGCATTTAAACATGGTTAAGACAATCTTCTAAAATTCAAACCGAGCATCAGAATGGAGATGAAAGGTGATTTAAGTGACTTTGAACGTGGCATAGATGTTCCAAGTATTCTATGGGTTCTAGTAGTTGTCCGAGTATTTCCTAAACTGCAGCTTTCCTAATGTCTACTGGGATTTTCATGCACAACCATCTTTAGGGTTTACAAAGAATGGAAAAAGAGAAAATATCCCGTAAGAGCCAGTTCTCTGGGCAAAAATGCCTTGTAGATGCCATGAGGTCAAAGGAGACTGGTCAGACTGGTATGAGCTGAGGGAAAGACAACTGTAACTGAAATAATATTACAACTGATGCCACTCACAGCTAAGAACAAGAAACTGAGGCTACAATTGGCAAGGACTCAACAAAATTGGACAATAAAAGATCTGGTCAGGTCTGATCAGTCTCAGAGACATTCGGATGGTAAACGACATGAACGCAAGGATCTATACTGCATTGTTTTAATAGTTCAGACTGCTAGTGGTGTAATGGTGTGGGGGGTAATTTCTTGGTGCACACTGGACCCTTAGAACTAGTTGAGCATTGTTTAAATGCCACAGCCTACCTGATTACTGTTGCTTACCATGTCCATCCCTTTATGACCACATGATAATGTGTCATGTCACAAAGCTAAAATCATCTCAAACTAGTATCTTGAATATGACAATGAGCTCAAATGGCCCCGAAAGTCACCAGACCTTAACAAGCAACTGTGTGATGCCATTATATCAGTATGGACCAGGTTCCAGCACCTTGCTGAATCTAGGCCATGAAGAATTAAGGCAGTTCTGGAGGGCAAAGCAAGTCCAACCCAGAACTAGCAAGCTGTATCTAATAAAGTGGCCGGTGAATGTGTGCCATTTGTCTGGAGCTGTAGATATGGTTTTCATGTATACTGTTGGGTTTTATATTTCCAGGCAGGAATATACAGTGCCTGGCCAAACAAATAGTGAAGGTTGAGACCATTAGATTGCATCAAGCAAAGAAAACAACTAAGGGGTTTTAAATTATTGAAACTGGGTTAAGAAATGTTCAATGTTTTTTTTTTGCAAAACATAAATGGAACAGTGAGAGTAATATGCACAATGTAATGAGAACATCAATGACTGGGACTAAAAATCAGTGTAGTCATAAGAAAACCATATGTTGGTGAGGCTAATCATAAGAACTGCTTAAATTTGATAATGACCATAAAGATTGGACTATTAAGCAGGGAAAAGGTCATGTGGTCTGATGAGTCCAGGTAGACCCTATTCCAGAAAGATGGGTGGTTCAGGGGAAGAAGAATCATGTACATTAGCAAGCCTCTGGATGCAGTGTTATGATGTGGGATTTCTTCAGTTGGTCATGTCTAGGCTCAGCAACGATATGTGACAATAAAATGAAGTCAGCTGATGACGTGAATGTACAGAATGACCAGGGTATCACAATGGATTTTCCTTCCCTGATGGCACAGGCTATATTCCAAAACTTAAATAATAAAAAAAGTGGTTCTGGGAGCATGAGGAATCATTTTCACATCGCATGCGATAAATAAAGCTACTGTATTATTATATTGCAGCTGTTGATTCAGAGCTGATGCACAATCCATTCCAACTGCTATTTGTCCTAAAATGGCATGCAAAGGTTTCATTTTATGAGCCAAAAGACACAACTCACCAAAGTACCCTTCAGTCTGCTGTGTGACAGAATAGGTTTAGAGTTTACACTATTACCTCTAAAGTCGGCCAAATTTTCAGTTACCACATATGAGGGTGAATAATCTTGAAGACGAAAAGAATTTCATCTGGACAGACTCAGCTGCTGAGCTCATTTAGACCTACTCTCATGCTCGTAAGTGTGTTTTTCTCCACCATCTTGTGTAAGGTAATCTATTTCAACATCAACGAGAGAGCAGAGAGGATAGAGAGAATGATAAATGAGGAAAGAAAGACAGGGAGTGAGAGGTTAGTGCAGTAAGAAAGCACAAGCTGCTTCTTAAAAATACAAAAATAAAATACAATACGCCAATACATGTGAATGATATGGGAAAGACATCATGAATACAAACACGTTCTTAGGCCTGGTTTTATTATAACTGTTAACACCATGATCATTCATAGGACAATCATTTGGGTTTTTTATTTCATTTTCCTTTTTGAGTTATGTATTCCGTGGTTTAAAGAGGCTTCTGCTTTTTGGAATTTTTAATACAAATCAAAGTAACGTGATATGTATAAGATAAATAAAAACAGTTCTACTGAAATAATACTAAATAATAAGACATAATTCTCAATGTATCATTGTCCTTCTCTCTCTTCAAAACTCCAGTGACGAAAGTGAATCTCAAAATTACTAACAGACATTTGGCACATCCCTGCTAAAGGTAACAAATAGGACAAATAATCTTAGTTAACACAGGACATAAATCATAATATTCTTGGCAGCGAAATGGAAAAATTCCATCCAAAGCTATAAATGAACTGGCGACGAAGAAGCATTAATAGTGTCTGAGTGGAAAAATAAAGAGGAATGAAAGGAAAGGTTTTTTGCTTTTTATTACAGAGGGAGAAAATAAAGCACTACAGAAACACAGAGAACAAATACTGAACAAGTTCCAGCAGAACAATGGAGCAGATGTGTAAACACTGACGAACTGCCAAAGCTCAAGAAGTGAAATATATTTTAAACAGAAAGGCAATGAAATAGAACAGTGTTGTTACCTCGAAAAAGAGGAAAGAAAAAAAAAGAAGAAAAAAAAAAAGGTAGGACCCAGACCAGTTCCCTGGGGTACGCAGTATCAAACTCGTTTATTAAGAAACTATACATTAACTTTTTTCTGAAAACTGATTTCATGACTGAGCCCGGGATCGGATTTAAATAGTGGAGTTAAATAAAAACATGCCAGGAAGACAATAAATGAACCCCAGATGAGCCTGATATAGGAAGCGGCAAGGAAGAAGGACGGAGGGAACAGGGATGACGAAGAAGGCACAGGTGGAGAAAGGGTGAGAGAGTGCGTTTAGAGGGTTGTCATGTCGTTGAGAGCCAGATCCAGCTCCTCGCTGAGGGCTTTGCCCTTCAGCTTCTGAGCGTATACTTCGTCTGCGTTTCATCCACGCGCACACAGCAGAGGAACGGTAAAAGAATAGACAGAAAGAGACAGAGGAAAACAAACAGTGAGGGAGGGGGGGAAGCAGAGACAGTCAGAAAGCAGAAATAGTTCTGTTAGCTGCATAAAGCAAACCTATGACTGGCAACTACACTGACAAATTGAACTAGATTAATCTCAGTATCAAGAGTCATCAATCTTATCGGCAGGAGTGGCTGCAGAGCTTGTATTGTAAGCAGGAGTCACATCTGATTCCACTGGTTTACTAGGCTTTTTTGTTTTATCTCATTATGAAAGCTGGCAGCCACTTAGGTAATTTGCTGATAAGATTGAAGCTCACTGTTTTAAATAATATAAATCCATAGTGGCGATCATAACTATTGGACAGTATGTAGCTTAAATAAAACATGCGTACTGGACTTCAAACTCAGCACACACAAATTTGTTCCAAAGCCAGTTAATGAACTTCACAACGATTACTTGTTAGTGTTGTGCAGTCGATTCACACAGATATGATGATGTAGAGCTTTAATGGGGTTAAAATATCCGTCTAACGAACATGCAATAAAGCAAAAAGACCTGATTAAATGTAATCCTTACAATGAGCATGCTAAGCCGAACCATATTTATCATGATCTGTCATCTAAGTACGTTATCAGCATTAATATCAGCAATTAGTTAGCGTTAATATTGGCAAATCTCGCTATTCCAACTACACCATGTTTGTTCAATGATAAAATGCAATACTTCATAACGCATCACATAGGTTAGTTCTTAACCACAGCAGACAATTGTCAATCCACATGTTTTAATGTAATTATCTTTACTTTTTAGAGTATAGCAATCATAACCTGCACTGCTCATTAAAATTGAATTCATTAGTGCACATCTACGCTTTTTGAAAAAATTAATTCCCAGCAATGGTTTATAGCAGAGATTTGACCCTCCACCTTCTGTTTATGCTTAAAAAAAAAGTTGTCTTTTTTTTTTTTTTTCAGAAAAAAAAATATGGAGGTTTGGTCAAATTTCCATAAATGGTTTATAATGAACTGCGGACAGAATAAGAACGAGAAACGATGGGTAGCAATCCCTAAATGAGGTTATCTTCTAATTTTCTAATTTTTCGTCTCTGATAGGTCACACCATTGCAAGCTATACTGTCTTATGCAGAAGTTTGAAAATCAACACACATTTTATTGGTTTTCATAAAGTGCTGTCTGGTTAGTTCTACAATGAGCCTGTCTACAGCCCACACAGGCTGTTTGCCCGAAAGCGTTAAAACTGTCGATTGTACAAGTTGCGCCAATCTACACTCACTAGCAAGCTCTCTCATACCATCGAGAAAAGTGAAGACTAAAGTATGCCTCCTTTGGAACACCAAGTTAGCAACCTTTCTAAAATGCTGCTCATGCTATGGCACAGAACGAAACCGCCATCTGCCCTCTTCCATATACATGAGTTTTACAGAGTCTAATAACTGGCTGATCAACTGCTCATGGAACATTTTACTTTCTTGGACTCCTAGCAATAAATGGCTGTGGCATGGGCGGGATTCGTACTCGCGTGCTTCCGCATACTGGGTTAAACACTTCCCAGTGAATACAAGCATATGTTAACAACACACCTTGGTGAAAAACTCAATACATGTTAGCGCACAACATTCTTAATACAGATGCAGTTAACGTCCAGGAGGTCAATTACTTATAGAAAGCCATGATTTTAGATAACTTGCTAACGTACCTTCCAAATCATCGATGGTCTTCTCAAGTTTAGCCACAGATCTCTCTGCAAACTCAGCACGAGTCTCAGCCTAGGAATAAACATAATAATAATGTCAACCAACAGGTTAAAAAAAAAAAAATTATTGATTCTAATAATATTGATTCTAATAATAAAGCTTGAACAGACCGCTCACCTCTTTCAGTTTTTCAGTAAGAACTTTGATTTCCTCTTCATATTTGTCTTCTTTTGTTGAGTACTAAATATTAAAAAGTGTAAAACAACATTAATAATAAGATCAGCATTACGTGATGCTAACAAATGATTGCATTTTGCACGATTTGTAGCAATACAGAGGAAATGAAGAGCAGTCTATCAGAAGAGAAGTTTTAGAGACTAATACACTAGTGTGGCACAGTCAAGCACAATTAAAAAATAAATTATTATTGATAACTTGAGCAGAGAAGTGAAAGCGCTATTTATCATTTGGGACAATTTTTTATTTTACTTTACTAGTCCTACTGTGTTGTAATCAAGCCTTTTGGCTTCATGCTGTCCCACTTAGTGCTTCAGTAACCGTATCTATAGTTACCCAAACACCCGTGAGCTTGTAACTGGGAGGCCCTGATGGCTTTTCACAGATACACAGCTACCAGCTGTTGCTGCTTGGCCTACCTTCTCTGCCTGGGCCTCCAAAGACTTCAAGTTGTTGGTGACATTTTTCAACTCTTCTTCAAGGTCACCGGATTTGCTGTGCCATAGCAGGAGAGGTAGATGAAAAGTAAGGGGGGAAAAAGAGGAGGGAGAGAAAAGACAAGAAAAAGAAAGCGCATTTTAAGCAGATGGAAAAAGCAAAAGTCTAGGCTAAGGAGACCCCAACCTGAAGAGGTGTTTCTGATAACACCAGGGACTACGGACATAGCTAGGAATAAAAACTTACCTGAGCGACATTAAAAAAGTGCTTAGCTAATACGCATTAGGAAAAAGACTTACTTGGTGGTTTTATACATGTATAGAGGTGTAGCGACTATTTTTTTTGTAATGTTTCTACTCATTAGAAGTCTCTTTCCTAAGGCTTTAGTAGGGGCCACCTTTGCCAGGCAGAAGAGATGGTTCACCTACAAGCTGAGAAACAGAAGCCATTCGAGGCACAGGGTAGGAGTCGCACAAATCTCAATTGAAGGTTAGTGAGTTCCAGCAAGAAAAAAGGAAAGAAAAAGGCCAGCATTAATAATCAGGCTGCTTGAGCAACAGTCACTGCTGTACCTCTTCCTCCCCGCACATCATGGACTTCAAATTCTGATCCATGAGTCTAAGCTCCTCCTCCAGCTGTCTGGCTCGACTGGGTTAGTCCAACATGAGCGGGGAATGGGGGAGAAGAGGGAGCCACAAACGTGGTGTGTCCCAGGGTGGAGTGCATTGGAGCATGCGTTTAGGAAACAAACGAAGAGAAAAGACCATGATCCTCTCTGTGGTTAGTGAACCCAAGAGCTTTTTCTTTTTTTTCTCACTCATGTTTTTTTGTTCTACATACAGTATTGGGGTGACTGAAAGACCACAGGCAGCTGGTGAACAAATAGACAGTGATACAAATTCGAATCTCAAGCCCTGTTCTTTTTTTCCATGGCCACGCAATTATTGCCGAGCAACCACTGCGATGGTGAATCCGTTATTACTTTAGTCAAGCATTCAGAGCTTTTGCAGGCACACTGAGTTGGTCTGTTCTGTGGATCTGCAGACATTTCTCTATGTGGCTAGTTAATACGCAGTAATGAGAGAAAGTCTGACTAAGTACTCATGTTGTACAAGTGACATTTTGTACTGTATACGGTTCTGAAAACTGAAATGTGTTATCTTGCATGCAACTTGCATGCCTTTCAATCACGAATGAAGTTTAAACCATGTGAAAAGTGATGAAAATCATTCTTAAAGATCGCTTTCTGACTGCAGATAATCTGACTGTCTGAAGACAAACTGAATCGGTAAGACACAAGTCAGTTTTCACAACAGCACACAGATATCGGACAAATTGATCCATGTCTTGACACATCACAAATAGTTTGGAAAATTATTATTCCCAATTTAGACATAATGCATTTACTGTAATTCTGTAAACGTTACTTGATTTCCAAAACTGTCTATCATGCCCAGTGGTAGTAGACTTGACTAAATGCCTGTCGCTTTTCCAGCATGACCTACACTGTAACAATAAACATACTATGTGGGTGTGGCTTGAGATTAGACAACAGTACCTTGGGGCGAATTCTTAGAAATGATCTAGCATCATAAAAGGATCATTCATGACATGAAATATGAGACTGTATCCTGACTGTTACTTTAGAAAGTCGTTCAGACCCCACAAACCTGCAGCATTTGGCATCACGTTTCATGAAAATATAACTATAACAGCAAATACTATATTGGACAAAAATTTAACATTTAAACTATTAAAACAATTTTAAATTGGATATATAGTATGCATATTATCTATAACATAAGAAACCGACAAAGCAAAAATGAATTTGTCATTGTTAACATATAACGGTTGAACTTTATGCATGTGTTCTGTTGATTGTAAATAATACTTACGCCTCAGCCACTTCAGCGCGCTCCTCAGAACGCTCAAGGTCACCCTCAAGGATGACCAGCTTCCGGGCCACCTGCACAACAAATAAACAGTTAACAACACAGTAATACAGCGACAAGGACAAGTGCTGCTTCCTTCTTAATACGCTGCGGGTCTCAGGGGACTTGACAGTCTTGGGGAAGGGACTGTAGACTAGTCACATACTGTAAGTAGGACAATAACATGATAGCACTATATCTAGAAGTTTTCTTGAATCTGAAGTCGAACTGCACTACAGATGTAAGTGAACTGAAACCAAACTGTACGATTCTGGCGCTGAGCTGTAAAGATTTAAAAATTGCTCTGCAAGCACTAAATCGGAAGGTCTGTATTCCAAAGGTTAATGCAGTGTTGACTTTACTGCGAGATCAAAAGTCGAGTCACATGTGTATCTGCTCTTGAAATTGTTAACAAGCATGCACAACGAGGTGAGTGAACCTGCTGCGTTAAATGTACCGGTGATTGTCTTAAAGTTGTCAATCCTCTAATCAATATTGTATTAAAAAAAAAAATAAAAAAAAAAAGTCTAAACCGCTGTGGTGCATTACAGAAGGAGGGAGTTTAACTATCAGCTATATCCTAATGTAGCTTCCATAGCAAAGTCATTTCATTTTTAACTGGACAGAAGGAAATTGACTCCACAATAAGAGAAAAACGTTCAAAAATAGTTAGAAGGCCTTGAGAAGCCAAAGGGAAATGTAGGAACTCTACTGGTCTACATGTAATATAGACTTCTAAATGTTTTGAACCCAATCCAGAGCGACCTACATTTTTATCTCACTATACATCTGAGCATCTGAGGGTTAAAGGCTCTCTCTCTCTCAAGAGCCCAACAGTGGCAACTTGGTGGTCTTGGGATTTGAACCCTGGCACCTTCTGAACCGTAGTCCAATGCCTTAACCACCGAGTTGCCTCTGACCCCAGTGTCAGACTGTGTCACAACTGACAACAAAAAATCAACCAAAACCAGATATAACACCACTCCTGAAACCTGAAGTCACTAGTAAATTTGAATCGGCCCAGAACCATCAATGCCCTAAAGGCCGAATCAACTATGCATGTATCAGTTCGGTAAGATTAAAATTTTTTAGCTTATTTGCATTTATCGTATAACCAGGTGCTGCAGCTTCAGAGACCATTCATTTTTATAAGAGACATTTTTGCAGTAATCTATATTTTTCAATAGATTTTTGCTTATGGAGCTAGACTTTTGGCCCACCCTGTATAACCGAGGGTACACACCTCTTCATATTTGCGGTCAGCCTCCTCTGCAATGTGTTTGGCCTCCTTCAGCTGCATCTCCTGAAGCTCCATCTTCTCCTCATCTTTTGTTGCCCTGTTCTCAATGACCTTCATTCCTCTGTGGACAAAAAAAAGGGACAATAAATCTTGGTTAGTCCACCACTTCCTGAATGACACTATTTAGTTGTGCCGGCCTCCATTACAAGGAACCACATAATCATTAGCTGGATTGGAAGTCATTGATTTACATTATAGAAAAACAAATTTAGAATGTCAAAGTAAACTCGTCAGAGACTCGCAGACTGGTCTAACTTTCTACACGCCCATTTTCTAGAAATTCTAGGTCCAAATAAATCACCTCTCGCTCTCATCTGCAGCTTTCTCGGCCTCCTCGAGTTTCTGCAGCGCTGTGGCCAGTCTCTCCTGGGCCCTGTCCAACTCCTCCTCAACCAGCTGGATACGTCTGTTCAGGGAGGCCACTTCAGCCTCTGCCTGTGAGGACAAAACAGCCATGATCAAATACACTTATCAAAACACATATTTTGTACTATACAGGCAAGTATAGTGCTGTAGTATGAAGTGTACATGTTCTGTTTAATAGAATTTTCATTGTCTGTATAACTGGGTCACCACTGTAAATCAAGGTATGCAGCCTTTTTGCTAAAATTTTTACACTCTCTGAACAAAATAGCCCTTAGGATATTATTAAAGCCATCAATGTATATTACGTAGACATACACCATGGGAACCAGTGATTTTAGGGGTTATATTATGTACGGACTTCCTCTCATGGGACATTAAGAATCATTTTCTTTCAGAAGCTTCTCGGATATGAATCCCAGTGTGAAGTTTATTTCCCCTTGGGAAATGTAGACCAGTTAGCAACTCATCACCCTGCCAGCTTCCTAAAGCAGATCTACAGTTTAGGTGCAAAAACTGAAAGGTTTGATAACCTACAAAAAATGATCAAGGTGGCAGTATTTTATCCGGCCTGAGGTAGGTGCTGTAGGTTTGAGGATTAAATTACTAAGGTCATGATTTGGTTAGTTTTTCATTTTGCATTAAAATTGTGTGCAAGTTATGCTCACAATTCGATGGAAATAAAAATGTCATGCACACAATCCCGAGGGCCACTAAAAAAAGGCACTTGATTTTGACTCAAGGTTTTACAAGGATTACTGTAGGAATTAATAGAAAATAATATTATTATTTTATACTTCACATAAAAAAGCAATTGGTTTTGCAACAATTAGTCAGCTTCTGGGTGATAAGAACTATGAAACGATCCTATTGTTAAATATTGTTAATTACAGCACGCTCATAGTGTTTTATTGTGTACTTAAGGTTCTCGCCAACAATAAAAAACCTCATAGCTTTAATATTCAGTTAAGCTTTTGTTGTACATTCATACATTTAATTAACTATGTCCACTCTGCCTGACCAGAAAGGTCATCATTGTAGAACTGTAAAATTAGTTATGTTCATCAAGCAACGAAAACAAGGAAAATAAGGAAATATAAAATTCCTAGAACTCCTAAAACCTGGAAGGATAGGGCTGAACTGTCAACTTTTTGGAAGAAATGTGGTCGGAAAAAAACATGAATGAAGATCATTTAAACACTTGAAGTTGCATGGAAAAAAAAAAAAAAAAACAACAGTCACCATAGCTATGTTTAATAGCGAACTTGAGACCATTTACATACACACAAACACACACAATATAAAGAGAACTGGAATATACAGGATTGGAACAAAACAGCATGGCCATAACAAAACAATCTTTTAGTGAGATTAATCAGAAAAAAGGCATGAATTTACTAGGTGGCATAAAAATTGGACTTGGGAACAATGGAAAAAGGTCATGTGGTCTAATGAGTCCAGATTGACCCTATTCCAAAGCGATGGGCGTGTCAAGGTAAGAAGGGAAGCGCATGAAGCGATGCACCCATCATCAGTGTTGGGGGACGTTACTTTTTAAAGTAACTAATTACATTACAAAATTATTATCTTTAAAAAGTAATCAGTTACATTACAGCATTACTTTCTGATAAAAGTAACTAGTTAGAGTACTTTTCCATTGCAG
>JAQMYG010000009.1:18412661-18425245 GCA_030014215.1 Clariallabes teugelsi | reverse complement strand
TATATGGAAATACTGAATGATTTTGTACATAATTATGCAGACATGATAAACATATATAACAAAATTGGTACAGTATATAATATGGTGGCCTAATTATATACTGTACCAATTTTGTTATATATGTTTATCATGTCGTGTCCAATGATGTTAAGACCAATGCCTGAATTGCATAGAAACCACAAATTATGTGAATCTCAATGTGAATGCAAGGCAACATTCTAGGCCACATAAAAAGGAAATGCTCCCCTGCCTGTAAAAAGAACGGCATTGTTTCTTCTTCAAAAGGAAGATCTACTGTATATTCCAGCCCCAAATGTTCAACCATTCATCTCCCTGCATACTAATTTTAGTCTAAAAAGAACAAATAATAGCTGGAAAGTTACATAACCTTTTTATTTATTTTTTTATTGTAACTGTAGCCTTTTTGATTAAAATGGAATTTACATCCATATTAATCCTATCTATTAACAATGAATGGGGAATGTAGGAATTTAGGCTAGGAACAAAAACATATACCACATACTGGTATACAAAGCAAAGCCTGAATGCCAATCCCATGCAAGGAATTTTGGTACTATTTATTACTACACTTTTGGGTTAAAGGTGTGTACACCAGTGTAAACCCATTATTGCTCTAAGTGTGGAGAGACGAAGCAGCAGGTCCAGGAGGAGATGCTGATGACTGAGATGATTAGACTTGGCTTTAACATTCCACCATTCCACGTTTCCCACTGAGCCAGAGGGAGCACAAAAGAGCTAGTGTTCGTCTCTCACTCCCCAGCAGACGACAGCTATAATCAGACCCCCGCTTCGTCAAATCCTCACAGTCTGAACCAATTGCAGTGTGCTTCAGCAGGGCAGCTGTGGAATGCCGCAAATGGCATCTCAAATATTCCCTATGGCTAAAAGAAATAGTTCATAATAAGTGCAAGTCTCTTTGTCGATTTAAGTGCTGAAGGGCAACTGGTTAAGAAAAAGCAACAATACCAAGAGCCCTCAAGGACTCAAAGTGAGAGCAGCTTTGTTTGGTGAAGTATCTGCACACCTTGGATTCTTTTTTCTTCTTCATATAATCCCACTTAAACTACAGCCTGTATTCACTCTTAACTTATGATGTAATCTGATTTTTCTGCCTTCATAGTTTTTAAGGTTTTTACATTTACATTTATGAATCTGGCAGACGGTCTTATCCAGAGCGTCTTACAAAAAGTGCTTTGAAGTTTCCATTATTGGATAGATACCTACACTGGGTTACTAGTTACTAACTAAGTGCCATCAGTCAAACAGAGTTGGGAAAGGGGATTTTTTTATTTTAATGTGCGGAGGGGGTTAGTCCAAGTTTTTAAAGTTTTTTTTTTTTTAATGTGTCGAAGTATTGGTTCATATCTTTCACTTTTTTCATACATGTATGTGATTTCAAAGATTATTTTGAGCACATAAGTTTACAGAAGGTTTTCAATGGCAGTTTTCAGTTGCTCAGTTTTCCCGTCTGCATGAAATCTCCCTAGAGTGAGATCAACTGCTAGGTATCTGATACATACGAGAAGCCTGGACATTCCCAAGGTCTTTATTTGCTCACATGCAACGAAGAGCACAGGAAATGATTAACCTTGTACTCTCTGGGATCGAGGCCAGGTTGAGTCAAGCCAATGGAGATGAAGTCTGGGAGGAGACACAGGAAGTGAGAGAGCAAGCTGGCTAAACAGTCTAGCTGGGTCAAACCATTAAAGTCTCTACTCCAGCTATAGGGTTAGGCTGTGGAAATGAGGTTTAACCTGGAGGCATCTGTGTCAGCAGAATGTCCCAGAAACAGCTAACATGACATGGACAGTCCGTGTAATGAGGGGTATTGTCAACTCTCTCATACACAAAAAGTATCTTTGAGTGTTAATAGGGCGGCACAGTGAAGCATATGCCTTTTAGTATGTTTAGTATCTTCCACCTTGAAAAGTTTATCCATCCATACATGGAAGTAACTAGAAGCTTTACTCAAAAATCTTAAGCGCAATAATGTACTTTAATCATTTAAAAATATATGATAAGTTCAGAATACATGCTTCATATCTATTTGATATTAGATAAACAGACTTTATTGATAAACAATCTTTATCAATCTGAAGAGTACTGTACCTTGCAGAGTTAGTAGTGACGAGTCAAGCCATAGTTTATTATCTTTTATTTCCGAAAAATGAGTTCACTAAAATGAAAGTGTATTGTAATAAATGAAATGAGTGTCAAAGTATATGATCTTGATCGATATCACTATCAATGGCTGAAAGCTCTTATTGAAAGCTGCCCTTTTCTTTCTTTCTTTTTCATGCACTTCATAACCCGAAAACATCCCTTTGTTTCTACTCCATACCGCTTAAGTATGCTTGTTATTATTTCCTTCATGGTCATTTTACTTTATGAATGACAGTGAGGCTCATGTTGCCTGAAGGCCAGAAGCAGCCTGAGGCAGAGTCTCTATAGTAACCCTGTAACTCGATCTGCTCTCCACAAGCAGAAACCAACATCTACAAACATCTCGAGATCATACCAAACAACCATAAACGCACATTAAGTAAAAAGAATAATAATAATAATAAAAATAAATAAATAAAAACTTCTCCTCATTTCTGTATCTGTATGTTAGGGGGGACAAAGTCTCTGTCTGTCTCGGAGGTCTTACCCTCTCCCTGGCATGTCTCCCTGAGTCCACCTCTCTCTGCAGCGCCTCGGCTCGGTCCTCGGCATCGTCCGCCTGCTGCTGCAGAGTCTGGATTTTCCTTTTCACAGCCTCGATGGATGACATTCCGATCCTTTAAATCCCACTCTATAACCGCGAAGAGTTTTTTGTTTTGTTTGTTTGTTTGTTTCTCGTTCGCGTTCGTTACTAATATTCAGGCCTGACACCTTGTACTATACACAGAGAGAGAGAGAGAGAATATCTTTTGGGCCACCTCCGGACCCTGAAAGCACCAAACCTGCTAAAGTTTTCTTCTTTATAGCAGACTTGGGGAAAGGCGGTTACTTTGTTTCAGAGCTCGTGCACAAGGAGCAAATTGCGTTTGTAGAAGTTACACACTCCACTGCGTCACAAAGGCTCCACCCCCTCTCTCGCGCTTATCTGAAGTGACGCCATCAGGACGCTCGCGCTGCTAAACAACCGACTTTTTAAATCTCTTTGTTCTTTTTTTCCTCCCTATAATTCAAAAAAAGTAACGGTTAATGTTACCGTCTAACGGTGCTAGAGCTAGCTAACACATTTAGCTCACTTTAACCATTACTCGGGTCATTCTCCAAAAATGGTCCTGTCACTTGCCAAAATCATTTAAATTACCACAACAGACACATTACTTATATATTTTTTAGAAAATATAGTATGTACTTTCAATCATGAGATACATTTTCTTACTTTAATGTTCAATATTTAATGTGAGCTGTTGCTATGATGATACATCAAAGTGATACTATAAACTTTTCATCTAAAGATGTTTTTTTTCCCATGAAATAAATCAGATTCGCAATAACATCAATATCTTATCAAATAAGTTAAACAATAAAATCCTGAAACAATAATTGATTAAAATTTATCCCTCACCCAAAACTATGTCATTGGTGTCAATCACTCATCATCTGTACTGCTTTATCCTGTATACAGGGTCAGGGGTAGCCTGGAGCCTATCCCAGGAAACTAAGGGCACGAGGCGGGGTACGCCCTGGACGAGGTGCCAATCCATCACAGGGCTCACACACTCATACACATACTATATGCAATTTTGGGAATGCCAATAAGCCTCATCTGCATGCCTTTGGACTGGGGATGGAATAAGAGTACCCGGGGGAAACCCACCAACATGAGGGAGAACCTGCAAACTCCATGCATACAGACCCAAAGCGGGAATCGAACCAGGACACTAGAGGTGCAAGGCAACATTGGTGTTACTGTAACACAAAACGAGTTTTATTCTGGAATGCATTTGACAATTAGAAATGTCACTAGATGACAAATGCAAAAGTTATGTCAGATGCCTCTCTTTATTTGCAACTGCAAACCATGTGGCCTTACACATGGAAGCCATTTTGTAAATAGGTATGATTTTTCTCTAAATTGTGATTCGTTTTAACGTCATTGGTGTTACCAAAAAAAAACTAAAACCAGTTACTAAATTAACATGCATAAAGCTCTACTTTTTTGGATTCAAGAATTTAAGTTATTTCTATTAAAGAAGTTCTAGCTGTGAAAGAAGAAATACATTTCAGGAGATTTTTATGACCCAAATTCCACCTTTTCTGTAAAATGACCCACATGAGCTTTTATCTCGATCAAGGTACATTCCTGAGAACTGTTGTGTACTTTTGAGTAATTGCAAACATATGAATATACTTCCTATATAATATATTGATTGTAACTTTCAGAAATCTTTTATATCCACATTTTCTGTTGTTATGAACAAGTTTTATGAATACATTCCACTTATTGCTAAATTTCTATTTCTTTGTATTTAAAACAATATATATTCTTCTACATTCTTTTCCGTAAGAGCAGCTCCGAATTCAGGATGGTATACCAAATTAAAACATACTGACCATTTCTACTGAAATCTAACTTACAGTTTCTACTGAAAAACTATTTTCCGACTGAAAAATACTGCTTTTACTGAAATTTCTATTTGAGAACTTTTGAGAAAATACTGAGAAAATACTGACTTTTCTTACTGAGAACATACTGCACTTTCCTGCTAAAAACATATTATTGACCGTTCTTTCTGAAAACATACTGACCAGTCTTACTGAAAACCTATTGACCATTTCTATTGAAAATTTCCTGACTGTTCTTTCTGAAAACGTACTGACCTTTCTTACCAAAAACATGCTGACCGTTCTTACGAAAAACATACTGACGGTTCTTACTGAAACCTTACTACCATTCCCATTAAAAACATACTGGCCCTTCTTATTGAAAACATACTGACCTCTTTTGTACAAAACAACATCATCCAAGATTCCCATACTTGCAACCTGGGTATATTTGCCTTTGGGATTAATAAAGTACTCTATGTATTTAAAACGAACTAACTGCTTTTAGTGTAAACCTAACAGAATGTTACTGCTAAAAACATATTGATCATTCATACTGAAACCATGGAAAATAATCAAATTATAGGGTGGTAACAGTAACTCAGGTTTTGCACTAAACCCTGTCAATGATTATTTTCCGATAACCTCCCATCCCAAGTTTTCCCCTTATTATTTAGTCCTTAGATGAACATATGAATAAATAAAAAATATGTCTTAAAATGTCAGAGTAGAAGAGCTGTTTAATGAGTGAACTGAGTGAACGCTGACATGTCATCAATCCATTTTGTACTGTACATGACAAAGAGACCTGCACTTAGAGAGTTCGCAGTGATTTAGTCAGCAGGACTTTACACTGATTCACACATGCTCTTTCACATTGCTGTCTGGAAAGGCACGCTAGTTGTGAAGTGGTGAGCAAGCGCTGGAGAGCATTACTTCAGTACACTATAAACAAATGACTGCATTCTTTTGATTCTTTTCCTTCTTTGGTCATATAATAACAATACCAAGACCCGGGGTGGATATAAATCTTTCTAGCCTACACGGTAAAACATTATATTACCATATACTACTCGGGATTTTCCATCCTCTATTCGTCATTATTGTTCTTGGAAGTGACAATAAGATTTATAAGAATTATAATAAGCCTATGCATTTTTGGACAGGTTAATAAGAAATGTTCATTTGGAACACATATTTAAACTTATACAGCTCGCAGATTGTAATGAAACTTTATATTGTAATATTTAATATGTTCTTTTTTTTTTCTTCAATCACAATGGAATCAACAATCCTACTTTTCAACGAGAGGTGGCTATATAAAAGTGATGGCAAGTATATTGCGTGATACACATGCACATGACAGATGTTTGCCATCTGTTGATTTCGACAGCAGGAAAGCGTTTGTTTAATGAATATTACTAAAGGGGGGGTCAGACAGGGGCAGTGAAGATTAGAAAGTGGGTGAGAAATGTAAAGGGAAGGGTGTTATCATGGAACGTGGACAGGAAAGGGAGGTGATGCTGACAGACATTGCTTATGTTGTGTCATTGGGGCAAACCATTTCAAGCCAAATCATGAGCTAATAAAATATACAAGTCAAATTATATACAGTATACACCTAGAAATGCTCTATTGTGTTTTGCAAACGGTGCTTTTGATTAAGCAGGATATAATTAAATGGATGGTTTTATGGCATATGAGTCACAGATATAATTTTTTATTTGATTAAACTTTTAACTTTATGATCCACTTTTTTGCTGCAGAGAGCACAGGCCACATGTCTGGCCCAGTATCCCCCTACTCACCATATTATCACAGCTGTCACCATAAGCAACATGACATGAGGACCTGATAATAATTATGTACAAACAGGCCTAAAGCCATTTTGTGTCTGACATGTTCTCCTTCTTTAGGTCTCAAGCAGTATAAGATAATGAAGATAGTCCCAAATAGTCCCACTTTTGCTATCTTGTCTGACTGATTAAAAGGCATGGCTGGTGCTGACTGGCTTTATGAGTGTTTACAGTCAAGTGATACTAGAGAGCGGGTGGCACTTCCTCTAGAGTGTCTGTCGACAGCACAGCTACTACTTAGTAATTCGTGCCAGGGATATCTGGCATGGTAAAGAAAGGAGGACCGGTCGGAGTCAGAGTGACTGACAGGGACATCCTGCTGAGATTTAGTCTGAAACAACACCAGATATCATGGTAGGCAGATGGTTAGGCATACAGTACTATGCAGGAGTCTTGAGGCTGCTCATTTCTTCATATTTTGCTTGCAAAGAACCAGACTTTCTTGTAAGTTCAGTTTCAGATTAATGTTTTTTTTGCTGTTGTTTTTTGTTAAGTCACACAGCGACTATGAATCATTCAAGTATAAATAAACTTAAGGCATGAACTAGTGAGAAACAGATGACAGATGATCAGGCCGGTGATTAGTATACTGGTGATGGTCAATGCTGAGTGGCAGGACCAGATGAGAGGGGAAATGAGGTTGCTGCTTTGAACAACCATTTTTGAAAAATTGTTTCTTTAGGCACTTTGCAGGTCCGGGTTCGATTCCCGTCTCTGTGTGCGTGTGTGTGTGTGTGTATGCCCTGCAATGGATTGGATCCTGTCCATGGTGTACCCCTCCTCATGCCCTAAGTCTCTTAGGATAGGCTCCAGGCCCCCCGCGACCCCATATACAGGATTAAGTGGTATAGACGATGAGCGTGTGAGTGAGTAAGTAATATGAAGAAATGATGGACGCCTCAATTTCTTTTTACATAGGCCTGTATTTAACACTTGATTTTTCCATTTGGAATGATTAATGGTTGAGTTTTAAATAATGGATTAAAAATGTGGCTTATGCCAACCAGGCTGTTCTACATGTAAGATGTTCTTTAGGAGTTATTTTCTTCGAACCTATGAATCGTACGTTTTGTATGTGGATTTGAAAGAAAAAGACTAGCATTTTGAGGAAATAGCGCCACACTGTGGTAAAATCCCTGAAATGCTTCAGATCCCTCAGATTCTAATAATAAAATTCACTTGTTTGATGGATACACATGTCTGTGATTCTGTCCAATGAGAGTGCTAGTGCGTTCTCTCTCTCGTGCATCACTTACGTCTGTGGCTTTCTTCTCTGCCTGCTCCAGCTTCTCTTGCGCATCCTTAAGTGACTCGGAGTATTTATCTAACTCGTCCTCCACGCCCTTCAGCTTCTTCTGGAGGCCCTGCAGCTCCTCTTCCAGCTGTATCACGCGCACACACACACACACACACACACACACAAACACATATACAGGTTAGTGTTATGGATTACTAATCAAACATGTTTATATAACCTACATGTCATTTTTGTGATGGCATGACATATAGTTATAAATTCTTCGCAGTGACATTATAGCAAATAGAAGGCCGCATAAAGTATTGTCTATTCGAAACTATAAATAAGTTTGGTGCCGTGCAGAACGGCATGCAGGCCGAAGATGGCATGAGGACAGGATTATAAAGGGAAGGTACGACACAGCCTTTTGTGATGAAGGCCTTGATCAGGGTTCCAGCTGGTGAGGCACGTTTTGCCCTTTCAACACGCTATGATAAAACATTACCCAGTAGCCAGGCAGCCATAACACAGCAATAGCTATGTATTTGGTATATTGTGTTCTTCGATCCTTAGGGACAGTCTGCTACTGTATATGGCAGTGCAAACCACATCTCCTGTCATGAAAATAGACAACAGTTCATGCACGGCCATGATTAAAGCTTTCTACTAAGCTCATGAGATCACGAGCCCAGGCGTTCCACGATCTGCCAAACCCAGAGACTTTGATGTGTGAGGAACTCTCGGCCTCTAGTTATAAGAACGAGACGGTTTTTTTTTTTTTGGGCCACTGATTAAGCTTGAAAGTAGTACAGACTACTAAAGACTAGACATAAAAGTATTCTGAAAAGTCAGAATAGCATTAAATAGATTACATTTTTGGAGTGCTGTTTAAATAGATACCTGCAGCTGCCCCTGTCCACACTGCAACAGGAGACACAATAGGCCATAAACCAGAAATAAAACTGACAGAGCTGCTGGTGAGAGCACAATGCGCTCATGATAGACACACTGAGATGTCTTTAGGTCGGAGTTATGCGAAACACTGGTCGCTTGGACGTCACGTGTAGACTAGGAATCTTCCATCTACATCAACACTGCGGCTGCTTCATAGGATAACCTTTAACCCTGTATACAGCCTTGACCCAAAGTGTGTCCAGGAATAATTCCGAGACAGTCAGGGTAGGCAGAAAAAGAGAAGGAACACAAGGATGTCATCAGTAGC
Source organism: Clariallabes teugelsi (assembly GCA_030014215.1). NCBI lineage: Eukaryota > Metazoa > Chordata > Actinopteri > Siluriformes > Clariidae > Clariallabes > Clariallabes teugelsi. The sequence continues at coordinate 18,416,367 of JAQMYG010000009.1, read as the reverse complement.
GACCGCTTTGTTTTAAGACTGTGGATAGTCTTCTTCTAAGAAGAATACTCTCATATGTAGAGCAACAGTTGTCTGGCAAAATTAAGTAAAGGACCAGTATAAAGTTTTATAGATGATATAAAACTTAGATAGGTTTTTTTTGTTTAATCTTTTGATCATACACTACCGTCTGAGTGAGTGGAGTCCGTTTTATGGTGATTGGAAAATTGTATTGCATTACACACACACACACACATCCAAGGACTGGCAAATGTTCAAGGACACATGCTTCTGTGTACTCCATGTAGTTCTTCTTACTTAAAAGGAAAAAAAAGAGAATCCAAATTTAAAAACCTGCACATCAGGGACCCCATGGGAAAGTAAAAAAAAATCGTAGAATCTGAAAATCTGAATCTGAGTCAATAACTTCTCGATAACATTCCTGACCAGCAAAACCATGTTGCAGTAACTTCGAGGCCAGTTTCCTCTTCTTTAACGTGCATGAGCACAATATCCATGAAGCCATGGAGAAATGCCAAGGTATTAATGATACAAGGCAGAAAAAATGCAAGACGCGAATTCTTTATCAACATGAGCCGGTAATCTGAAGCCAGGATTCTTTCCTGAGACAAGTATGAAAAACAATCAGGAAGCGAGAACATTCTTGCTACCCAAGAAGCACATTCTGAGTGACCAGACAAGCATGTCCTAAAATCTTGTGTAAATATAACATTTATCCAAAAGCCTATAACAATCTTAAACACACTTCACACTGGGCTGTGGCCCTTGATAATATGTGTCTATCTTACACCTGTTTGATTACATGGATCCTCACATACATTTACATTAACAGCATTTGGCAGACACCCTTTTTCCAGAGCGACAAATACTGTTATTATACATTTAAGCATTAAGGGCCTTCCTCAAGGGCACAACAGTGGCAACTCGGTGGTGCTGGGGTTCGAACCTGGGACTTTCCAACCAGTAGCTCAGCGGCTTAACCACTGAGATACCCCTAAACTGGGTACAGTAATTATACATACAGTATTCATCTCTAGCATTGCTTAAATAATGTAGGATTTGACAGACCTTATGGAATGAATAAATTATGAAATAATGGATGATAATAGCTGTATGCATTTCTCATGACGTCAGAAACCATTAGCAGGAGCCTGGCTTAATCTATGCATCAACCCAGGCTGAAAATACTCTAGTATTTAATCCAGATTGGTATGCTGTTAAAAAATGAGGAAAAAACTTTAGGAAAAACTTGTATAAATATTTTCATGCTAAATTTATTGCTATACAGTACATTACATATATGATAATATTATGATACTATTATAATTATTGTCCTATATATCATATAGATACATATACTTCTCAGATTGATTGTAATTCACTTAATTGGAAGCTGGATGTATATTTTTATGTTGAGATGAAAAGTACAGGAAGTCTATAATAAATTCAAATAACATTATTAGATTGCAGGTGGTATTCAATCTCAAACCTTATAAAGTTTTATTGTCTAATTATTATTCCTAAAAAGTACAAGAATGATGAGATTCTCCCCCTCTGTCTCTGTCTCATTGTCTCTCTGTCTCTCTCTCTCATACCTGTTTGCATTTGTCCTCTGCTCCTTTCTTGTCCACTTCAGCTTGTTCAGCACGGTCTATGGCATTCTCCTTGTCCAGCTTGAGCATCTGCATCTTCTTCTTGATGGCCTCCATGGTTGCAGCTTTGGGACAGAGTCTCCTGCACAGACAGACAGAGAGAGCTGGGTGCAGACGCACAGGGCTGATGCGAAGTACTGAACAGCACCGAGGGCTCCAGCAGAGTGAAGGTCCGGGGGCTGACTCGGATTGGGCGGTGAGAGAGGAGCAGAGGAATCCTGTCCAAAACGAGAGCAGAGACTTTTTTTGGAAAGCTCACTGAAGTCACTCGGTGGAGGAGGAGTGATTTTGCCCATGTTTGGGAGACTCTGTGGGGAAGAGTAGAGCAGTGGGGCAGAAACACACAAAATACCAGCGGGGAGGGAAAACATGCTGGGCTTTAGGGTGTCGTGGTGTTTTTCTTTGAATAAAAGGTGCAGAAAACAAACTGTGGATTTTATTTCACACAAAGTTGACTCAGCTCTAACTCAGTAGCAGTAAAGGGTTTATTTTTTATTTTAAACTACTATTTTCTGAACAATATTCTTATTTGTTTTATATTATATTATATTATTTTATATATTATAGTAGCACTTTACAACTAGAATTACATTATAAAAAAAATAAAGTGTCCAAACGGACAAAACTCAGTATTGGTGCTGATTTTATTATTATTATTATTCTTTTAATGTTATACATATAATACATGGAGTTTATGCAACTGTTAGGCCTTTATTTGTCACATATACATTAACTGGGGTCAGTTCGCAGGGTGAGCCATGATACAGCGTCCCTGGAGCAGATCGGGTTAAGGGCCTCGCTCAAGGGCCCAACAGTGGCAACCAGGTAAAGCTGAGGCTCAAATCGCCAAACTGCCGAGCAGTAACTCAGTGCTTTAGTCCTCTGAGACACCACAGCCCTAACAACATGGAACATGGAAGTAACCAATCTTCCATGCTTTCCCAAAGATTTCAAGTTGCTAACCTCAAGAGATGATTTTACATTTATTTATTTATTTATTTTTGTTTTTAGTGTTATACTGTTTTGCTTCAAACAATAATAATTAAAAATAAAAATTCTTTTTATGATCTACAAGCATAAATCTTTTTTTTTTTTTTGGTAAAAGCTTAAAAAGCAAAAAATCTGTAGTGTCCATAACCATGTGAAATTCATGTTGCGATATCTTTTTTTTTTTTTTCTTTAAATCTAAAAGCACTTTTGAATAATAATTTTAGAATAATACACTTTAGGATTAGCTATGTCTTTTCATGTGAAATCTAAATTGGCCAAGTTTCATCTGAATGAGAATTAAGATCAAAAAAGTTTGAATTTAAGTTTTACAAAGTTACAGACACTACAGAAAAAGGCATGAAATTGTATTTAGCAAATTTTCATCTGATAAAAACATAAATGTGTATGCATATTCACAAAAACTAAGCATGGATAGGGAGAAAAAAGCAGTATTATAAAAATGTGATCATATCTGAAAATTCACTTTACCACACATTTTTTACCACCAATACCATGTTTTGGTCGAATCTTTTGACTTTTGATTGTACTGTGTGAAATTATAGCATCTTTTCTTATACAAACTAAAACTATTTCCCCTCAGTATAGCTAGCAGTGTACTAGTACTGTATAATCAGACGTATTGAAGTGTCTACAGTAAATACTTATTTTAACACTAGCAGGTAGTTAATAACACTAATTAGTGTTTATTACATGTTAGAAATATGAAAATTCTGTCTGAAAATCTGCTTTAAAGTGCAGAGATGTGGTAATGGAAACAGCTTACTAATGATGTAAATGTTAGTGTCTTCACAGCTGAAGTATTTGGGATGTTCAGTGGTGGGTGATACTGTAAAATGATTGGCATTTTGGGCCAGGTCATCGGGAGAGACTTGGAGCGAGCGAGAGAGAGAGCACAATCTGACCATTAGAAAATGATCTTGGCCACAACATAAATAAACCTGAAATTATCATCTCTGTTAAAGCTGAAATATTAAGCCTAAAAAAAAAAATCACCTAGCACAAGTCTTTAAAATCTGTAAAAAAAATAAAAAAAAAATAAAATT
>JAQMYG010000009.1:18396164-18411411 GCA_030014215.1 Clariallabes teugelsi | reverse complement strand
CCGACTTTTTACTTCTACTCCTTACATTTTAACGCAATTATCTGTACTTTCTACTCCTTACATTTTAAAAATAGCCTTGTTACTCCTATTTTATTTCAGCTTATTAAAAAAAAAAAAAAAAAAAAAAACATATGCAGGCACTTTTAAATGCATTGAATGCAATATAGCTGTTTGTTCAAACATGGCTATTTAGATTTCTGTCATATTACCATTTATATCAAACACTGATAAGGATTTCATCAACTATTTTCAGATTATTCTCATTATACGAATTGCAATATCATCTTTATAAACATTTAGACTCAAACACCTTGATGCTTGTAAATCGGCTAATGTCAATATTACAAAGGGAATCCATTTTGTAGCACCATAGTGACAAATAACCCATGATTTGACAAAAAAGAAAGAGAAGAAAACAGAAAAGTATGGCTTTTATACTCCATAACAGACAGAATTACCAGTAAGCTTAACTGTTCTTACAAACAACAAAACACTGACAATCGTGTATTAACATAAATTTAATAGAAGATAGCATTTGTAACATTTTCATAGCTTTATTACTCTTTTATTTATCTTTTTTTTTTTTTTAAAAATGATATGTTTTCTCTTTGAATTGTTTCAACGCAAGTTAATCATTGCACTGCTGGTCCAACTGGTACAAATGTGCACCTAACCTGTTCCTGGTTTACGTGACCAGAAGAAGGCCTAACCGATAGCCTTCATCACCAAACCGCATCATCTTTGGAAGCTGACTAAATGTCACAAACACCCCCCCCCCCCCACCCCCACCCCTATATGTCTCTCACAAGTTGTCAAAATAGCTCTTATTGCAAGCTTTGGTCATCTGACGCACTCCAATATATATATCCACATAATGACCAGTTACTGGAGAAACCATTCGCCTGCTCACATCTAATCGTTCAGCTCTTAGAAAATACTACTGTTCAACACAGCCGAAGGTCTGTGAAATGAGTACGGATCATTAAAAATGAGTGAAAGGCCCATGCATTTTAAGTACACCAAACTAAATCTAAATAATCTATTACTAAACTAATTATAATGCTCTATTAAAAGCACAGTTACTTGCATACAATGTGCAAAAAAAACAAAACAAAAAAAGCAACAAAAAAAAAGAAACAGCTGGCATGGTGACGCTCATAATAGAGACAAATAAAGAAATAAACAACTTAAAACAGATATCCTGATACATTTGTTCACTTTTTAACCCATTGCATCGCTTTAATTATTTAGCCTGGATGTTGCTCCAGCAAGCCTGCAACTGTAGCTAAACACTTGATAGAAAAAGCGCTCAGGCCTAGCAGCCCCGAGTGGCGTATCTGAGAGTGTGTGAGGAGCTCTTCACTGATCGTTGCCGTCCTCCCTCAGCTCTGAGGGCAGGAACTTGTACTGCTGCTGTCGGATCTGGGCTAGCTTCCTCCTGGCTTCATCCAGCTCCCTTTCTTTCCTTAACATCTCCTCCTGAGCTGCGATGATCTGTACACAAGGACACACACAAATACATAGAGCTTGTAAATTCATACCTCGTCAATTTATCAACATTGTGTAGAATAGAAATAAAATAGAAAAGATGCACAATAAAACAAGGAATCATCAGATGCCTGTATGTAGGTCATATGCAGAGGTGGAAGTAATGAGGCTTATTCAAAATATGTAGTTTGCAGCCACACTGCTTGTGTGTCACTGCTTATTTACTGTAAATCCACATAAACACACACAGACAATGAAACAATTATGTTTCTGTTTACGTGCTTTATGTGCCTCCAGGAAACACACAAAACAAGGCAGGCTGTGCTGTTTAATACCTGTATTAATTTATGGCATTTTTAATGTGGAAGAATTAAAAAAAAAATGAATAAATGTAATTAATCGAATAAAAATAAAGCCACAATTTAGGTACATGCTTGTGGAACGGGAAACGCTTTGGGATTTGTTTATAATAAAAGTTTTTATAGAGGGAAAACTCAATGACTGTTCCACATGTGGTGACTCCAGTGTGAGTTTGGATCCAGAGAAAGGAAGACATCCAACACTGTGGCCATGATTCTACTAAGGAACAGCGGGCAAAACCTGTTATAGTCCGGGTTTTTCTGCTGGCAAAAACATCATAGTTAAAAGCACTTAGAGGGTCTGCATTTGTGTGGATAATTTTTGTGTAGAATTTTGAAGGCAAAAAAAAAAAAAAAAAAAAAAAGGTAATAGTTAATCTGCTAATAATCCACTCAAGAACTCATCAACAGGAGAGATGAGCTGTAACCGTGAATATGCCGACTCTGCTTGGTATACTCCAGTGGAAAGAAAAGCCGTAAAAAATGTTCCCATAATTCCCACTAGGAAAATTTTTTACGTTTACAAGTTACAAATGTTTACGTGTTCGACTCTCTTTATCTTACCTGAGCGATGCCGCCCACCATCTTGCTCTTCACCATTACAGCCTGGTCATCCTGGGCATCGAAAGCAGCCTTCTGTGCTGCCTTCACTAAATTATCTGAAGCCTTCTTCACAGCATTACCAGCAGCCTAGAGAAGCAAAAAGCATCAACAGAAAAAGTTTATTAGTTATCAAAAGCTGCTCACAGAGATCTGCCATATCCATGTTTCTTATACATGATTCTGTTCTCTTATGCGGTTTCATCACTGGTTAGTCATGCTTTGATAATTAGACAATTTCTAAATCAACGCTATATTTTGAAGCCACAAGCTTGGATCCACAAGCTAACCAAAGAAGACACTTCAGCCAAAGTGAATCCACCTCAGAAACTAACTGCTATCTTAGTGTATTATACATTCACAAACATGTATGAAAAGGAAATGCAGGCCTCCTAAGCAGCCTGCAGTGAACCATAACACTGCTCCTGAGATGGCTTTAAAAGGCAATGCGGAGCAAATGAGAAGTTTGCCGATGATTCACTCGAAACAAAACACACATCTAAGTGACTCCTCTGGCAGCTCTTCCTCAGACGTTGTTTTTTCTCGTTTTGCCTTTTGAGGCAGTGATGGCTAAAGATCACTTGCTTGCTACTGGAAGAGATTCAATGCTCCGCCCGTACAAGTGTCAAAGCTTTAAATTTGTCCTCTTACTCAATGCTAGCGTTAGGCTGGCCAGGACATGAGCCGTGATCTAACGTGGTTGCCTAGGTACAGCAGTGTCAGAGTGGACAGATATATATTGTTTATATTTTAACATCAGCATGTAGTACATTACTGGTAAGAGGCCCGATCGTCTGAACGGTTAAAGCAGTTCTGACATAATGCAGAAAACATTTGTCTGGGTGTGGGACAAAGCTGGTGTCCTCCATACACAGTTCTTTATTTTTTTGGTGCTAAAATGTCCAGGCACACTAAGACTTTAAACATATGCTTGCTGAAATACTAATAAACAGTCAACTAAACAGGTAACATTTCAAGATATCTTTTAACAAGAACTTTTCACCCTCCTGCCTCAAGGAACACAAAACTGAAATATAGACAAAAGCCTAGAGAGTAAGACCAGGGACTATTTCTGGCTCCAAATGCACCTCCACAACTGGACACACTTGTATTGTTAAGTGAATGAAGAAGAAATATTTTTTTAGCAAATGTCAATATCACGGCATCAGAGATCTAGCAGAACACAAATGGAGAGGAATAATAAGGGAAAAATCAAAGACAAAGAAAGAATAAGAGAAAGCAATGTGTAAAACTATATTTCTTAGTGATCAAGTGGGCTTCTTTGGCTTCTTGAGTGTCCTAGGTTATTGCTCCTCTGTTCAAACATTACTTGCTCCTAAAGAACTACAACAAGTCCTAATAAACATTTGTGTATTTCTAGTTCCACTTCGTGTTTGTTTATTCTAGTTTGTATTTACATTATCTCTGTCAAGGATAAAGAAATGCTGTAAATGAACAAAATATGCAAGACTCCTGCAAGCTATCTTTTAAACAAGTTTCTGAAGACTCTTGTATTTGTGTGGAACCTTTTAAGAAATAGTCTATAAACCAAAAAAAAAAAAAAGATTGACAAATGGGCTACATTACAGAAAATAATCAATCATATTCTCACCACGGGTAAAAGATATTATATATAACATTATATAGTAAACATTCACAACGCTAAAAGGCTCAACTGCAGGACCTGAATGATCTCTGACAGGCTCAGTGAGACACAGTGTAGCTGAGGAAATGCTTGGTCCACACATATGAGCAGGGTACAGCTGCCTCTACAAATTCTGAAGGCCTAAGACTCTGATGACTGAATGGGAGATCTTAAGATACCACAGAAGTGCCACAATCTTAAATGGAGGTTATTTGCAGACTCCCAGAGGGAGTTTGTTACAAGTGATAATTAATTGAGGAAAAGCTAATGGCTAGATGAATGCTTAGGACAAAAATAGATCCAAGAGCACCGGGAAATGTGCGAATATAGAAGTTAAACACTATATACTTGCTTATAACAGTGCAAATATGAAAGTGACTGACTGTACACTTCATTATTAATCTGCTGCTGTTAGTCTTTCAGCTGCTCCCGTCTAGGGGTCGCCACAGCGGACCGTCCGAACCGCACGCGACTTTGGCACGGGTTTTTAGGTCAGATACCCTTGCTGACGCAACTCTCCCATTTTATCCGGGCTTAGGACCGGCACTGCATCCAGTGGCTAAGGTTTGGGCCTTGGGTGGGACTCGAACCCGGGCCTTCCGCATGGCAGGCGAGACACCTACGACTGAGACACTAATCCATAATGAGGCATCCAAGAGAATACAACTGATGTGTATAATAGGGCTAAACATAGCACAACCTCCAGTTGGACATGGATGGGAATGCCATGTGCGCCTAGAGGGTAAGACAAGGGACTATTCCTGGCTCCAAATGCACCTCTAGCACCACACTCATTTATATTGTTGAGTGGAAGGAGAAAAGTCTTCATTTTCTTTAAGCAAATGTCAATATCGCTGCATCAGAGGTCTAGCAGAAGAATGTAACACAAATGGAAGAGGGTGACGAGAGAAACATCAGAGAAAAGAAACAAAAACAAAGAAAAAGCAATGTGTACAAAAGTTTTAGTAACTAAGCAGATTTTCTCCAAAGTTTTGGCTTTTTCGCTGCTCCTCAAGTGTCCTAGAATAACCTAGAATAAGCTCCTCTGCTCGTACTGACCTGTAGCCTCTTCATGGTTTGCGAGTCCTGGTCGGCCTTCACCTTGCAGGCCACGAGCAGCTGAGCTGTTGAGGCAGCCACCTGTTTGGCTGAAGAAATGAGCTTCTCCTCACTAGCATGGCCCTGTACTGCCGAGTTCGCTGCCTCACACAGGTTATTGGTTGCCGCAGCAACCATGCGGGCCTGGAACAAAAGAATAAGCATGGTTACATCATCATCAGCCTGTGAGATTAGATATTTGTTTCAATCTTTCTTTCATTTATCTGCTTTCTGTAGATATCAGGCAAAAATTAATACCATGCAACACTGCTTTCCCAGATGAGAAAGAAGGCTTTACAATTTCAATATTCATATTTTACCATCAATTCTTCATTAGGATAAAAGTGAAGTCAGATACCACATCAGTCAGAGATTAAGTGAGAGAAATCTGTGTAACAATTTATTATTTACCCCTTAGAACAGAAGCAGCACAGATCCGTACCGGAAAAACTGGTTAACCATAATAGAAGCAAACAAACAATGACAAAAAAACCCTCTATATTTGGATGTCATGTGCAGTGTGTGTCAACAGGTGGCGGCCTTGAGCATCAACATGTGTTTGGGCTTTTCGATATGTCATGCAAAGTTGAATTTGAGAATGGTGTCGCAAAAAATGTAGAACCTACCAAAATTTTGTGATTATTATTATTAAAAAAAAAAAAAAAAACACTTGAAAATGACCATAAAACCATGTGATCTTTGCCTAGGTGAAAAAGGCAGTGGTGAGTAATCCAAGGAAGCTATTGCGCAATCATCCGCTTAGACAAAAGTATTTATTTATTTTTTTTTGTATGGGAATTTTTGTTGTTGTTATTGATTATATACGTTTGTTAAATCAACTGTATTTGTTTAGGAATAAGCGTGTTTATAATTTTAAGCGTGTGCACATTTGCAGATAATTCATTTTTAAAAAGTCAAATCATAAATTAAATATCTGCTTAGACAATAAAGGTTTCTTTTTTTGTTTATATTTAAAATTTTAATTGCATTTTTTTAAGAATAAGTGTGTTTATAATTTTAATCTGTGAATACAGTTTACACATTTGTCGATAATTTATTTTTAAAAAGTCTAATCATAAATTATCACCTTACACAATAAAGTTTTTTTATTATTATTATTATTTATTTTAAAAATTTGTATTTGTTTAAGAACAAGTGTGTTTATAATTTAATCTGTAAGTACGGTTTAATCTGTGTGGGTTTGACAATGTATTTTTAAAAAATGTCAGATTAATTTTTTTAATATAGTTTTTGCTCAGTCATGTTTATATAGTTGGGTAAAATGTATTAAAATTTCATCATACTGTCTTGATTGTTCTGGAAAAAAAAAAAAACAAGACTCTCTATATTGTGCAACTCTCAGCCTTGATATAATCATTAAACCAAAGTAATAAACCTAACTCTCAAAGGCACATCTAACTAAAAATGTTCCGAGTTCTAAGGGTTAACATGAAAAATATTAGATATAAAATAAAATAATGTCTGAGGGACTAACAGACATTAAATTAATGTTAAATGCAAATTGGTTTCATCTCTTATTCTGAAGTGACCTTTACAAATATACAACAAGCTTGTCCAAGTTTCCAGTTACGTAGACGTGCTTCTGTTTGTGTTACAGAGCTTTCAAACACCACCTGCCATCTCTGAAAGTGATGGCCTAAACTGTATGCGAGAGACATTTATCCACTCTAAACAGTACTTACAGCTGAAATGAGACCCTGAGACCACTGTCCATCATCGACTGCGTTTGCTGGGATGGCGCCGACCTGAACACAGGACACAAACGCGCAGATGTTATAAAATGCATAGATGAAAACATAAAATGCATTTCTTTCTTATATAATTAAAATATGCTCATTTATTCCAAACAACACCAAACTCCCTTCATTATGTCCGGCACAGAAAGTTTCAAAAGTATATGAGCAATGACTTTACCTTGCCCTGGGCCACCAGCTCTCTCTGTGCGGCAGATGCCGCCTTCACCAGTGCACTAGTGGCAGCGGCGATGGATTTGGCTGCCTCCAGAATCTGCTCCTCAAAGTTCAGGCTCTCGTCAGCCTCCTGTACAGAAACATAAGACAACACTCCTGTAATTTCTGTTGCATGGCAGGGAGCGGGAAATCTACTGATTTTTGTTTTTTCTGCATGCTGGATGAAGAAAACGGCACAATGGAACCTGGTTTTATGTCTGATGATGTGGGGAAATGACAATGATTCATATCATGCTGAATATGAGACATCAAGTAAAGAAACCCACAGTTTTACATTCAATACAATTTCGGGTTTACCTTTCTTCCCCGTGCAAACTGCGTGAAGCAAACAAGAACACGTGGACATGTTGATTCCCAGATAATCAAAGTCAATCGTTCAGTATATTAAAGCATCAACAATATCAAAACAAAGCCAAGCCCATTTTCAACCTGGCATGCTAATGTATCTGTATTGTTTTGTTCCAGCCAATAAGGTGATATTTCCTCTGCTCGTCACGTCAGTAAAGGGAGGGCTTTAAATGTGGTAACCCAGTCCAAGGCTGAAACCCAACTATGGAACAGCTAAGCCTGTAGCAGCTGGCTGGATTGGGTGTGACAGAGCTGAAAGTGGTAGAAAAGCTCTCTCACCTTGGGTTTGGCTCGTGGTTTCAGCTGCTCCAGTTTCTTAGCGGCAGCTTCGATGGCGGCCGCTGCGCCCAGCAGCTCGTTCTCTGCGATGACAGTGGGATCCTCGGGGTCAACCCATTCAGTGCCTGCCAGATAAACAGAACAGCAAGATATTAAGAAAGTTATTCTAAATATGCAACTAAGTTAAGATACGTCAGGTACATGTTTTAGATCTTTTGATTTTGTCCATGTACTGAAGACATTAGAGTTTCACATGTGGGAAAATGAGAAAGAATTGATTTGAGAGAAGTACTACTGTTAAAAAGCTTTACGTATAATCACATACAGCATGTAACTTTGTGCTGGTTTCTCTAGGCACCTCAGATATGTTTCTTTTTTTTTTTGCTAAATGGTGTGTTGTCAAAACTTCTCTTCCTGTGCTCTACCAAATCCAATATCAAGTTTAGCGATAAGAATTTCAAAGAGAAAGAAGGAATCAGTACCAGTTATTCCTATCACACATAACCTGAATGAAATGTTTGTTTCTGTGGAAAAAAAAGAGGCTTGACTGTGTGAACCTGTCAGGACGAAGAAAAACTTTTTAAAAAGCTATGCAGAGTTTCAGTCTGTGTGTACACATACAGTAGATGCAATCCAACTATATCCCTTGAACATGCCATAAATATCTTGTTAGTGGATTTGTGAAATGTATGTTTCTTGCTAAACCTAAAGTCAGGTTAAAAAAAAAAAAAATCCCAAACATGATATATGAGGTATGACAGGAGATATCACTAATACTATCGGTGTGTAAAATAAACAACACAGGTTTAGGACTTGGTAAATACAAACAAGTTTTCTTTTGTGTGTGTGTGTGTGTGTGTGTGTGTGTGTGTGTGTGTGTGTGTGTGTATCAGCACCTTTCATGGCTTCAGCTGCCTGGATGAGCTCAGAGACCGAGCCGGCCACCCGCTTGGAGAAGGTTGCCAGCTGCTGCTTCAGATCGTGAGTGGGCTTTTGGATGATCTAGTGAAATATACAACAGTGAATGAACATGGACCAGTGGCATACGGTTTAGTAATACATTAATCAACAATATAATACCATTTTCTGTTTTTTTTTTATTAATGCTTATTTGTAAGTGTGTGAGAGACAGGATGTCCTCAGAGTGTCCTTTAGAGCTGTCCTGGTGATTGTATAACAGGTGTTTGTCATTACTTTGTTGGCTATGAGGGCTGGTAGGCATGTTACTCTTTGCCTATTCAAACAAAGCACTAAGAAAAGCCTCAGCCCCAGCAACACACACCCACCCCACACACACCCACACCAAAGAACATCACAAACTTCTTAAAATGCATACATACCGAGTAACTACCAAATCAATACAATATAAACAAGTTAAAACTTTAAACATTAAAATATTCAGGAGTCAGAGCTTGATGTTCATGGTTATGGTTAATCTGTTACAAACACACACTAAATCCATGCAAGTCATTTTCATTAGGTAACTCATTGCATGTTTAACCCCACATAGTATGGCGGCTTTGTCCTTTATATTGTAACCCCGCATTCTTTTACATATACAGTACGAATCTTTAATTTACAAAAATATTTTTGGACAAAGCATATAACCTTAGGGATTTAAAGAGTGAATGTAAACAATATTAAGTTTAAAAAAAGATTTTACCCGACATATCTTTTCAAAGGGATATAAAGACTTTTAAAGTACAGTTGGACCATTTCAACTGTCCGGTATTAAAACTACCGATCTGTCATTGTCTTCCTTTTCATGTTGTATTCAATAATAGCACATTACCCCCTCCTCAGCCATGCATATTGTTCTACAGAAAATAACTTCAGTCCACACTGTTGTTTTAAAATAGCAATGCTCTAAAAAATCTTGAGCCATGTGTGAGTGGATAAGAATAACTCTCGGGGGGTCAAATGCTGTTAATCTATTTGGACACACACACACAACAAAGGACACACACTCGTGCAGATCAGTCAACTTCTACTCACCGGCTAACACAGTGAACCAACACACGCATATACATATATACAACGGTAGAACAGAGAAAAGAGATTTTAAACAGTCAGGATACAGTATGACAACTTGTATACGTATATTTTTTGCACGGGATTGAATGTTTGACAGCTTGTCCAGTAAAAGAACTTGATCTACAGTGTAGTAACACACACACACACACACACACACACACACAGGGTACTGACAGTAAAGTTTTTGTCACAGGGTCATTTTGGCTTTTTTGAAAATTAAGATTAAGTGCATCTGTTTTTGGAAATCTAAAAACTGTGATTTGGACTTTTGGACTGATTGTGTTTGAGGTGTGCAGCTAATAAAGTAATCCGCTCGTGGGGCTGAATGTCCAATAACATGATGGTTTAACATGCTCATTACTTCCTGGTTTGAGACTTGGAATAGTGGGAAAAGACTTCTTGTAATCTGTAGAATAACTCTTTCAAGGGAAAGTCATTACTATTATCATCTCACACACTAGGAGGTACCCAGCGGAATTAAAAAGATATCAATTAAAAAAAAAAAATTAGTAAATGAACATTAATAAGACAAATAACTTGAAAATACTGTGTACATAGAATAAATTACAGAATATTACAATTACTGCTATAAATCCACAGTTCAGAAGGATTTATCAGCATGAAAACAAGTCTGCAGTAATAAGCCCCTGTGCAGTCAGTCGTAATGAGAAAGTAATTGAAATAGCAGCTCGATGTTGAAAGAAACTCCAAGTATTCCACACACATCCCCAAAGACACTCACAGAAGTCTTGAGACATTTGTGTGTGTGTAACAGAGTAAGAGGATCTGTCCTGTCAGAGGCACCGACTTACCACAAGCACATGCTCCAGGAGACCCAGATAGCCATGGGCACACTCTTTTCCAAAGCGCAGGGCACGGCTCTGCACCTCTCGGTTTACTTCAGGGTGATAAGCCGCTTGCTGCAGGAAGAGAGATTGAAATAATATTTGGAATAAAAAAATAAATAAAAAAACAGGACTATAGAGGAACTTTAAGCTGAAAGTGTGATATGTGCTAGGGCTGTAAGACTCTGGTGTCACCTTGCAGGAGTGCAGCATTTCGGCGATGGCTCTTCTGCTCAGGTTGGCTGTAGCGATGATGTCCTCCTGGCGACATGAGTTTCCGGCGGCCACTGCTTTGGCTGTGGCCTGCGTGATGCCTTTGGTCATGCGGATGAACTCCTCGGGAGTAGCCGTCTTTGGAGGAGGATCTGGACTGCTGAACACCTAAGAGACCGCACGATAACGGGTCATCGAAAATCATAACAGCCCAGTGATGATAAATCGAAAATGATCAGAAGATATTCATGAATTTTCTAACAATAATGCAGGCTGTAATTTAAATCAGATTTATCCATGGTATCAGCTTATTCACATGGAATTGATTAGCAGATGCTCCAGATAATGCTAGGCTAATATTAAACATATAATAAATAAACGAAAATAATCCTGAAAAAAGTTCAACATTTAAATATGAAATCTTTAAAAGCATAATTTCAGTGCAGTGATTTCAGCCAGCTGTCCTGGCGAGTCTCTAATAAGCTCACTATCGATTACGCTGTTTCAGCCAGAGTTTAAACAAGTGATAGGGGAAGTGAAAAATTTCCTCACAGTCAGCTCCTGTTTGATGTGCTCAATGGTGGCCTCCAATGCTCGCGTGCCTTTAGTGGCCTCGTCCTCCACAGCTTTCACAGTCTTCAGCAGCGACGTGACGTTCGTAACCATAACCTAATGATATCGACCAGTGCAGCAACTTAGTGTGATGCAAGTTTGCACATATTTCAAGCATATGAGACACAATGAATGCATAACGAATGCAAAGAGAACATATTGTACAATATGTATATATGATTCAATATATTTCAGTAATATCACCAGTATTTGACCGGCCTGATTTTATTTTACTTTCATCTAGTGTTTAGACTCGAACGATCTCATTCTTCTTGTTGAGTCTGGTTCCTATTGTCAAATCAGGCAGTTTTTTCTTGCCACTGTTCGACCCTCGGCTTCCTCAACAAGCACAAACTGATAAATATGATTTATACGCATTTTCTCACACTTTTTTAAAGTCATTTTCATAATGTTTTTAAATTAAGTGAATTTATCACTAGCATGTAATACTTGGTGCTAGAATGGGAAGTTTGTATAAGTGTGTGTGCAGGCTTACAATCATTTAGGCTTAAATAACTTCTTGTTTTGGACAAATGCCAGTATATTGATTAATAACAATTAATCAGAAAAGAAATCCATTTGCATTGTTAAATGTAGTTCTCACAAACAGGTGTGTATCTAAAACTCAGCTTCAGGTTGTGGTCTGGTTGAGTCTCCTCGGTCATATGATGGTTCTTGTTTAAAACTTTCATGTCCGGCTTGCTCTAAAGCTATCTACATCTACACCAGGATTTCTGTTAAGCTTCTATGTGCAGGAACTACGCAAATCAAATGTTATTCAGCTTATGAAAGATGTGTAAACTTCAGCCCCAGTGCACGCTTTACCTTCGCGGAGCTCTTCAGCTGGAGCATGGCCGGGTCATCGTGAGGCTTGCCGGCTGCTGCCTTGGTGGCTCGGATGAGGTCACCCAGAGCTTTAGCTACATCTTTGACCGCGTTTATCAGGACCACCTGCAACAGACAGCACAGCGTTGTTACTGTGAATAGCACACGGAGAAAGATGACCGACACTGACATCTACTGTCCACATGCATTCACTCGCGCAAGAGTAGAGTAGTAGTAGTGTACTAACTGAAACACTGCAATGTGGACATAAACACAAACAAATGAGCAGCAGTCATGGATGGAAAATAAATAAATGATAAAAAAAAATAAAAAATTTAATCATGAAGTAGTGATGTGAGTTCTAGTGAAGTGTGAGGTAAGCTAATAAATGATGATCAAAGTTCAAATTATATGACATTTATATAATCATTATGCTGATTCTACTTTTTAAAGGCAAGGATATCCAAACAGAAGACTAAGGATAAATACTTTGTGTGTAAAAGTTTTGCAGAATAGAATTAAATTTTTTTTATGTTGACAGCATGTAATATAATAACATACTATAATTATTACCATAAACCCTAATGCTTAAATGCCACTACATTCCATAAAGGACAATACAAAGTTAATGATGTGGGAAACAGGGTTTTGACATAAATTCAGCAACTTCTAGTAAGGAATAAGCCCTGTTAAAGTGAATTAATGTCAAACGGCAGCAGAGCAGGAGCCCCACTGTCTGAGCATTCTCATACCGAACAAACCTTTTCTAAAGGACAGCCAATGCCAGAATGAACAAAGACCCAGAATGACTATTTTTAGGAGGCATTCGGACTGTATGCAGTCAGGCAGTCATTACAGATATACAGAACCGTGCAAAAGTCTTGAGCCACCCCTTATTTCTTCACATTAAATGACAGATTGAATTAAAGAAACGTGAAACAAATGTTTTATTACGACAGACTGCAGAGTGCATAAAGATCTAATTTAAAAATTGGCTATTTATGTATCAACCTTAGCAGCAACCTCATTTATCCTCTCATCTGATCCAGGTGTATACCCAGTATACTAATCACTGGCCTGATCACCTGTCATCATCTGCACTTGTTTCTCACTGGTTATTGCCAAAAAAGAAAAAATCCTTTCCTTCAGCAAGACTGGAGAACTTTTTCAACAAAAGTCAGATCTTATGGAGGCAAAATATGAAAAAATGGAGGCGAGTTGGCTCAAGGCTTTTGCATAGTACTGTAAATAAAAACCTAAGTATACTCAAATACTTTGCGATATATCTTTGCCTACGTGGCCACTCGTGTTTTTCAATAAAGTAAACAATTATTTCTAGAATTTTCAATGTTTTTCTAGGAATTTCTGAATGCTACCATAGGAACAAGAGAAAGCTGAACTGTGTGCCAAAATGCAGTGTGCACTGTCTGTGATCTACATAAGGCCGCAAAGAGATCCATGCTGGCCAACGTGTGTGTCTTTCTTCATTCCCGTGGCACAGACATGAACACACACACAGTCACAGACACACACATGTCATGAAGACTAGAGAAAACACACACAAGCAATACCCACATCCTGACCAACAGGAAAGCCACAGGAAGAAAAAAGTGTCTTGTTTGTTGAGAAGAGAGCAGTGTGAACAGTGGAAAACAGAAAGAAAAAGGAACTGAGTGCAACAACAGTCTGTCTGCATAGTGATGAATCCAAGACAGACTTTAAAGGATTGCGTCAGTAACCACATCAAGATCATCAGATGCTAGAGACATTAAGAATCATTTTACTCAGAAGGGTTGGGGACATTATTCTTAAATGCTTCAACCTTTAATAAACTTTTACACCTTCGGAACTTTTAAAACTTATTTTTACCTGTGTCTCAGGGTCCTCGGATCCCAGGCTGGCGGCCCCCAGCTTGACCACATCGGACAGTTTGGTAATGGTGTTGACTGATGACTGAGCGGCCTGTGCTAGCTTCTCCTGACTGGCTCCTGCTCCAGACACCAGCAGTTTGGTGTCCTCTACCAGAACTTTAGCTGTCTTCAGGATGTGCTCTCTGGGTGGACAAAAACGACAACAAACTATTTTTGTCTGAAAACCATTTTAAGAGTGACCTAGGTATTATATATAAGCTCTTAGTAGCAACAGCTACACTATAGGTTGTTGGTTCAATAAATGCAGACTGAGGCATTCTCAGTGTAGAAGTACAGTGAAACCTTGGATTACGAGCATAATTCGTTCCGGAAGCGGGCTCGTATTTCAAAACACTCGTAAACCAAATAAAATTTTCCCAAAAGAAATAATGGAAACTCAAATTATTCGTTCCACAGCCCCAAAAAAATTAATACATAAAAATAATTAACACAAAATATTAAGTAAAAATAAAACAAATTAACCTGCATTTTACCTTAAAAAAAAAAGAAAAGAAAAAAGTAAAAATAAATCCGACAGATAAGTGTTTCCGTTTGTGGGCGCAGGCGCTGTGTATGTGTGTGTGAATCTAAAGTAAGCTTGCACAGTTACCCTTCCTCCACTATTTTCACACACGCGCGCACACAACGGAAACGCTGTTTATTATAAGACTGTGACCACGTGTGTGCGCACACACAAAAAAGTGTCATTAGAGAGGTTCCTTGTTAAACATGCAGAGTCCAGAGTCTCTCTCTGTCAGAGAACGGTGGTTACATTAGTGTGTACGAGTGTGCGAGTGTCATTAGAGAGCTTCCATGTAAAAGAAGTTTTCCAACAGAGCAGTGTTCCCGTTAGCGTGTGTGTGTATGAAAATCGTCCTATACAGTAGCCCCCTCCCTCCTACTCTTTTCTCTCGTCTTACTTCAGCTTCTCTCACACACACACACACACACACACACACACACACACACACACACACACACACACACACACACACACACA
>JAQMYG010000009.1:18370160-18381026 GCA_030014215.1 Clariallabes teugelsi | reverse complement strand
CATATCTTTGGACTGTGGGAGGAAACCCACCAAGCACGGGGAGAACATGCAAACTCCATGCACACAGAGACGGAAATATGTTAGAATGTAAGGAATTTAAAGAGTTGTGAAAAAAGTAAATAAAAATAATGATAATAAATAAAAATAAATACATTTTACATTATAGCATGGCCTTAAAAGGAAAAACAAGACTTTACATTAGGTTATTTAGGTGCATTTTTGTTAAGAATTGTAGAAGTTTTTCTGGTTTTGTCTTGCAGAATATGTTTTTAAATCTTGTTCTGGTAGAAATAGTTTTCTTATGGTATTAAAACTCAGGCAGATCAAAAGTATATGCTTTATGGTTAGAGTAGTGCTACACTGTTGACATTTTGGAGCTTCTTCATCTTTTAATAAGTATGCATGGGTTAAATTTGTATGTCCTATACGGCACCTTGTATATACGATTTGGTCGTGTCTTGATTCAAAGGGGTGAAGGCATCTTTTTCCCACCACTGGGCTTATTTCGAATAATTTGTTGTTTTTGCACTGTTACCATTCTGCTTGCCATTTATTTAATAGCTACTGATTTATCAAGGGCTTGAGGTCAGAGGGTGGGATTTGACATACGCTAATTGTTTCTGTAAGGGCTTGTTTTCATCACATTCTGTAAAGTTTAGGATGACTTTAAATCACTATGGGTAGGGGGTGGTGTAGGATACCTGAAGAAAAACGTGTAGCCCTGAGTCGACTATTCAGTATTCAGCATAGTGCATTAATTGATCTTGACTTTAAGAGCAACTGCACTGATTACATGATAGAATCCTTACCGGTGTAATTCTCATTGCCCTGTGTAGCTTCACTCAGTAGCTGCGCAACAGCGGAGCTCACTGCCTTGGTGTTGGAGCCCAGGTCCTGAGAGCATTTCTCCAGCTGATACACACACAGAAGACAACGTCAACTTACTGATGAACACTGTGTCAATGTTTTAGATATTTTTCCATCATGCTCACAATACGTGTTAAGATAAAGACAGGTCTCATTAATCTATTTCTCAGTGTCTTAATGCTTGATAACTTACAGTATAACTACACATTTAATGTCTAAACATCAGTGCTGACTGCATTACTCATCCTCAGAACAGATAAACAGTCAATAACTAGCTGAAAGGAAATCCTCCAACGGCTGCAGCTTAGTGTGTGTTGTTGCTGCTGCCCATGTGACAGGAAGTGTGTGACAGAGTGGTGACAGAGCATGGGAGCCTGTTACAAATGCTGCAGTGTAAACTGAGGACGAGATGATAAATGTTTAACAGCAAGAGACAACGGAAATATGGTCTCTCTCTTTCACTTTCTGTTTATCGTCCTTTTTGATGTTTTTTTTCCCCTATCAATGTCCTGTACCACAGATATGCGATCTTCATTTATTTAGCTCTCTATCCGTAAAGTTAAGCGATGGTGTGTATGGTTTAAACAGTGAGTACAGGATGGATACCGTCTCTCCAGGAAGAGGTCTGAGTTTCCCTTCGGCTGCTGCGGCTTTAGCCTCCTGCATATCTTTCTCCAAACCCCTCACAGCGTTCAGGGCGTTATCAATTTCCAAAGGACCACATGCTTCCTGAGCCTGGGGGGAAAAACAAAAAAAACACACAAAAAAAAACAGTAGACTTGCAGTTACAGTAATTTATACATTAAAGTGCTGTTCAGATGGACCCTTGCGGTCCTTAGGAAAGAAGATAAATATCACTTACAGACAAATACACATTTATCAGCGTATTCGCATTACCTTTTGAGCAGCTGTGCGGAGTTCGGCCAACGCACTGGCCAGATTTTTGGCACATTGACTGAGCTGCATGGCAGAGGCCTGGTCGCCTATAGTGGGCACTGTAGCCTTGGCTGCGGTCACCATCTTGGCTCCAGGCTAAAAGTGAGAAAAACAGACACCATGAGCCAAGGTGTCCGCTCTCGGACGCACTTCGATGAAATAAGGACATGCTCTTGGAAGAAAAGACTGAGCAGCGCAAAGAACCTGAAGGAAGTTCTGGCTGGCTCCGATTAGGGCGAGCTGAGCGCTGGGGCTGTCTGGCTGCGCCTGGCTGCCTCTCACTCCCTGCACCAGCTGAGGGATCTGGTCCGCCACCCCCTGTCAATCAAATACTTGTGTCAGAAAGACATCATGGAAAATTGCAGCACTTGTGTTACACATTACTAATGCACAATTAGATACTAATACACTCATAGTAGTATGCAATCTTACAAACCTAACAATTACAAACCTAACCTCCTACTGTATTGTATATGACCCGGTTTACCTGATCTTAGAAATGCCTGTCTGGAGATGTAGTTGTGGTATAAACTTTGACCTCGTCATGATCTTGCAAAGACAGGAAATTACCTTGCAGCTCTGTACGAGTTGTTGCTGTGCAGCAGGGTTCTTGTTTGATGAGGCGGCGTGCTGGGCGGCTGCTATGGTCTGCGTTGCGGCTGCGGCGGCCTGCTTTGCAGCGTTCTGCAGGAAATATTTGCTTAAATAAGAATTACAACATGAAACCTTACATCAGAGATGCGTTTACCATAAGCGAGTGCATCAGTCATTTAATCTGAACAGTGCAAAGGCAGAGACGTAGAACTATGCAACGGTGATAAATGTGCGAGGAAATCACAGTCCTTGTCTTTGAGACTATTTATTTAAGATTATCTGTTCATGTAGGTTGTTTTTGAAGTTGAAATCTCACACAAATGAGAATGAGTGGAAACAGCATCAATGTAACACTGCTCCGTTTACTCAGATTACACATAAAAAATATTGTAATGTCACAATCTGTTCTATTTTTTTTGTGCCAAATAAATGCTATCATAACTCTCCCCTCAGGGCGTTTAATTTAACACCAAATGTCGCTTTTTGAAGTGATTTTGAAGTACTTGCTTCACTTTTCAAACTTGTATCTTCTGGGAATTCGGCTATTCTTGTCATCATCCACATAAAACTCCCAGCACACTGATTTTACAAAAGCAAAGAGGTTTTTTTTTTGTTTGTTTGTTTTTAATTGCAGGATTACTATGTTCTCTGCCTTTTGCTCTCACACGCTGCTTAGAAAAGGCAAAAATGTAAACTCTCTCAATGTTAAGGCATATCCTCTCAGCTACTTCGTTCCCAGACACGTCCTGATCAGTTACATAAAGCATGTCTTAAATAAATGAAACAGTCTGGGGTTTGATTAACCAGTTTTTAGGTCGTACAAGCACTCTGACCTAACAGAACATTATGAGTGGGAATCTCAAGGGAATCTTTCTTTATTTCTATATTACGGTTAGCATCGTTTTCACTCAATGTAAGTGTGTACTAATGAATTTCCATCGTGCTTTTATTCAGAAATATTTGCACTCCTGCCTTTTTCAATATAAGCCCAATATAAGTACGAGCAAAAAATCTGAATATGACAATGTGTCTCAAGCCTTGGGAGTAAATAATCATCTCTACAAAAATTATAATCATACTGTATCATGTAGTAGATAATCTGTCTGTGATAATACACTTCATCCATGCAGGTCTTAACTATGTTTAATTGGACATGGTGATTTTAAGAAAAATGGAGATTGGACAGAAGCAAAGTGTTACAGGTGAGCTGATTAAGACTTATTGGTCATAAATGGAATTGGGATAAGACCATGTTTTTTTGGGGACAAGAATCTATTACAGATGACACTGATATACATTTAGTTTGGTGTTATATTTGTGTTTACCTCCAGCTTGTTGACGAGTCTCTTTTTGATAGCATTCTGTGCTGCTGCATTGGTGGCCATGCGCAGGCCCTCAGCAGCCTCACGCAACTTCTGCTGCTGCTCCTCACTGTCTGGGTTAGCGGCAGCACCCTGCGTTCACACACACACACACACACACACACACACACACACACACACACACACACACTTGTGGTTATTCGCTTTAGTGTGATATTGATTTATAGACAAGCACCAATCAAATTCATGAAATACAGATGTACATGTGAAACAAATTCGGCAATAATTCAGTTCTACCTGAAAACTTTAATTCCCCGTTAAATCTGGATTTTATTAACAAGCTTTTACCCTACCACGTCTCCTGCTGTCTTGACATACTTAACAGGATCGGACTTGTAAGTCGTTCTTTCATTAAACGTGCTTTGGTAAGAAAACATCTGCTCTGCATCCATAAATCCTTAGCTCTGGATGTAGTCATACAAACAGCACCCTTTATCTCGGGTCACGCACCTTGGCGGCTTCCACCATCTTGGCAGTTGCATCAGCAAGAAGCTTCGCAGCTGAGAGCAGTTTACGGGAATTTTCCAGGTCTGTTTCTCCCTCTGCGTCCGCTTTAATGGCGTTGACCAGGTCGGAGGTGGCCTGGGCCAGGATCCGAGCCTGTCTCACCATCTCACCTTCACAAATCATCGGGAAGAGAGAGAAAGAGAGAGCTTAGTCTGAGTACTGCAGTTAAAATATATAAAATACAACTCCAGTTTATCATTGTTAAAAAGTGTTTCCAGACCCATAACAAGCCAACATATTTATGCAAGTTTACATTTTCGTGGACCAGAAATTAGCCACACAGAGTTGATCAGATTTGCCCCAATTCCTTAAACAACATCTGTGGGCATACACAATGTCAATGTCTGTCAGTGTCTCCAGGGCAAACAGATGGACCTAAAATTACACTGCAGGTAACAACCACAATTATCATCTAAACTTCATCAGGTTTCTCTTTACTAGGTGATATATTTCCACAAACATCTCCCTCGGCACACCTGCATCTCCCATGGAGCTGAAGATGTTCTCCGTTACATCCAGGATGCGGTCGGTGGCCTCTCCATGGCGCCCGATCGGCTGGCCTCCGCTGGCGTACTGCTTGATGTGCTGCAGCAGCTCGTTAAGAGCCTGGGTCACACCTGTAGCGGCCACGCCCACTTGCTTCAGCAGCTGCTCATCATTGGTGGCCCCCTGGGACGCCTCTACGCAGCCTTCAACTGATTTAGCCACCAGTTTCCCTGCCTCGATCAGCTGCTCCTGACATACTGGGGAACTGATGGTAGGAGCCACAACCTGGAGACGCACACAGAAGCATCTGGCTCAATCAGTGTTTCTGTCCAATGGAACACTGAAGCCACAATGAAGCATGACTGCACAAACCTAAACCATAAAATTTGAGTATTAAATGAGTTGGAAAGCTGGTGTAAGTAGTCTGACTGTCTGCGGTCTGCCTGTGTACGAGTATGACCTTTTTTCCCCCTCACCCGAGTGCATGCCACCAGCTGAGATGTGGAAAGGGCGCACTGTGTGGCAGCGGCGATGACACGGTTTTGCTGGGCCGAGTCTTCTGTCTTCTGGGCCACGTTCTTTGCCTTCAGCACCAGAGTTGCTGCTGCTGTAGCCACAGCTTTAGCCAGCTTCATTAGCATGTCCTGCAAGAACATGCACCAACACATGCACACATTATTAGTCTTTTTGCACTGATTAGTTTCGCACAGGCGGGAGTTTAAATGGTCTTTTTGATTGACATGTTTAGATTATGATGATCGAGTTTGTCAACACAAGTGCAAATTAAGCCAATTGTGTGATATTGGTATACATTATTAACATGAACAACTCAACTACAGTAGGCACTATCATCTAAATTACAGTGAACAGATTATCCAGTGTTAAAGATATCAAACAGCCCATCAGTTTAGGGTTCCATGGCCAAAACATATAACTAGTCTAGAATGCCGAGTCCTATTGCTAGAGGTCATGATTTCGAACTGGCTGACAACAGTCCCTTGTCCAAACTTGTGGGTCTACATTTTCTATTTACTGTTTACAGAGTCAAGGATGCCATAGACAACAGATCATCTTCTCTGAGCATATAACCAACGTTAAAGTAATAAAAGCGTGTTACTGAAAAGTAAACCAAGGTCCAAAAATGATGAATGAAGAATCCAAGACTGACAGATGCATCTACTGAGCACTTTGAATTCTTTTCATAAGGCTGTCTCTGCACAGATACACAACACTAGCATGTCATGAGGTTATGTTAAAAACGAGTAGGGAGCTCTCCAGATATTTTTCTGTGGATGAAAATGCCATATTTATCAAAGAATGGCAGTGCAGTGCCCGGGAGAAATAAGGTAAACAGTTAAAATATTCATTCGATCGATTCTAAAGTAAAAAGACTATTTTAATGAAATTAGATCTCAGAAGATGGGAGCTGTCTCAGCTTACAAATATCAATAACTACAACAACAGCAGCATATAAAGTGCTATTACTAACAGTAGCAGCAGTAACTATTACATGGGCTTCAACTGTTACTCAACTCAAAACACATATTAAAAAATCCCACTGAATGGACAGATGATACTGTACCTCTGCACTACCAATGCAAAAATACAGAAAACCACTCTGATATTAATATTTAAATATACTTTTATCGTTGGTGACTAATGCACACTAAGGTACACAATTTATTTATTATTTTTTTTAATAAGGGAGGAAAGAATCTGTAAAATATGATTTAGGTAATGGAACACTTTTCACCCGTACCTTCTTCAAAAAGACACTTATTCTTACAGACAGTACAAACGTTGCTGATTTACATGTTTTTTGTGTGCAAATTACATCTATACACTAGACAATTAGAGAGACCCCACACCAGATGTTTTCACCCAACAATTATAAAAAGAAGGAACAGACTGGATGTTCAAATTATAATGTTTAAAGTAAGGTTGCACAAAACTGACAAATGTTATACTGATACACATTGGGATGTAAATAAAGATGTGAGAATATGAGAGTATTTTAATATATATAAAATTTTTTACTAATAACAATATTTATCAAAGCATGCACAAAAAAAACTCCTGATGTAATTAATCATTAATTTTTAAAACATGGTTTGCTTGTTCAGAGATTTGGAAGAGTGATAAACAACCGGAATATTGTGCAACATTACTTTAACTTCACAGAATAATTTACTTCCTGGTTTTGATCGAATTCAAAAAAAAATCTTCTGGCTGAAACTGAATCTCAAGAAAACAAGGAAGTAAACGTTCTCTAAATTGTTGACCTAAGTTATGTAATACGTAGCTCTCATTATGATTAAGTGTGGTCTTCAGCTAGGGTAACTAAATGTGATTAGGGAAGAATTAGTAAGATTGGCTGTTGAAAATGAATTACTCTTCTTCTGAGGACGTTTTTGTTACCAGCATTTGACTATAATGATGAATCCGTCGCGTGTGTCTGAATGATCCTCTGCCTAAGGACTGGTTAAAATCCATGACAAAGAAAATTCAGGTTAAATATCGTTATTTGGATGCTTTTGATTCTGATGTGTGTGTGTGTAAATTTGTGAGTAAGTATCCCACCTGGAACTGCTGGTCAGCGTCACTCTCTCCTATCTGCTGCAGCAGTTCTCCGCTGGCCTGGCCCACGTTACCTGCAGCCTGCAGGAGGTTCTGTCGAGGCTGTGGAGGAAAACACTCATGTTCACGTTACATGTCTCGAGGTACTGACCGTTTGTTTGAGCACTGAGTCAGACACTTAGTGTGGTACCTCAGCGCTGGAAGGCTGGGCGGTCTTTAGCATGTCTGACACCGCGCAGGCGAGGTTACGGGCGGCACCCAGGAGCTGCTGTCCGTTTCCGCCCTCGTCCTCCATCAGCGCCGCCAACAACTTTACACCCTTGGACATTTCGGTCAGGTTGGAGGAGATGGTGGTCACCGCGCAGCCGACGGCCGTGTAATCCGTCTCTGCTGGATCTCCTATGAGACGTTATTTATATATATATGAGGCTTCTAATTACATTCCAGGTGTACTTTGTGAACACTGGCACTAAGGTAGCAAACAATATTCCAATATAAAAGCACTATTTACTTTGGTGTTTGAAGTAGCAAACACAAACAAGTGTGCTTGTATGTAGACTCACCTGCAGTGAGATTAACCATAGATGCTGTTCCTGCAGTAATAGCATCCACCTGAGAATGGATTTCATGTTTGGACTCGTCCATTTTGTTCTTCCTCCAGGCTTGAGAGGCCTTGCAAACAAAAAGAAACGAAAGGAAGACAAAATTATGATCGTCACCAGAAATATTAATTAAAATAGCAATCTGCACTGTGTATAATGAGTGCAATAAAAAGTGTAATAATTTCTCTCACCGCATCAGTGCCCAGTGGTGGAAGACTGTCGAAGTCAGTCAAAGAGGCCTGGGCTGCCTGCACTGCCTGCATACTGGAGTTAATGGTGCCTGTCAGTGCCTGCTGAGCCGAAGTCTGCCAGGAGAAACGCATGTCAGGGTTTTACACTCTGTCTGTTAAAGCTATCTATAAATGCATTTTGATTTAATTTAGGTAAAAGTTTCAGCAGCTAAATGCACACATACTGGAACAGACAGAACGAACTGAAGTAGCACCAACTGCTTTAAAAACTGCATAGTCCCAAACTGACTTGCCTCCAGCTATCAATGTTTTCTAGTCTCTGATATTTATCTACACTTTTCATTTCTGTAGAAACCCAGAATGTATGCAAAGATCTGCCATCTTTAACTTTCTTGCTTTCACAAAACAAATTATAAGGTTGAATATAAACTTGCTTCCTATTCACTATATACTCACTACATGGGTAAGAAAATAAAACATCCTACAGGCTCAGTAGTACAGATTTTTATGAATTTCTTTATATTTAATTCTAAAACTGACATACAAACAATACAAGAATTTTTTTTTTTGATGATTTCTGTTTCATATCTAAAAAAATGAATAAAACAAATTCATCAGACAACAGTCAGTGTTTAATTAGCTGTATCAAGTGCGTAACGTTTTGCTATAACCCACAGTGGGTTATCTGGCTGTGGAGCTCACCAGGGGTGGCATGTGTCCTGTGTGCATTTGGCCGCTGGTGATTTGCTGCTTGGCCTGGGGCATGGAGCCCATCTGGAAGCTCTCTGGACCTCCTGCACCCGGGCGCATGATGACTGGCAGAGCCACAGAGCCTGTCTCCACCCTTTCCACCTTATTGAACTGCTGCTGCAGCAGTGTCGATCTGTAAGCGACACACACAAGGAAAGTTATAAATGCGATACGATGTGGCCATCATGGGCTTCAAACCAAACAAATATTATAACTTAAGTAAGGGAGTATGCTATATAACAATCATGGTGATAAAACACACTTTTTTTTCTCATAAGAAAAAAAAAGGCTTGGATATTAATCAAAATGTATGCTCATTTAATTTACAACTGAATAGAACTTGCATTAAATTTTGCATTCGCGAATGTGTTCATTCTGTCTTCCCTACGAACCACTAGTTGGTTACTGGGTACCTGCTTAAGGAGTTTTTTTTAAAATCCTCTACCTCAGTTGCTTTAAATCTGGTGTTTCTAAGATCCTAAAGTAAATTTAGCCATCACACATCAGGCAGAGTAGATGCCATGTACCATCACGCTTACTTTTTAGGTGAAACAGAATCCTCCAACATGGTGGACTCCTCATCTCCCTCCAATCCGAAGTGGTCTTTGCTCTTTTTCTGTAGACAGAGTTTAACATGGTTACTTCCTGTGAGTTTTTCCACGTTACACATAACAGAAGCCTGAAAGAAACACTTTGTTGTCAAGCTGTTCTACTTGACAAAGGTCAAGCATTAAGGTTTGTTGTGGAATTCCACTGTCTTCTGTGAACCGGAGGTGGTAGCTTCACACGAACAAGCTACATAATTAATACAAACGCTGCCTTCGGGGGGAAAAAAAAAAACTGACTGGAAAACCATCAGGTTTGTTACAGCCGATAAAAATATACAGTATTAATGTAGGATAAATACCACTATAGGAACGCTAACTCAAGAATGTCCTGTGTGTGTGTCACATAACGCTACTAGTGACACCTGTTCACATATAGTGACCTAGTTAGCACAAAGTTAGTTTGAATATTTTAAAAGTAAATACAACAATCCGGCAGACAGTGACAAACAATGTGCAATATTTTCTATCCTGGAAGTAAACGTATTTATTTTTGCAAATTATTTTTAGTGACCAATCATGATGTATAAAAATGTCAAGAAAATCGATGAGTGAAGTATATTATTTTTATACAACACGAGAAATGTAAAACACCACATAAAAAAAAACACATGGCCACGACACACCCTCTGGCTCAAATGAATGTGTGTCAAATGGGTCATACTGTACATACATTCCAATGCATGATCTAGTTCATATATTAAATCAGGCAATACCTGGAAATTTTTCTTTTCTTTTTTTTTTTTTTTTTTTAAATGGCTGCCATTTCTAAAAATACGGCTCTGTAGAATCTCTCATTTCTCAAAATTTTCTCCAGCTTAAGAAAAAGTAATAAATCTTTAATCCACTGAGAGATGAAGGAACACTTAATAGACATCCAATGTAAAAGTATGGAATGTCCAGCCAACAAAGATGAGAAAGCTATATCATCTTTATGTGCAGAACAAAATGGTACTTAATCTTCTAGAGTACCAAATATAGAAATCAATCAATGGACACGGTTGCAACTTCACTCCATGTACAGTAAAGTGGACATGATACTGAAAGAAAAGGAATTTTAGCAATAGTCAGGGTGAGTCTGGAATGGTTGCATTTGGCCAATCGATGGCCTGCACTATTTTTAGCTTCAACCATATGTCCTGTCCTGGCTCATGTGGTATCTGGCCAAGATGAGCAACCAAAGTCAACATGTGTATTAAAGTAGCATTGCTCACACGGCTCTACAGAAAGCAACACACAACTCAGAAATCAGCGAGTGAGATGCATTAGTGCCAGTAACCTTTTTGAGGATGATGTCGATGTATCCGGCAATCAGCTGTGCGATCTGTTCTCCTTCAGTGGTCTGGACGGAGTAGTAGCCGTCTTGATA
>JAQMYG010000009.1:18354704-18364963 GCA_030014215.1 Clariallabes teugelsi | reverse complement strand
TAAAATTGCTTCCATTAGTTGAAATGAACGAATGGTCAAAATAACTTAGGATGTGTTTTAACCCAGATGACGTGAGCAAAGATTTATATATAATAAGTACAGTGAAGAGTTATTATGCTAAATAAGCATCCAGTGCATCAGGGTATAAAGAGAAGTGCATGAAACGATGCACCCATCATGTACTGTAACACGAGTGTATGCTTAAAAGAGCAAGTCAGCATCACACACGTTCATAGCTTTAAGTGCATCAGTGTCCCATATACTGTAATAATCAAAGAAAGAAATCAAATTGGACTCGATCCATTATAACTGTTTAGTGTTTATTTGAGCGAGACTGCATGACATTCTGAGAAAGCTCTGTGTTTTCTACATTGTGCTGTTGGATTGCGTACCTGTACGTAGAGCAGGTTGAGCTGAACCGGGTCTCTGGAGTCTACGTTCTGGTCCGAGTAGAAGAACTTCCTCCTGAGGAGTAGCATCTCTGTCTCCTCCACGCCCTGCTCACGCAGCGTTCGCCCGTGGTCCAGCCAGTTCACTGGACACACGAAGCAGCACAAGACTTTACAATTCACATCCACTGATTTCTATCAATCCAATTTTAAAATGTTCAAATTGGGTCGTTTAAAAAAATATATATTAAAAAAAAAAATGTGGAGATTTAAGATCATACACTCATCGTCAGTGTGGAGCTTCTGCTTGAGTTTCTCCATCTTTTTGTCGTCCCTCAGGAGGGTTTTGTCTCTCTTCAGAGTCCCTGTGGTCTCCTCCTTCTTCTCCTCACCAATATCACGCACCAGGGAGTACTCATCATGGTTTGTAATGCCTGAGGAGTGAATCGAATCAACATACTCCAGCCGCACAAAATCATCCTCGATATTAACGCTGAATACAAATACAATAAGCGATTCCACATGTAAACACCGGGATTAGTGGAGACACACCAGTATCACTTGGCTTACCTATTCTGGCACAGATGGTCATGAGCAAGTCGGTAACGATTTTGGAGTCGTCCACCATGACCGTTTTCACTGTCCCGTCCAGCATGCGGATCTTGAGTGGCCTCTGTTTCTTCTTGTATTCGAGCGTATCCTGAAAATACGGTCAAGACAAGAGACACTTACTTAATCCCATACTGTATGTCCTACTATTACCATTAATGCTGCACCGGAGCTAAACTCACACATGATGAGGATGTTCAACTAATATAGCGCTTCGGAACTGGCAGGATACACGCGGTACAGGGTGCCGATCCATCGTATCGAACAAACACACTTTCTCTCACTAATACCTCTATCTCACCTACGCGGTTTCGCGCGGTGGCCATAAGTACGGTTCATCATGATTCACCGCGAGTTTTTGGCGCTGTGAGTATGTTTCCATCTTTCCGCGCGAAAAATTAAACATGTTACATTTTTTTGCCGGTCCTCGCAGAAGCTTGCTGTCCTTACAAAACTTCGCGGAGCGCCAGCGGAACGTCGGCGGGCAATCGCGGCGCCTCACAGTGCCTAACTCCGCATCTCACCGTGAGTCAAACCGCATAGGTGAGATAGGGGTATAAGGGCAATTATTTGGTCCTTTCTATCATCCTAATGCAGAAAACCCACAACCTGCAAACTCCAGACACGCACACAGACCCGAGGTGGAAATCTATAATCTAAAACTGGAGGTGCGAGGCCACAATGCTAACCTTTCCACGGAAATCAACAACTAAAATTGGTTAATCTAATCTCTTCCACTAATCTAGTTTTTTCTCAGCAGATGTACAGTATTTCAGAGATGTTCTATTAAAGTGAAGAGAAGATGTGCTTCTCAGCAAAGTCTTTGTGTGGCTAAAATATTAGTTAAATTTAGAAACTAACTATACTATATATAGTTTTATTTAAAAAAAAAAAACAGTGAACGGCTTTTTTCACTCTTATTGCACAACTACACACACAGCTTTGTACTGACAAAATAAACAGATATAATCTATAAAAAAAAGACGGGTTGTGCGGCCATAAAAGTAGAAAACAATTTTACATGTGCGCATCTTAAGACGTGAAAGTTTGCAGATTTCAAACACTTTCTGATTTTCGCCTTCATGTCAAAGCTTGCCCGCCTGCCCCGCCTCCTTCACTTGTGAGCCAACTGTGATAATGAACTTCATCGATCACTGCAGTGACAACATACAATATGACAATCAATCTTTCACGCGTTACTGAACACATGAAAGATTGATTAATAAGAAATAAATAATAGGTAGGCCTACTTGGAGTTTAAGTACGTGTGCATGAACACACACACACACTAATACTGTACATCACTGACTTGTCTCGATCATCATCCCCCTGTTCTCAGTAGTGCATTTCCTCTCAGTGGGGAAACATGTGGTAGCAAGTAGACATTCCTACCTCTGAGTGACTGACTCACCCCGTTTCTCAACATGTAATAGTCCAGGGCTTTTCCTGCTTCCAGCCAAATGCCTTTCTTTGGGTCGTCATCTGACAGGAACAGGCCATAGTCGTTGGCTGGAGGAGGAAAGAACAATCAGAGCTGATTCGACTGATGTGTTTTGTGTACTGGCTGTTTGACAGCTCTGGTGAATAAAAAAAAAGAATAAGTCCAAGCGTGTCAAGACCAGCTTTAATTAAGCCAGGAGAATATATTTATAGAAAATCCATTACCAGTGAAGTATTTAACGAGTGGTAAAATATGTATCTCTCTTTCCCTTTTAACGTGTACAGACCGCAATAACCACCAGAAATACCTCGAGGTGGTATCATGCAAATCACCCCCTCAACATCTCTGGTTATGAATCTTCTTCATGTTCAACCACAAAAGCAGAGCTCCGATCTCTTTTCCCTCCGTTTGGCATCGGAATTCCACTTTTTTTTTCTCACCCTCAGGGACTGTGTAGTGTCTCTCTCTATAGTCTGCTAGTTTAAGATGCTGAACATTCCATATTAGTTGTTGACGTTAGCCAAAAAACAGGCGCTCAAAGTGGAAAATTACTCGCAGGTTTGGACAAGAATAACACGAACCGCATCTAGCGGGAAGTTATTATGTAAGACTGGAGAGCCGGCCACACCCTGATCGTAGAGGAGAGAAAGAAAAAAAAAGCGGCTTTGTTAAAAACTCTGAAGTTGCATTTTCTATTCTGGGATATTTTAGGTTTTGGCGGAGTCTGCCCCACTCGTTTTTTCCTATAGGAGGGGCTTTCGTGGAAACTAGAAGAAGAAGAAGGAGAAGACGGAGAAGGGTGGAATCAGGGCTTGTTCTACAAGAGTAACTGAGGTTACTGGACCGGAGGTTCCTTGAATACTTTAAGCTCAGGAGTGAGGTCTTGCTTGGAATACAACTAAGTCAAATATACTAGCTGTAGCCTGAATTCACAAGACAGTTTCTTTATAGAATCACTGAAATGGAAATTTCAGGAAGAGAACCATTACAGATTACCGGTTTATTATTGGCAAGCTAAACCAATATCTAAAATTCAGGACTGAAGCATGTGTTCGACATCTGCTGCTTGGGTTTTAAATCTGCAGGAGTGGGGTGCGTGTGTGTGTGTGTGTCAGGAAACACTCACGCTGGCCGAGCTGCGCCTCAGGAACTCTCTCCCGGATGATGCGACAGGCGTCGTACACCATGGTGGAGGGCTCGAACTGCATTGTTTTAATCACATTTCCCACCCCGATCTTTAGTGATAGCGCCACCATGACTGCGCTTGTGTGTCTGGGTCACCGTTACACCTGCAGTGAAACAAAACAACAGCAAAAGAAAAATGTTTAAAGGAACCAGAACATGTAATGTCAGTAAGAGGAACTGCTTCACTTCAGCTCAATTATCTTTAGTATCGGTGGTATCAAAGTTTAACCTGACAAATTTATTATTAGTTTTTTTTTATCCATATCTGATTTACAGAAAGTTAACAAATCCACCAGATACCAACTAATAACAGAATACCATATACGTGTTCCTGATCTCCAAGTGTCTAAGGTGATACACACAGTATAGAATGCAATTAGAACAAAGATTCACAAATTGAACAAAACTGTGTTCCTCTTGAAGTTCAACAATATCTTAGAAACTCTGTGCTCGCATTTAAATTTATTTTTTTTGGTTTCGCTTCGATCGGCACATAGACGGTCCTTGGTTTCAAATTTGTTACTGAACCGTGAATCCTGTACAGTGGAAAAGTTGTTGGTCACATCACACATAAATACATCTTTTCCTTGTTGAGAGATTTAAAAAATACAGCCATACACTTCATGGTCAACATTAATTCATGACGTACCAAAATTTCTATATTGTCCGCTTGCCTGAAATTGGTGATGCTTAAAACATCAATGTCATTGTTTTCTTAATCACAGAAACCTATCTGCCCCCCCGCCCAGTGGAAATGGTGCATGGGTCTGGCCTAAATGATGTTTACTTCCCCTTTAGATCGCTAATTTTAAAATAAGACTCGGCTTCCTTTTTCTGAACAGCAAAGAGGAAGAAAGTGTTTCACAAAGCAGGACATTTATGTATAATTCAAACTGATTAGAATAAAAATGGCCCTAAAGGACAAAAACTAAGATGCTCTGCTTGACAATAAACTAGCCATTTACACGAACTGGAGACTGAGAGCTTAAGGCTTTCATAACGTTAAGACTCTTCTGTTTCTCTGAAATTATATCACTGAACAGCGGCATGCTGGACCTTGTGGATCTTGTCCTCTTGTCAGTGTCCTCAGAGTCTCTTGTACACATCATGTTTCAAGCATTGATCATTTGACTCTGTATGTAAGTATGATGTTACTGTGGAGCTGTAAAGGGATCAAGTTTAATAATGAAATATTTAATAATGAATAAAAAAAATCATGTAAGCAGAAAACGTGGCGAAAACCAGTTTAGTGGGAATTAAGGGAGCGTGATGCATCACATTTAAAACCCTTAGCTATCCAGTGATTATCCAGTTTGTACTTAGTGATATGACTGAAAAATAACTATTTAACAAAAGATTTAAACTTGTAGCACTCTCCCTCACCTCAGCTCATCTCTAAAACATGCAGGATCAGGATCAAGAAAACGATGATAACAAAAACAAAAGCACTGCCAAAACCTAACAGTGAGATCTGAAATCTCACCACTGCTTTCAGAATTTTACCTTCGACGAGTTAAGAGAAGCGCATCTGACCAAACCTTGTGTAAAGTGCAATGAGCATGCGACTTAAGGAGCGACCAAATTTAGTCGTACATAATACGGACGAGTCTGAGGAATTTCGGCTATGCTTCTTCATGCTCTCTGCGTGGTGGAAATGCACTTGCAAGCACGGCCTCGCTTTTTAACGCCATTCGCCAAAAGAGGAAGAGCTCACAGGCAGAGGAACCATTTTAAGTCTCAAAGTGAGAACTACAAACCACGCGATTAAAAAAAAAAAGAAACCTCTCCTCTTTAGCCCTCATGAAATAAACGTTCTCCGTTTGGGTTTGTTTCTGAGGCCAGACAGCATGTAGGTCTTTGAAGGCTGAGGTTAACCCGAACGTTTAACACTTCTCAACTCGGTGAAGTTCGAACACAATGAACATTTCACAATTTGGCACAAACTCCAGACAAGCGCCGGGCGACGGCTGCTATTGTTGCGCGGTGCGCTTGAGAGCAGCAGCGTGCTGGGTTTCCTCAGTTACTTATGCCACAGGAATCTCATCGTCCTCTCCGCGCTCTCTCCACAGTCTCCTGACGTTCAGCACGGATTCTATGGAAGGGGGTCTGCTTGCATTCCGGCTGCCCAGCCCAGCAATGC
This sequence comes from Clariallabes teugelsi, assembly GCA_030014215.1. NCBI lineage: Eukaryota > Metazoa > Chordata > Actinopteri > Siluriformes > Clariidae > Clariallabes > Clariallabes teugelsi. The sequence continues at coordinate 18,359,199 of JAQMYG010000009.1, read as the reverse complement.
CGTCCCTAAATTTAGGGAAAGGGATGAGAGGGTCGACTTCATAGCAGACTCATGACATGATTTTCACAGCTGCAGCTTTAAGAGGGCTCTCATGGGGGGGTGGTGTGTGTGTGGGTGTATGTGTGTGTGGAAGCGTAGGTTTTACCGTCACCATGTCAAGTGCTTGCTAGGACCACGTCTAACACTTTTTTCGCATTAATATATACAGGCTCACTTCCTAGTTTTTGAAATGAAGCACACAGCAGGTTCCCAGACTGGGTGAACTTTTCAGTCTAGTGGTTTTGGGTTTAACGAACAAAAACAAATAAAGCGTGAAAACAGACAAGTGTTATCCCCTTAAAACCCTAGGGAAAGCTTCTAATTAGGGTATGTAAATCTTGTGGACACAGTTCTATAAACAATTTGCCAGGACGTGTCCCCTTGTGTAAGCTTTACTGTCCCTGTGCATTAGTCTTATCGCTCCAATACAATCTCATTATGTACCTGGGTCAAGTGAAACAAGGGCTATAATTTAGTTTTTGTCAACACCTGATTCACAAGACCAGCATTGGGGTGGGTCACTTGTGCACTTCTGTTTGACTGGAGTAGCTGTTGTGATGCCTGGAGACCACTTGAGCATGATCATTAGACCACCTCTGGACTGTTCTGTCAATTCTGTCAATGTTTTATTTAACCGACCAGTCTGATTGGACGACAGCCTTTCCACTGGCTTTGATAATAGTTATATTACCTTCATGTATTACTCTGCATGACAGGTGTTCTCGTAATCATTAATTACAATAACTGTTGGTTGCAGCATATGTGAAAGTACCTCTATGTGGTCTGCCATAGAAAAAGGAAACTTGTGCAAAGAAAACACATCTGTTAATGTTATATGTCATTTTAAACAAAATAAAAAATTATCTCCTTAATAAATGCTTCATCTTATTTGAGCCCTCAGAACGGATCCGTATTTTATATAAATAAAGGGGGCTTTATAGCATATATATATATAGTAATCTAGGGAACTTCTTAATGATAAAAGACTCATGTTAAACACTCAGAAACAGGGAAACTGCCAGGGTAATAGGCTGCACCAAGTCTGATATTTGTGAGCAGGGTGTTTGAAGATCTCTGTATTAACCCTTAGGAGTCTGAACTTCTTCAGAGCCCCAAAACACCTGGAGACTTCTCCTGTCATTTGTGTATTTTTCAATTACTTATAAACATAGAAGTGGCTAAAGTCTGGGCTACAGTAATATGTATGTACAGGTTTTTGAAAATGCGTGATTATTAAAAAAAACAACAACAAAAAAACAAGTCTCTGAAAACACATTAACATTTGTGTACAAGACTTTTGCGACCTGGATCTTGTAGTCTTGTAGAGGTTTTACTTCAAAATCATGTGATAATCATCCTGCTCACTCATTCACAGAAAACAATACATTCAGTTCAATTTTCTAAGACACTTTATGTTGTACACGTTTTACTTTTTCTTTGATACGTAATAACAACTTATATGATATGATACATATTTTTGCACATTATATTTATGAGGAACTGAAAACTAAAACTTTTTAGGCATGTAGTGTCACTCCTGGGTTGATCTGTAAACCCGAGGTACCTGATGCGCATCTAGTGTCATTTATTGCTTTAAAGGGGTTGTACATGAAATGTACTGTACCTGTGCAACTTTCATATGCGTTTTCTCTTTCCTGACATGAAAGTGATAAACGCTGGCTTTCAACACACACCAGACCTGTGCACTGCTTTCTGAATCAAAACGCAGCCAGACTCTGCTTGTCTTTCATACTTTTGTTCTGACTTCATGTGGACGCAGGGCATAACAAATACCTAACTAGTGAATAGTGATGCATTTTTATCCAAACTAAGATAACCGTGTGCTTTCGAGAATAACATGGGATAAAATCCTGCCAAAAGAAATTGCATAGTAGCTTAAACCCAAGTAGTTAAACCGTACTGATTTAATGTACACTATTGCGAAAGTAATAAACAGCTACAGTCATGTAATAATTTCACATCAACATGCGCTTACGGATGAGTACAGGCCATCGATAAACTTCGAGTCAAACAGCACGGCACGGCACAAAACTTCCTCAGTGTTCTTCAGTCTGTGGCTTTCATTTATCGTAAAGGGTAATGTATCACCCCACTATGCTAAGCACATGCTAACCACTTGATCTATTCAAAGAGTCAGGAAACCTACAGTCCTGTTGCAGCTTGCGCTTGCAGAAACACTTGTAATCTCGCACACATCAGCAGCAGCGCGGAGTCATAAAAACGTCACAAGACGAGACAGAAAACAAATCCGCCTTAAGATACGAGAATGCAGATGGCTACTGTTTGTAAGGGTTATGAAGATAGACTTTACTGCTCTGTTTGAATGCGAGTAGTGATGGAAGTTACTGTGCATTTTTTGCTATCAAAGAGAATCTTACAGTATAGATTTAACATTTTTCTGAATAATGTTTTACACAAAATAGAGTATATTGGGAGTTCTTCTTTTTTTTTTTTTTTTTTTTAAAGCAATGACTTTATGAACTAAAAAGGACATATCCATTTTAAAAGCATCCTAATGTGGGGTGCAAAGGCACAGTCGTGGTCTTGGACCGGCATCTGGCTCTAAATAAGGGGGGGGGGCGGTGTCCAGGAAATGAAAAACTAAACAAGAAACTCTATTAATGGAAGTCTCGAAGTAGATCAGACCAAGAGACAACAACAGTGTGTGTGTATGTGTGTTGAAACAAGCCTTTGTTGAGACATTTAAAGCAGAGATTTATAAAGCATCTGAGTGATTAACTGTGTGCTCAGGCTATACAATGGCATTAAGTGTTACTACACAGTCGGTGAATGAGACCCACTGGACGACACTTCATTTACAGGATTATACAACTTAATACCAGGGTCAAGTTTTAAACTGAAGCAGGTTCTTTAGCTGTGGTTCCATGAGAGAACATTCCCGCATGCTTCCCATACACCAAAAACGTGAGAATGTTCCGGAAAATGCAACACTGACTTGAAAACCATTAACTAAAAGGAACTGGTTGGCCAAGACCCAAAATACTTCATTAAAAAAGTACAACATTACAAAAAAAATGTCTACATAAACACTGGACCAACAATCAACTGCTGATCAAGCCAGGATATAAATAATTTGGCACGACGAAGGCGGGAAAGCATCTGCTTCCCGAGTCAGTGACCGAGGTCTTGCAAACTGAGAAACTATACAATGTTTTAAAAGAAAAGAAAAAAGAAAAAAACTTGGAAAAGCACAAAGCAGCAGAAGAAGACCGAATTAAAAAGAATACCAATGTGTCTAATCAGCTAAGCAAAAAGTTTTAGTAAACCAGAATCTACTTCTTAGTTCCACTTTCACATTTATGAGCAACAGAAACAGTTTGTGCCATTTCCAAGAAGAAAAAAAAAAACATCGCACCAAAGCACAAGTGTATACATTTGGACTTAAATTCTCGATTCTGACTGGTCATAGATCTGCCATTTAAAAAAAATATAAAAACATTCTGACAATAATGCTGACTGAAATCACATGGATGTATTTGGACTTTGTGGTTTCTCAGTAAGAAGTTGCTTTTATATTTTGTCTTAATAATGGAAAAGTTCCTGAAAGTAATGGTGACGGGTTATAGTGTAAGTGATAACAGGAACTACCTAGTTTCATGGACATTCCACAATATTAAAAGCAAATAGAAAGTGAAACGTATGAACAGGCCATTAAATCATTTCTTTGTGACTTAAAACATAATAGATGGCAAACTGCTGTGATAGAAAAGTTAGAAAAAACTAAGTCTTATAGTTAGGGGAAAATAAACAACCTTGGGGTGGCAACACAAAATCAAGCAATTGGCAGACGGTCTTGTCTAGAGCAACTTACAAAAGTGCTGTTATTGAATATTATCCTATAACAACAGCACACCTTATCTTTTTTTGAATCCTTACTATACAACTTGTTTTAAAACAGTCTGGGGATGATTTCACACTACAGCTTTAGGCATGGATCTGAGTACACTTGACCCCTAAGTCTGGTATTTTTGTCTAATGTGAAAACACCCTTATAATGTGGTCAATCACACTAAACAAAAAGTTCAACCTCTCTCTCTCTCTCCGTCTCTCATGGGTAGGGTTGGGTACCGAAAACCGGTGCCAATACGTCACCGGTAGCTATATAACCGGACCGAAACAGAACGCGAATTTCAGTGCCTCATTTCGGTGCCACTTAAATGCCTGAACTGTCGATTGAAGCATCAGATTCATCAACACACATGATCGCTAGTGAAATTTAAATACTGCATTCATGGGGTTTCAGAAATGATCGGAAAAATTAATTATTTCCTTAATTAGAAAGATCTTGAGAACTTCGGAAAGCTTTGATAATACAAATCCAAAAAATTGTTGCAGTGATGTTACTGTCCATTTTATTTTTGTAGATTAAAAGTTTATTAGATTAGATTAAAAAATTAAAAGCACAAATCATCAG
>JAQMYG010000009.1:18342082-18354604 GCA_030014215.1 Clariallabes teugelsi | reverse complement strand
TCTGTTTATAATTATGGCTTTCCAGCTAGTACTAGTAGTACTACAACAGTGACCCCATTTACCATTGCAAAGAAGGCGAATTTGACTAAGGAGAATTTTGTATTCTTGAGTCATCCACCATCATTTTGTGGCTTTTGTAAAGTATCGGTTCAGGCACTGTTTTGGCACCCGTACCGTTTTAAAAGTATCGATTTTGCACCGGTATCGAAAAAAACCCAAACGATACCCAACCCTACTCATTGGAGCGCATTTTGTACTGGTGTGAAAATTCATACAAAGTCAGAGTGTCAACTAGTCAAGTTTCTGTATGTCTGAGGCTCCATCTATCCATCTATCCATCCATCCATCCATCCATCCACAGCGCTTCAACGGTGAGGAGCCGCTTCTCAGAACACATTAGTGCTATTTATGTGACCAACAGTAAAAAATGTGAGCTGCTCAAACTGGCAGAATGGCATGTAGTGAGATGATGTAAGGTGGTTTAAAAGTGGACCAAGACACAGGAGATGCCCGAGTTAAAGGTTCGCTGGTGAGCAAAAAAAGAAAAACCCACTCTGCATGGATACAAATTCAAAAACAGAACAGAGTAGTTACTGTCCGGCTCTGAAAACACACAACGTCTCAAAGGCATGCTAATTGTGGTGTTAAGTAGCAGCCTTGGGGAACATTTTCCTGAGACAGCTGTTTTCTAGCGAGCGCTAAACGGGCGCTTTTGACAGCGCACGATTTACACCTTCAAAGGAGTCCACGAACACCAGCCGACTGATCCGATGTGCGACATTTAACAGACTCTCTGGTCTTGGTAATCTTTTTAATCAATTTGACACTTTTTACTTCACACAAGAGAGGGAAACCTCCCAAATTTAAATTTAGCTTAAACTTAATACCATTTAGAAAGTATCAAGTCACCCGGGCACCATTACTTTAGTGAAGGTAGCAGTCAACTTGTTTCGAGGCATAAAAAATGTAAATAAAAAAATTTTTTTTTGTTGAAATCTGGTGAGTGAATTAGCTGCTGGGAAAACCTTCACTAAACATACTAAGGTAGCTTAGCATCTCAGCTAAATTGGATGAAGTGTCCTATGCGGTGCTGCTACAAACATTTCCCTTCTTTAATGTCAGAGATGGAGATGACCCTTATAGAAGATAAGTTTACCTGATGGAATCTTCTGGAAATGGGAGAAGGCCTCCCACAGTGATGCAGCAGTTTGGGGTCTTCTGCTGGTTCTGTGGACGCAAAAAAAAAAAAAGAACAGATGAACATCCTTCACAGCAGACATTTTTATATCCAGGCTTTTTAAAGTCGACTGCTTAAACACGATCAAGCTGTAATGTAAGGATGTGTGCATAACAAACGCTGAAGGATCAATCGTCTCATGAAACCAGACACAAAGTTCACTCATAAAAAATGGCAAATTTGCATAGAATAAAAAAAATAATTAAAAAAAAAACTTAAAAGACAACAACAACTGTTTGTAAAGGCATATGGATCCTTCACCAGGTTAGACAGTAAACTCTCTCAGACGCTCAAATTTCATTTCTCACACGGCCTGCGGTCACTCCTGCACCTCTGGACTTTTCTGACTAAGTGAAACTGTAACTCGTGTATCTCTAAATGAACCGCTGCAAAAATTCTACACATGTGGTTTTGTAAAGAGCAGGCCCTTTTAGTATTCATACTTTTCACGCTGAGCGTTGTGTGAGCATCATGAGAAAGAGTGTACAGTTCCTGTGATCAAAATAGCAGATACAGAGACCAAGCCATTCTGCCTGTAGTTATATTTCAGTTTTTTTATTTTTATCTCTCCACACTCGAATGTTATGAAGACAAATATCTAGTTAAAAAAAAAAAAAGAAAAAAAAAAAAAAAAGAGGTCAATCCCTCAGAGTCTCAGGATGAATTTATTATCAGTGATGTATTAGGATCACTGTTTCTGCTCAGCTGTTCAGCATCTGAAAGATCATTCAGCACAAATTCACTGACAGAAAACAGTTTCTTTCATTGCGAATGACAGTCCTGCAAATCTCCTACATTTCTCTTTATATTTTCACTTATTCCGTTAACTTTCTCATTCCAGGGTTAAATCCCAAATAGTGCTAAATACAAAGCTAGTGTGCTATGTAGGGTGTGCACTTGCTTAACACTCAATAAGTAGTGTACTAGATCAGGGGTTGGACAAAGGTTTGGGATTGCCAATATTCGTGCATACAAAACGACACAGACGGTTCAGATGCTATTCGAAACGACTTAGAAGCTATTATCAAGGAGTCAAATTGTTGTTAAGGATAACATGACATATCATGTTTTTATTTGCTGACAGAGCTTCTGTGAGCTTCGGTTTTGGCAGGCAGCTGCTCTGTACAGACCAGCTATCACCCATGCTGCGACCGACAATGGCCGTAGAACGAAGTGATATAGTTAAACATCCTAGTGCTGTTACCACCCATCATCACACCTTCGTGGAATGCCTGTCGTCCAGTCATATTGCTCAGTACGAACTACCTGCTTACAACAAGACCGAGCAACCTGTCGATCCAGTCAAAATCCTTACACTTGCCCATTTTCAATTCCAGCACATCCAATACAGCAACGAAATGTTCCCCTGCTGCCTAATGCATCCTATTGACTTCCAGATGGCATCAAAATGATATCATCGATGTCTTCACCTGTCAGTGCTCATAATCTTTTAGCTGATCAGGGTATATAAATAAATACTGTACTGTATATGTACACACTACCAGTCTAAAGACTGAACATGGTCGTTCCTGTTTTTTTATTTCTTTCTAGATTATAAAACATTGCTGAAGGCGTCCAAATTATACAATAATCTCCTTCGAACAGTTGATATTGAGATGTGTGTCTGCTACTTATGCTCTGTAAAGGCTTCATAGGGTCTCTATTTGTTATTTGGTGATTTTTGAGGTTGTTAACTCTAAATGAACTCCTCCTTTCAACATGGTGCTTGATGGGTTTCGCAAATAAACAGCTGACCTTCGTGTCTTAAAACAATAACAGGACTGTTATTTACGTACCTAATGCCGTGTGTGTTATTACATACTGTTGTTTTGAAAACATCCAGTATTGGCCTAGAATGTAGAAAATAAATGCAAACTTGTGTCTAAAACTTGGACTCCTACTGTACATACATACATTTAAAGGTTCATGCTTATTATACAGTAGGAACTAGTTGTTCCCTAAACTGTCTGGCTTGACTGAGAGGCTGTCAGATGTTTGTGTGACTACATCGATATGAAGTTCCTTCCCTTCTGAACGAAAAAAGTAATGATATAAGAAGTGCAAGAGCTCTGCACCCTCACAAACAATGACACGCACTTCTGGCAGGCTACTTAAAAAAATTTTTTTAAAAACCTCTGCCGTGTCCGCCCTTACTCTCCCAGTGTACATGATCCCTTCTCCAAATCTCCTTCTCAATCCACGGCCAATACAAGCGCAATGATTTTTATTTGGGAACTTTTTACTCACTTTCATTGTAAAAGCAAGAGGACTTTTTTTTTTTAGCTGAGGATAAGCTGACTTGAGGCGTCAGAGTCGAGGCGAGTCATGCCGTGTGGAATGCTGCACAGCAGAAGAAACTCCTGCTCAGCCTCAGCGTAGTGTGATGTCATTTCCTGTTTGAAAAGCACTTCAACGCCATAAAAGGGAATTTTAGCTATCTGCAGGCGGAGAGGGAGCACGCGCCACAAACACACACACACACACACACACACACACACACACACACACACACACACACACACACACAGAGAGTGCTCTCCCACAGCTGGGAGCTCGGCATCCTGTGCAATTACGCGCTGGAGCTAAGGAAGAGAGCTTTGTTTAGCTTACGAAAAGGAGGGAGTACAAATTTAAAACAAACCTCTGCATGTGAAAATCACACGATCGCACAATCTCATCATAACATCAGGGACGTGAAATATAACTGTAGCCTAATCACACCTGACTCAAACAACTTGTGCAACCTGAGTAGTTTAACACTTTCTTCACCCTAAAGCATTAATCTATAACAATCTATACCACTAATCTACACCACAAATCTATACCGTACCTGACGAAATTAAATCACATCACGTCCCATATTTACTCTTCATGCAGTTAAATGTAAATAAATTCCGCCGCCCACGTTATAGTGACCTTAAACAGACGGCACTTCATTCTGGCAGAGAGGAAGAGAAGAGTAATGATCATAGACATTCCTGCAAGAGCAAGCAGGAGGAGGCCCTGAAGAAACAAATAAACAAACAACAACAACGCTGATAGAGAACAGAAATCTCACAAAAGCACACACAAAAGCACGGTTCATAATTTTGCAGCAGACTTTAACAAAGTCTAGCCTTAAACGGAAACATGTTCCCACATGGCCCGAGTTCCTGTCCAGAATTCGTCACTTCCTGCATGTCGGGCTGCACCGAGATACGAGATGTTAGATAGCGGCTACAGCCGGGGTTTCGAGGATGGTGCGCTTTTACTACGGCGCTGCAATCGAACACGGCAGCGACAGCAAAGTAGGAAAAAGTTTAAAATGAGTTAAAGGTGAGGTTTGGTTTCATTCATACCTCAGGCTTTCAATAAGTGCATCAGGCTGTTATACACAGAAAATTAATAGTTTTTTTGAACAGTTCTAACAGTCTAAAAAAGGAGAAAACTACACAAAAAATTAATTAATTAATTAATTAATTAATCAATCAATCTGCATATTATGCCTAATAGAACTGATACGTTTTGCAAGAACGACCACCTTGCCGACTTTCTACTTCACCAGCTACGTCTGTGCCAGTCGAAGGATGAGATCAGCGCAAGCTGCATTCACACACAGATTACAGAGATTTGATTCCAACCACGCCTGAGTAAATACTACTACTACTACCACTACTACTATGTACAGTGCTTCGGGGCACCTTTTTAAGTGGACTCAGTGTGTACAGAGTGTGCACGCTAGACCTGGAGTTGTAGGTAGGCTGGCGGTTCAATTCAATTCAATTTTGTGTGCGTTGCGATTTCCGATTCAATTCATAGTATTAATACTTACCGTCTGATTTGTCTCAAGCAGCTATACTTCTTACAAGTTTTAAGGTAGTAAAAACTACTAAAAAGTATCTAATATGCACTGAAATGCTGTGTTGTTGAGTGTTTAAATCTCATGTCTTATACAAAGTGATAATCTTTTTCCCTGCTTGCACCAACAACGTTGCAAAATGCTGAAGTGGTTTGCATTTTCTGCAGAGATTGTGGTCAATTTACCTAAATAGTTCAAAAAGTGTGAAAGGATTCTGAGTTGAAAACTGACCCCTTGATTCAATTAATTAATCGAACTGATTGCACAAAAAAAAAAAAAAAAAAAAAAAGTTTCACATGCATAATCAAAACCAATTAAAAGGCAACGCTCTAGTTCACGCCACACGAATGTTCCAGACGTTGGGTCGATGTGTGTACCCTGATCCGTGCCTCTAATGTGAAAGCAACTTTACTACACAGGGTTGGACAAATCCTGTTAGTAAGCAGAAGGTTCTTGTCTATATTTGCTCAGGCCCGTGTTTCACGCAACCTAACAGTTTAATGCGCAAAAAAAAAATCCAGTGTACTAAATGATTATGTACACTTATTACTAATGAACAAGGCAGCATGTGTGTTATTCACACTAGGGCTGCAAATGATGAATATCTTTCAATCAATTGGTCTGTCAATCATATTTTTGAATATAATATATATAATTATTATATATACAAAATGTTTATTGTTTCTTTGCAGCATTTCAATAAACGGCATTATAAGAAGCGCCCAAAAATCTCTATACAAAGGAAAAATTAACTTTTTTTTTTTCAAAAAGAAAGAAAAAACAACCTCTACATGACTGCTTTTCCTTTATAAACACACATGGAGTCTTGCCTTTCACTCATGATGTATTTGTGTTAACGCAGCTGGAGTTATGTGTGTAATTGCCCTTTATTGCATTTTTTAAAATCTAGTCTTGTGGATTTCAAGACATTCTTCCTTTGTCAAAAGCATCTTAAAAGCAACCTGTATAACCTATATAAGCTTTTATTTAAGCAGAAACTTCATATGATTGTGTGTGTGTGTGTGTGTGTGTGTGTGTGTGTGTGTGTGTGTGTGTGTGTGTGTGTGTGTGTGTGTGTGTGTGTTCATTAGGCCTATGCGGTGACAGTTCTACAGGGTGTCCCAAAAACTGTTTCTCAACTGGGCTTAATTACACAACAGTTCATCAACTCCAAATCAACATTACTGACATTAATCAGATAAACTGTCAGGACATGAGAATATTATCAACTCGACCCAAACGAGACGCTCACACTTATGCAATAAGGTCTTTTATAGCTTATCATGTTTTCAAATCACAGCTTTGTGTCTTATCTGTATTTCAACGCCTGGTTGGTTCACAGCAAATTTAAAATAAAGCCTAAATAAATAACCGGTGCAAGGGAGCGTACTGTAAAGAGTTTTTATACAGTAGAGAAAGCTGTACTGTTTGCTCTGTGCTTCATGACACGCTTCGACTAGACAATGGTTTCAATAGCGATTATTTTTATCATCGATTTGATCAAGTAGCTGCTGCAGCCCCAGTTCACATTCTCAAGTAAAAGTCAGGAAGTCAACAACTAGCCGCTGACTATGAACTGGTGTGTTTCCTCTTCGCAAAGCAAATAAAGGAAGATTCGAGTCTGAATGAAGTTTTTCGTCGATATGTTTAACAGGTGGCTGCATGTTGTCGCATGGTTGCTTGGTTTTGTCAGTGTTTCCACACAGCTGCATGCTCCTAGTAAAAGTGTGTGCAGCATGTGATGGGCTTAATTACTGTTTTTAGTGTTTTCCTGATACATTAGCAATGCTGTACTACACACTGCGTGAACATGTACATGACTGTTCCCTCAACCACCTGAAATCTGGCGGCGCATCTGATGTAAACCAGAATTTTCCACCTACAAAGTGGGGAATCAGGGATGCTTCCATGTTCAGCATTCATTACCAACAAATTAACCATTGGGCTATTTTTTGCCTACCAACAAATAACAAATACATGTGACCTTTAACACAATATTCAAATTGTTTTTTTAGATATTTTGACAGATCCAACCCCTGATCCTTCAGATAGGTTAATTTATGGAAAAGAGAAAGACAAAAAATTAATTAATTAATCAGTCTTTAAAGTCTACAAATATGTCACGAATATGTCGGAGCATCTTAATCTAGGGTTTTTTCCCCCCAAGGAAGAGTTCACGCCTCGTACGGTTTCCTACTTCATCTCCGTCCAGGTCGAAAAATGATGTAATGGGACCCCTTTAGGATGTAATGCAGCGTTCTATTCGACATAAACTTGTTTATCTGACTTTTCAGACCTGTACCAATTCCGGATTTCTGAAGTAATATTTGAACCTGTTGCTAGGCGCCTCAGTCCTTGGCAAAACACTTCCTGCTTATCTTGGTCCATGTTGGTGTGTTTTTAATGTAATGGCAGAATATTCGGGAGCAGGACTGGCTGTACGAAGCTTATATTAGATTAGATGTTAAAAAATAAATAAATAAATAAAAATAAACTATGTACGAAGGGTGTTCGAGTCAAACCAGGACTTTTAAATGTTATGAGAGTAAACACTACTTTTATTTCTCTATATAATCCCCTGATACAATTAATTCCCCTTTATAAGTTCTAGTAGGACACCAAGTACGCCAGAGTACGCCGTGATCAGAGTGCCTGCTTCACGTCTGAAACGCTGGCCTCCCAGGAACTCCTTTTAAATGTGGAAAAGACTTGGAGGGAGGTCAGGCCGAGTTTCATTAATGTGCGAGTGGTGTGTTCGTGAATGATCGTGTGTATAGTTCCCACAGATAGATACGTGCCAGTAAGAAGGCTGTGAAACTCTGCAAGTTGGCGAAAAGTTATAAGTTATAAAGTTATACAGCTTGCACCATTATACTGTGGCTAGGAGTCGCATCACCGTATTGTGCTTGAAATTTTCTATAAATGTCAATCGATTTCATCACAAAAAAGGTACAATCTTAATAGGAGCATTCTGAAAATCATGTTAAAAAATTAATTCGCATGAATCGAAAAAAATAAATAAATCTGGTGCTTGTAATACCCTCCCTGTCTGCGTCTTCAAAGAACATCTCTCTGTAGCCCCTCTTTTACACAGCTTGTTAAAGGCGGAGATAGCAGAACAAACAAAAAATGAGAGGAAACATGACCTCTAATTAATCAATCATGTATGTTGCCGTTCTCCAGGAGAGATAAAAAGAAAATAGAGAGAAAAATAAATTAATAAAAAAAAATTAACGGCCTAATATACCACGGCAGCCTGTCCAAGCTAGGAGCAAAATCTACATGTGGTAAACACTGACATTCATGCTGGGATGCCATGTTGTTTTAATGTCACTTGCTGAACTTGGAGACCGTCCCGAGTTCTGAGGAATTTCAAGGAAATTACGAGTTATGACCTTGTTCTTAGCAAACATTAACACACACACACATGTATATATATAAAATAAAGCACATCACATCAGCACCGGGTATGCATGAAAAGTTGTATGCACCATCATGGGCGCTCGACGCCTTGTTTATGGTTTAATTTTGGAGAACTGCAATCACAGAGGACCTGAGAATACAGCAGAGAAACACGAGAGGAGGCTCACTAGCTCAGTAACAGATCCTTATTGGCGCCATGGTGTGTAAAGCGTAGTGTGTGTGCGTGTGTGTGTGTGTGTGTGTGTGTGTGTAGCCTGGAATGGGATCTACACAGCAGGAAAGCTTCTACTTAAATAAAAGCTATTCAGCAGAAGCTGTTAACACATCAGACTTACTTCTGATTTCTTTTATTGATCTCTGCTTCGTACGTGCGTGACGTGTCGAAGCGTCACATGGCTTTGAACGTTACTGCGGTCAAAACGACTTTTTCACGTGCGCATGTATAAGCAGGATTTCTCGTTGAGACTGAAATGATGGAAGAAGCAGCAACAGGAATCAGTTAGAAATTCTTAGAGAGGCAGTTCAGAGAGTGTCATTTGCATTAAATCTCTTACAATGTGAGGAAAGGTGGAGAGCCAAGAAAATTAAAGTGAGGTAGTGTACAGTCCTGCTTTGCCAAGAATAGATAGATCTCAAGATAAGTTCTCAGCAGCAGCACGTGCTCCTCCAAGAATCTGATTGTCATTGTGTACGATAAAGTTACATGCTCACATGCTGGTAGGACGGTAGCATATGAATTTCGTAGAAATTCTTATCGTAGGGTATGAAATTCTTAGGGATTTAAGTGCCGTCATGTCTTCTGTGCTGAGAGACGAGCCTGGCTGTAGTATGATTCTAAGGGTGTTTTTATATTAGGCACGATTGATTTGTACCGCGCCCAGGAACGACTGATCCGCTCTCCTCATATTGTTTTTTGTGCTCCGTTCTCGGGTACGCTTGTGTATTTACTCTCTCCGATACAGCAGATGGCAGTATGCACCTACATGGTTCATGAGCCGCAATTAAACACAAGTGAGGCGGAGAATAGAGGAACTTTAAGGTTACGTTAATGCCTAATATCAATGATGCGTCAAGAGTGACGCTCTCCTGTGCCTTCCTACTTTATCAGCTATGGCTGTTTAGCTTAAAGGATAAGACTGGCACCAGATTTTAGAGGACAGCGACGGCACTGGTAATGTCACATATCTAAACAGAGATCTACGTCCGTTCTCAGTTAAAATCGGCTTCCATATCTGATTCCATTCGTGCCCGAGTACGTTGTATCACTCTCGAGAACACTTCAAGTGGACTCGGGCATTGGTTCCCGAACATGGAACGATTGTGTTCTCACTGATCAAAATGAACCAGACTTTGAGGTAAAGTGATCTTGAAATTTTAGTCTCAAAATTTTGGGTGTGAAATTTTTGTATCATCTTGGATGGATACAAAGGAATAGGAAAAGTATAAGCAAGTATAAGCAAGAAACTCGATCAGGTTAAGAAAAAGAAAAAAAAGAATGGATATACAGTATAGTAATATGTAGAGGTACATATTAGTCTGTAGACTAGTCTATGGTAACACACTCACTCACGCTCACTCACTCATTGTCTATTACGCTTAATTCTGTATTAACATACTGACAGGGTCACCTGGAGGTATACAGGGGCCTGGAGCCTATCCCAGGAGACTTACAACTTAAGGAAACTTAAGGCATGCGGCGGGGTACAACCTGGACTGGGTGCCAATACATCGCAGGGGACACACACATACACACTACGGGCAATTTGAAAATGCCTAATAGCCTAATCTGCATGTCTTTAAACAGTTGGAGGAAACTGGAGTACCCGAAGGAAACCCTCCAAGCACGGGAAGAACATGCAAACTCCACACACACAGAGGCGGGAATCGAACCTGGCCGGGAAACACACCTGGACCCTGGTGGACCCAAGGCGACAGTGCTAACCGCTACACCATCATGCCACCAACTTTGGTAACAAAAACTTACAAATGTCAGGGTCTACGAATTTGCAGATTAACAAAAAAATCCTTGCATTGTCCTCCTGCCAGAGCAGATGAAGAATAGCTCCATTACAGACAGACACGTGTAGGACTGCAGTATGTACAGTAAGTCACCAAAACGTACTTGCTGTACTACAACAAAGCCATTTAGTTTATAAACCAAGTTTAATAGATAGATGCCTTAGAATGCTGGATCTGTGACTAAAGCTTTCTGACATGACTGTATGAATCATATAAACACCAAATATATCAAGACACACTTAAAGCTGAAAGCACATCACCCCATTTCATGATGTATATCAGTGAGAGTTTTGTCAGTGTAGAAGAGCCAGAGTGACTGTGAGGGTTTTTTCCTTTTGTACATTTTGTAACAGTGGTCAAAATCACAACTCGGCTTTATTACATTTATTATTGACTTGTAATAGTCTCTTACATTAAAAGGGCATAATCTGAACCTCAATAACTCAAAAACAAGTCACCAAGTAAATAGAAAAAGGATTATTGCTTATAATTAAAGGGAACTTTCTTTCTTTTTTTAACGCCATACCAGCTTCTATGGCTATATTCATGGCGAGAAGCATTTTTGTTATTTAAAAATTAGATAAGATGTTTAATTTTTAAAGGGAACTATAAGCAAAATGTAACTCTTAGTCATTCAGATGAGTCTGCATTGTGTAATGTGCCTTGAATAGGACAATTACATAACTGCCCCCCACCTCCCCTGCTAAAGTGACCTCATATAAGATATGCCCCTCCCTTGGCTCTTTGGGAAAGCTCCGAGACCTTTTTTAACTCGTTAAAGGAACAGTAAAACATTACAAGCATAAAAGAGCTGAACATTTGGATTCATCGAACATCATGTTTATAATCTTGAATCTTTCAGTTAGAGCTCTGTCGCTGCCAAAAGTTTAAAATCCTAATATATTTGGACACCATGATCATTTGCCAACTAAAACATTTTTTTTCTTCCACGCTGCTGTAACTGGAGGGGCCATGACCATCTCTTCTCAGAAATTCAAAGCCATTAAATGTATTTTGGTACACATGCCTGAGATTGATCCACATGCCTAAAGACCAATTCGCTTGCTTTAACTAGTTTGACTCGAAAAAAAATCGAGGGCACATGTTGATGGACGACGTGTTGATGGATGATCTTCGAAATCAGACAGATGAGGTGGCAAAATGCTTGACTGATTTCCACAAGGGCCAGTTGTATTTGAGATACATCCCTGCAGAATGTAACTAAACTCAGCAGCAACTTAGCAAATCTCTAATATCACCAGTGAACTTTGCAGAGGTCACCGGCCTAGACAGCGAGGTGCCGTGTGTTTCTGGAGTGAGCCAAGATCTATCCATAGACTTAGAATAGATATAACCATAAAAACACAGAGCTACATTTTTTTTTTGCACCTAAGGGTCAGAAAAGCAAAATACAAAACCTTAGCTTAGCGATAAATAGGGGTGCAACGATAAATTATCTACTAAAATTGATAATCAACAATTAAATCTGCAACAAATTTATCTGCTGTTTCGTTCATGCAGTCATCGCGCTTGATTCTGTCGAGAACTGTGAACGCTCGGACGTGTACATGTGAGGTTTACTGAAGTGAAGTGAGAAACAGATAAATGGCAAGCACCTATCAAGCAAAAATCTCCTAGATGTGGGAACAGTTCACTCGTAATTCGTAACTTGAGCGAAACAGCAGCTAGAATAAGAGGGAAAGACTTTGTGAAGGATGAGAGAGAGTCGGGCAAGTGGGATTAACATTTTTAAGGGGAATCTATAGACATTATTTGGCATTTACTTGTTTTTAGAATTTGCTTGGTCAGGAAAATTAATTAAAAGAAAATTTTATTTTAGTTAGTTACCACATGCACAAAAACAACCTCGAGCTGGGCCTCCGAGTGGCGCAGTGGTAAAGTGCTCGCCCCATCATCCGGAGATCGCGGGTTCGGTTCCCGGGTGATGCTGTAACCTCTCACAGCCGGAGGTCTAGAGAGAGCTGATTGGCCGAGCTCTCTCAGA
>JAQMYG010000009.1:18286438-18321310 GCA_030014215.1 Clariallabes teugelsi | reverse complement strand
TATAAAGCGTACCACCACAACAGCAAAGGGATGATTTAGCACTCTTTTAACAGAGTATATATAGTTGTATATTACATTATTTAGGTAAAAAAATTAAATAAAGAAAAATCTGAATGAAATGAAATGCAAAATGTCTACATGTGATGCTGAGGGACCGGAATTTATTATTACTAGACAGATTAAGGTGTTTATAAAATAAAACAAAAAATCACAGGTATGTTTTGTAAGCAAGGGTCTAACTGATAACTCGGTGGAAGCTTGGTGGCCATCTGAAAAAGAAAATACAAATAATAAGAACCAAGCTGATAATGTTTTTTTAAAACATTGCACAGAGAAAAGCAGAATGAGATGCTGCTTTAAAAGACAATAAATGTCACAATAGGGTACCAGGGTGCACTAATAACCCTTTATTCCGTTTTATATAGTGCCGTTTGATTGAACTCCAGATCATTGACAGATGGAACTCTTGCTCGAAAGGTTAGTGTTATTTATTTGTATTGAAACTGTCATATGTCCTAGTGTATGGTGAAATCAAGTTGGAAAATATTTTGTAGGCCATTTTTGTTTGGCACGACCAAATACAAGGGGCTCAAGAGCAGACCGAATAAAGACATATTTTATCAAGAAAGCCAATAGCTTTCCCTTTTCCTTAATGCTTTCCTGCTTTAAGTTGTGCTAATTTTTTTAAATAAATAGTACAGTCATGTCTATTAAAAAAACTTATATTACTTTCTGTCATACTCTGATCAATAAAATACTTTAACCTCATTTTGAACCACACTTATCCTCAGTTCATTTGACAAGTGCTTCCTCATTACACTTAAAGCCACCCTTATTTAAAGCAACCGACTTACAGCCTAATTTTTTTCCAGCTTATAACTAAACAGATTGTGTTTGTATTATTAGTTGTAGGTCACACAACACCATAATGGTGCAAAATTGACTGTGACTATAATTGAGAATACACCACCTAAAATCTAAACTCATTAAAAGGTAGCAGCTTACTGTGATATGAAGTATATAAAGTGTAACTGGATACAATGCTGGACCAACAGTTCCACATGCATCAACAGATGCAACAGGACATGCTCTTATTGGGTTAGATTGATTTTACATGCACCTTTAACTTCCCACATAGTAAGATGTGGTGACAGAACGCAGCCTCCCAGGCTGGTAGCAATCATTTAATACGGGATAATTTAATCTCGAGATAACAGGTGGCAAAAGACTATAATTGTGGACAATTTTGAACTCAGAGTTGACTCAGTAGTCGCAATGGACTACGCTTATGGACTAATTAAATAATTACTCAACAAAACATGCGCATCCAGATTGTAAAAAAGGTGAGAAATGTGGGGGTAAAAAAAAGCAGCAGCATGCAGTAAAAATAAAAAACCCCTTTACTCACCTTTACTCCCCCTTACACAAGATTGGCCTCAGATTCTTATCACTGTCCTCACTAATTTATATTCTCCAATTTACCCCAAATAAAAAATTATAAAAAGAAACCTGATGTGAAATGAGAGTGAGGATTATTTGAAAACATTCCCCGTTGTCTGTGCATAGATGACATTGCCACATTGTGCTCCTTATGTCCCCATTCCCTTATCCCACCCGTTCTCTTATCCCACTAACTTACAAACGATCAGCTTAAACTGTGACAGAATAACCAGGCTTAACCAGGAACTGTTAAAAAATCATGCTTGTTCATAAATGTCTCAAGACCAAGACAGAAAGCTCAGTCTCTACCCCTTTTTATTTTCAGATCACGTGTCCATATTGTCACCTAAAGTATGAGTAACCTCACTGAGGTTAATGTCAATGCTCCCCATTGGTAACGCTGACTGTCTCGGGGGCAGCAGTGGTGGCTGGGATGCGTGGCATCTTCTTCACCGGGCTGGGGATGTGCTGGAGAAGACAAATGCAAATTAGATTAGACAAAACCCTCAGATTATGCGTATAATGCATGGTATAAAGGAATAACGTATTATTGTAGCAAGTTCTGTATTTGGATACGCAAAGAAAATTGCATTAAACAACAAAAGAATAAATTAGCAGTGCAGGAATTAAACAGCAGTTAAAGGGTTGCCACAGTGGATCATCTGAGCTGCACATTCAGCTTAGCACAGGCTGGATGCCCTTCCTGACACAAACTTTCACATTTTCATTTGGGACCGGCGCTATGGATGCCCAGCAATCGAGTGGCTGGGAATGGAATCAAAACCATTTAATAGTTCTGTTTGTATATTTTTTGTGTTCATAAATGGCTAAAAAAATTATTTGTTTAACAGCCATGGAAAATGTATTGTTAATTTCAGCCCTAACGTTTTGAAAGACAGAAATGCCTTTAGGGTGTGGGTGGCACGGAGTTGCTCTCCACTGCCACTTTTCCTTAAAAGGAAACTAATGAGTCACATGGGGTCTGTTAGTAGGATGGGACTACTCATTAATATTTTCTTCACAGTTGTAATTCATCTTATGGGCAACAGAGGGCGATGATATCTTTTTAAGAGAAATTGAAATTTATCTCTTAGTTTCGTCCCAACTAGAATAAAGATTTCTTGCTCTAGGTATACGAGTATTGCACAGCTGTTTCACGTTTCCTCATCAGATAAAATAACCATATCAGTAAACCTTCAAATATTTCGCCGTACCTCAGATGCGGTAATGGAATTTAGAAGTCCTGCCTCGAGATGTCGGTGTTCATCCAGGGAACGTCTGGCGTAATACCTGCGGTGTTTCTCATCCACGCGCGTTAGATACCATGTTCCTGGGAACAAGTCGTCCACTGTACTCTGGGGGATGTAGTTTGCTGTAGGGGTAAACCGAAGACCAATAGAGGTGGGGACGGTCAAGTTCAGTATCACTACATTCTACTTCCATCAGATGACAACATATGAAATTAGAAATAAGATACGAATTTTAAAAGTTTAGAAAGCATTAGAGATAACGTCTTCCGTGATTTACCCAAGTGATGAGTCTCCTCTCTAAGCTTCATGTTGTCTGCGAAGACGGCAGGTGGAACCTTCTTCCTCGAGTCCAGTCGGGCCTGAATATCTGACAGACTGGAAACCAGTTTATCTAGCGAAGAGCCTGGGGGGGGGGGGGTATTAGAATCATCTGTACTAACTGTATTAGAATCTGTAATATCTGTATTAGAATCGCGTGTGCTGTGAATGGTACATGCATGCTCACCAGGTGTTGCATCTTGTGTCACTCTGATTGAATAGAGTGTTGCAGCAAGACCTGATCCATATGAGAACAAGCCAATTCTCTGACCCGCCAGCTGCTGAGGGGTAAATCTGTTAGGTAAAAAAATAAAATCATTTAGTAGAGGTTTTACACTCTGAAAACACCTAATAAAACATTCTAGGAATGTTATATTATGTTTTCCGGGATTAATTTGTTGAATAAAAACAGCTCTAGTAGAATTTTCTCTCATGTCCTTCTCAAATTAAGACATGTATCGCTAATGTAACTAAATCTGTCTTTGGAATAATTATAAACGTGTATAGAAAATTACTGAAAGAACAAAATAATTATTTGGCACTAAACATTAGTAACGGAATAGAACAATTCTGTGGTGGTCATATGATGGATAATACATGGAAAATACATGGATATACTGTGTATATAAAATGTCAAGCTGTTCTGGAAAGCAAACTAGAAAGGTACATACTGTGCCAGAATAGAAGCCAGACAGCCATACACAGATGGTGTGTACATGTTGCCATTCTGGTTGGAAATAAGCAGGGAGGCCTTGGTTTTCTGCTCAAACATCTCTGCGCTGGCTTTCATGAAGGCCTTCTCCACATCACGGTCAAAATATGTGTCCTCAGCCTTCACATCCCTGGCGGAAAACCATAATAATATAATCAAAATGATTAGACAAATGACAAAGCAGAAGTAATTTTTTTTATTTTACGGCTCAATCACTCAGTTCATTCATTAAAAAAAAAAAAAAAAAAAAAAAAAAAACATTATGTATGAACAGTCTGCATGAACAGTTTTGTTGAACAAAACTAGTCTACTGAAATACACATTTCTTATATGTACATTTATATATACTGTTCTGTACTCACACAAATAAGCATTATTTTCAGATGGAATATAATCAAACAGTAGAATTTTCCTTTATTTGAAAGTACTGCATAATTTTTGATATTTTTTTAAAATAAAATATATTATAAAATGTATTATAATAAATGTTGTTTTATATTTTGTAATGTATTTTATATTATTGTTTTATAATCATTTTTATAAAATTTATTATAATAAATTTTATAATATAATGTAATACAAATATAAATTTATGAATCAGTTTTAAATCAAAGAAAATTCTCCTGATCCTGAACAGACTAAGTTCTCTAAAACTATTACATCTCACCCTATATTATGAGCTTATATAGTAAATAAAAAGTCATTTGGGATTTGACCTAACTGTGTGAAGGTGGAAAGTTAAAAAACCATCTCTGCCTAAAGACCTGAAATCCTTCCTTAATCTCGTCTTGACTTGTTCTGTCTTGAAATCATTGTCTGCTGTATAACTTCATTATTATGTCAGTATTTAAAAAAATATTTCCAAACATAGTATTCCAGCTAATTTTACAGGAAAATACCTTTAGGCAAGAACCGTTTTTCAGATTAAATAACATCTTCTGTGTTTTACATGCATGAAATATAAGCAGTTGTGACAAATTCCTCAGAAGAACTGCAGCTGGTTCTGCAGGATGTTCAGTAAAAATTATAAACTCCTTATAAAACTGCACAGGTTTTTACCTGAACCTATATTTTAAGTAAAGGGGCACGACAACAGCTATTGGCACAGTACTGTATACTGCTTGAACACAACTTTCTGATTCTTACCATTTTCTATTTGTGTTAAATCTAAAAGCTTAGCTTATTTTTGTTAAATCTAAAAGCTTAAAAGTTAAAGACAACTGATTGGTTAGTGCACTTTATTTTGAATCTTTCAAGTACTTCAGATGATTATATGCAAGGACAACTGCTTTTATCATCTGAAGTACTTGAGAGACTAGATGCGTACTGTATATGCAAGGACAACTGCTTTTCAGTACGCATCTAGTCTTCATTTCAGTGAAGTCATAACAGACTGCCCAAAGCACAAGTTTTTGTACTTGTAAGCAAAAGCTTACAAATAGAAATGACAGCTCAGTCTCACTGCAGTTCTCTTCATTTATAGACACTGACCTGAAGGCTTCGAGACCGCTGAACGGCCCACTCTCCATGTTGGGGTTGGGATGGGCCAGGAAGTCGTTCAGCAGGAGTCGAGCCAGAGACTTCTGAACCAGTTTACAGTAGGGAGAGTGGAAGACCATGTAGCCGAAGTCATGCAGACTAAAACGTCTCTCGACACACTCTGAAATGAACATACAAATATCTATATATAAAATCTAAATACCAAAAAATAAATAATAATAAATTATGATGTGTTGAGCTTCAGTTATTTAGATAGAGATCATCATCAACATTGTAATATTTTATTAATGTCTATTCAACAAGCAAAAAGCACTACTGTATTCACTTAAGATCAAAACCACTTCCTGTGGTAATACACTGATCAGCCATAGCATTAAAACCACCTAGGTTTTGCATTCCCCTTGTGTCACTAGAGTCGCGTGGCCCCTAGAAGCATGACTGTACAGCGCCTTCGCTGTACAGATGACTGTAAGCTGACTTGCTTGCATAAGGAATAAGAATCCTGAAAACAGTACACACCTCTTTGCCATTGGGCTTGAATTTTATTACGGTAGACAGAGTAACATCTGTCCAATGCACTGAGGTAGCACTGGATGGAGAGCTTGCCATCCACTACAGGATACTCAGACACCATGTCAGGCTTATAAAAATCATATGCATGTTGCATATGGGTCCCTCGTAAACCTGCAAGGAGAAGGAAAAAAGAAAAACAGACAATATTAGGAACTACTGTTTGAAAGAAAAGTTTCTACCGGCCAGTTCATTATCATGCAAACTGTGTGTTTAATTCATCAAATAACATATAGCTAAGTAACGCCCAAAGGAAAAAGTATATATACTTTTTATATATACTATTTTTAAGTATAAAAATAATAAATATATTTTAGTGTAATCTTAGTGTAATAACCATTAATTGATTTTAATGCTTTACTGTCCTCCAAATCCAGATTTCTAGTCCTATCCAGATGTAAAAGTGGAGTTGAGTGATACAGGACTACATACTGGGGGAAAACTTATGACTTTAAGATAACTGCTTCTCCTCAGTGACAGGTACACTTGGGATAACACTCCCAACTGCTGAAATTCTGAGCAATCCTGCCCACTCCTGTTAAAGTTTGAGCAATTCTGCTGAAACTTGAAAGACATTAGATCGATCCTGAGCACAGACAGAAAATTCGACCAATTCCACTGGGATTGTTGTGGATTTGTGAGAAGCCTCTAAGGGGACTCGGTGCACTAGGTGGGGTACACACTAGATGGGGGGGGGGGGGGCAATCCATCACAGGGCACACACTCGTTCTCACACACTATGGGCATTTTGGAAATGCCAGTTAGCCTACCCTGCATGTATTTGGATTGTGGGGGACAGAAAGTACACACTAAGTACACACTGCTAATCATTATCCCACTGTGCCACCTTGATTAGGTCTATTGCAATTATATGTCTAATATAAACAAAAGAGTAATTCTTTTATCAGACAACATACTCTTTTCCACATAAAATCCCAGACCTGATTTACACCCCTGGTTCAACATAATAATCAATTTGAGTGTTCAATTCGTTCGATGATTTAAACAGGATTTCCAGGGGGCTGAACTGCACCTGATGGCTGCTTAAACTTTGTAGCTACAAAAGCAGTCCAGACACATTTAAACTATTTAGTGTCAGACACCTTTGATACGAATAAAAAAAACAAAAAAACAACGGTCATTCAGGTCAAACTGATACTATTTCACTTTTCTTTTTTCTTATGAAATCCTATTAAATACGAGTGTTTAGCAACAGCAATAAAAGGACTCTGACCTAAGCTAACAATCAAAACATGAGCAGTGGTGTAAGTATACCAAAGGTCAAAACTGTGTTTTTTTTAAGGCCACATACCTCTATCAAATGCCAGAGGTGCATTAGGCCCTACTAACATGGATACTGCTCCAGCGCCTCCTGTAGGCCTGGCACTGCCTGTGGCATAAACCGCAATATCTCCAGTCACAACCAGAGCGTAGCGACCTGCAGCAGAGTATAATAAACACAAATCAAATAGAAATACTAGCATTATTAAATACTATCAGAATTATAAGTTCATATAAGCTCTAAAGTATTCAAGATTAGACATAAAAAGCAGCTCCTTCATAATTAATCAAGTTGCTCAGATGTGCATTTATAGAATTTATGGCTAAGCAAATTTACCGTCCCAGGAGCTGGACTCCACCCAGTTAACAGCATTGAAAAGAGCAGCAGTGCCACCATAGCATGCGTTAGTCGTGTCGATTCCCTCCACGTCTGTATTCCCTGATTCCTCAAACAACTGCATTAGTACCGTCTTCACCGACTTTGACTTGTCGATGATGGTCTCCGTGCCCACCTCGAGTCTTCCCACGCTCTCATACGACAAGCCGTTTCTCTCCATAAGACGCTGCACCACAGTCAGACACAGCGAGTTAATGTCCTCTCGGTCCGAGCAGAAACCCATCCGCGCTTGCCCGAGACCGATGGTGTACTTCCCTGCTCCTACTCCATCAAACTCCTCCAGTTCTGCCTGGTCTACATACTGGGAGGGAATGTATACCTCCATAGCAATGATGCCAACATCTTTGGGCCAAGTGGCTGAATAGCTCGCAGGGAGAGAACCAGGCATTGTGATCGAGCTGGAAAAGGGGGGGAAAAAAAGGCACAGTTTAACCGGGTATGCGTGCAGGGAAATAACAAACTGACTGTCGATCAAAAACTCTTTCATCAGAATATCTAAAAAGCATGTCCTACCCACATGTGCAAGTCCAATGTAATCAGATTAAAGGTTTAAAGTGATAAATGTCAAAAAGCTGTCCTCCCATGACCTTTTACCTAGTTATCGATCACAACAAGCTGTCCAGAACAGTCAATAAATAGTGGCTCTCCTACAGACATGAATAACAACTTTATCTAAGCTTGCGTACAAAAAAAAAAAAGAGAAAAGAACAATGTACCATGTATTGCGTATAGAAAAAAAAAATCAATATATAGATACTTTATTGATCCGGGAGGAAATTCGAGGTTTAATAATAAAGGTCTTACATTAGATTGGAGATTCCCAAACCTTGTTCTGCACAGTTTAGTAATTTCCTTCTTTTCAGGGGAAGCTAATCATTAGCTCACTCTCACTCACTCATCGTCTATACAGGTTTATCCTGTATACGGGGTTACGGGAGGCCTGAAGCCTATGCCAAAAGACTTGGGGCACGAGGCAGGGAATACACACACACATACACACTGTGGTCTATTTGAGAAGTTTGACTAATCTGTACGACTGTGGAAGGAAACTAGAGTACCCGGAGGAAATCCACCAAGCACGGGGAGAACATGCAAACCCCATGCATAGAGACTTGAGGTGGGAATCGAACCCGCAACCTGAAGGTGCAAGGCGACTGTGCTAACCACTAAGCCTTAATCATTAGCTGATCATATGAATTTGATTTCATAGGAGGTAAAAAAAGACAGGATAAAACAGAAGCACAGCTTTCCAATAGTTATTATCTAACAAGCCAACACCCAGACAGTGTGTCTATACTGTGTGTGTATATGTATATAAGTGTTAAATCGGCAGTTTTAAGCTATAACCCAGTGAAGTCCAGCTGGCAGAGGCAGTGATTAAGTCTGACCTCAGCAGTCAGCCGGCTGAGTGAACACACGCCCTCCTATAAGTGGCTTACACGTTACCCTCACCTCATACATACACACACACACACACACAAACGAACGAACGAACAACAGGATACACACAACCAACAGGATATTCCAGGACTTGGTTATATATCACAAAAGCACTATTTATTTCTAACAGTACATATTAATGAATAAACTCCGACAGTTAGCTAGTCAGCCCAAAACCCCGCCTGTGCCATGACACGGCGTGACGGTTAGCGTACACAGCTAGCGCGGCTAATCTAGCCGGAAACCTAAAAGCTAATATTCACAAATAAGAAAAATCTAACCTAGACAGTTATTTTTCTCGGAAAAGTTCAGGAAACGTGATATATTCCTACCTTACAAACATATAACCCAAACAAAAAAAATTTCAATGTCAGAAAGAGAGGAGTTTCTTCCCCTTCCCGGAGATCATAAGGTCAGTTCTCTCTCATGTGAGCGCTCATCACCCGGACGACAAAAACTGACGGACCGACTTCCGGTTTAGCAAAGTTGAGACGCGCAGTTGCGCGCTATGGCAACCATGAGTCACAAATAAACACATGAATAATGATTCAATCAGTTATTGTTTACCTGTAAATGTTTTTATTTTTATTTTTTATTTTTTAAGTGCTGTGTTGTTGCTCTGGATATTCAGTAATAGAAATTCTTTTTTTTTCACATTACAATACACATATATTGTACAATAAACCAATTCATTTACACATAATACAAACCAAACAACTAAATAACAATAAAATGTTGGGTTTTTTGTTGGTGTTTCGGCTGCCCCTATCGAGGGGTCGCCCCAGCAGACCATCTGATCTGCACACGACTTGGCACAGGTTTTACTCGGGATGCCCTTTCTTATGCAACCCTCACATTTTAACCCGAGCTTGGGACCGGCACTGCATCGGCTGGGGTTTGGGCATTGGGTCGGGGAACTGAACCCGGGCCTACTTCAGGGCAGATTGTGAAACCTACCACCAATGCCCAACAGAAAGCAATTTTTTATTAAATATTAACCCCTACTGGGTCTTAGATATGATAAATGAATTATGCCACTTTCACAGATCATTCATTCGTTTATTCATTATATTAACAATTTATCTTGAAAAGACACGTTAAAGGACAGGGAAGCAGAACCGAGCCGAAATGTATGGAGAAGAACGAGTGTGTGGAAGTGCCGGATGAAGCAGACGAAGAGAAACAGAACAAGAGAAGAACTAGAAGAATTTTTATTTAAGGCTGGAACAAAAAATCGGCTTTAAGAGACTGGGAAGATGAGGGAGCTTGAGACGAAAAGCTGGCGGTAATGTAACCTACTAAATTCCAATTGCCAATAATCAACAAAGAAGAACAATAGGAAGAACAGTCAATTTAGATTTCAAGAAAAACTGGACCCCCAAGCAAAATGACATAGCAAGAACAGGCTGACAAATTTATTTTCTGTGATCTTGAGCAAACGGAGGAAACCTGAGAACCCAGAGGAACCCACACAGTATCCTGAGCGTAGGATTAAGCAGTACATGACGACGGCAAATGACAGCGCTGCACACCATACCACTTATAACATGACAGTGTACAGCGTGGAATAAACAGAGGCTCGTAGAAACACTGATCTGTTCACAGAACCACTGCACTTGTGGTTGGGATTTCTTGATTCATGCTTTTAATTAGTGTAAAAGTTACCTAAACTGTCCTACATGTTTATTTGGAAGATTTTTAGAAAAAGCTGATGTAGCGAGTCATTTTTAAGCAACATTAACCCTAATAATAAGGTTTTCGATATGTTACAATACTGACAATCTTAATTAGATTAATGCAATTCTATCTCCACTGCAGCTGTTAGAGAGGATGTCTACATTTAATGTAAATTCTGGTTCATAGATATTTTTCCTTGTTATTCATAGCATTAGGGTTTCATGTGTGTTTTTTTGCCTTTGTTTTTTTTCTGCCTCATTATTCATAACATTAAATACGTGGAATGCAGTTCACTTGTTTATTTTATTTTATTTTATTAATTGATAAGCTACACTAGATAGGAATTTATATTAGAATTTTTTTTATATTATTTCATTGTTTTCTAATATTTATAGAATTATTTAAAACAGTTCACAATTCATAGTGATAAAATTCACTCTTATAGATTTTCATGTATACAATAAATATGTTGTGTATTTATTTTTTGTTTCTAAATGTAATAAATTAGCATGAAGCCAGAAATATCTACCAATTTCTAAAAGTTTTTGTAATAAAGCACATTTCTAGCCACTGTTTATGTGAACGTTACTTCCAGTTAAAAAATATTTGCAGGTGTTTGTGTGTGTTCTATGTAGAATCTCTTGTTGTTTTCTAACGTTTATGATTTTTTTTGCATATTAAAAAACTTTTTTAATGCATTGTTAACGGGTCTTTAACTAAATACTTATTGTAATAATTGTTAACTATTTTGCCATTATTATTATTATTATTATTATTATTATTATATTAGATTTTTTATTATTATACTACATTATACATTATTATTATTATTATTATTATTATTACACATTCTACATTAAGGTAATATATAAGTCAAATACATCTTTAAATGAATGACTATTTATACCCAAACAGGGAAAAATAATACTTACCAATATAAGTATTTAGTTCTTCAGTAAATAGGCTTGAACCTAAAGTCACAAGTTTATGACAGTAAGGATGGACACTTGAATGCTGATTCTCTTATATATACAGTCAGAGGACATTACCTGAGCGAGCTCTATGCAGCTTTGAGCTTCTTTTAAACACCCAATCAGGATACAGAACCGAACTTTAGAAGTTTTATTTCCCTCCTCTTTAAAACAAACCACCAATCAGAGCGAGCGCAGACCAGCCGCGCTGTGAGTGGCTCAATGGTGTGAGTGAATGACGGCGTATGGTGAGAGAGCGCCGACCAATCAGCGCGCGCCTTGTGGCCCGCCCCACGTGAGTGCACCAATCCGCGCGACCCGGAGGAAGTTCACAACATGCCGTGTCTGGATCTTCAAATACGTCCCACCTTGAACAGGAGTGATGCAGAGTGACACACCATGATACAATTACAGAAAGTGGTATACTGGATACTTTTTGTAAGATTGATTACTATAGCTTTGGAAAATATGAACAACAACAAGGACAAAACCATGTGAAACATTCTCATTCACGTCATCATCCAGTAGAATAAACTCAGTTTATCTAAGAAAAGGCAGCACTACACAGTGGCTTTTTGGTTAGCACTGTCACCTTGCAGCTTCTGGGTCCGGGTTCGATTCCCGGCTCAGGTCTGTGTGCATGGAGTTATATGTTCTCCCTGTGTTTGGTGGGTTTCCTCCGGGTCCTCAGGTTTCCTTCCACAGTCTAAAGACATGCATATTAGGCTAATTGGTGCTCCAGCATTGTCCCGTAGTGTGTGAACGAGCGTGTGTATATATATGTGTGTGTGTGCACTGCGATGGATTGGCAATCCAACCAGGGTGCAACCCGCCTCATGCCCTAAGTCTACTGGGATACGCTCCAGGCCCCCTGCACCCCTGTACACAGGTATTAAGGAGTGTATATGATGAGTGAGTGTAATGATTAAGGGGGAAAAAACACCTGAAGGAACCTGCTGTGCTCCCCAGAATACAGAAATACAATCAAGTCCTGATAGAAGATTTTTTTTTGGTTCTTAGACAAAATTTTTCAATGAAAGAATATAGCTTTGGGCTACAACTGTCCAAAAAGGTCCAAAATCAGCGCAACCATCTATCATGAAGTTTTAGAGCACTTCATGCTTCCCTCTGCTGACCAGCTTTATGGAGATGCTAATTTCATTTTCCGGCAGGACTTGGCACCTGCCCACACTGCCATAAGTACTAAAACCTGGTTTAAGGACCATGTATCCCTGTACTTGATTGACCAGCAAACCTGCACCTCCAAAACCTTATAGAGAATCTATGGGATATTGTGAAGAGGGAGATGTGAGACACCAGACCAAACAATGCAGAAGGCTGCTTTCACTGGGCTTCCACACCTCAGCAGTGCCACAGACTGATTGCAAAGGGAGCCCCAACCAAGTATTGAGTGCTGTGCATGTTCATAATTTTCAATAGTCCCAACAATTTTATGTTAAATTTTTTTTTCTATTGTTCTTTTATAATATTCAAATTTTCTGAGATACTAAATTTTGGATTTTCATTAGCTGTAACACAATCATCAAAATTAAAAGAAATAAATAGTTGAAATATATCAGTTTGTGTGTAATGAATCTATATGAATAGATCACTTTTTGAATCAAATTACTAAAAAATAAACTTTTCAATGCTATTCAAATTTATTGACAAGTGTTATTTATTTGGTGGCTCAGTGGTAGGTGTTTCCTCTGCCATGCGAAAGGCCCGGGTTCGATTCCCAGCCAGTGCCCAAACCCCAGCCACTGGATGCAGTGCCGGTCCCAAGCCCGGATAAAATGGGAGGGTTGCGTCAGGAAGGGCATCCGGCGTAAAAACCTGTGCCAAGTTGTTGTGCGGACCAGATATTCCTCTGTGGCGACCCCCTGCCGGGAGCAGTCGAAAGACCAACAACAACATTTATTTCACCTCTTCTAGTTTTTAACATTATGGCTGATTGGTATATATGTAAACATGTTTATATGCCAGGAAAACAAAAAAGATAAAAGTAACAGTTAATATGGATAGAGGGTGAATTTGTTCAAAATATTTCTTAAGGCTGTCAGTAATTGTGGCACATCAGCGATAAAACATTAAAGCATCGTAATTAAAACTAATTTATTTTTCAATGTGGAGATTTTAGTTAGGATAAAGAATAATAGTTCCTTCCGTTCAGTGGCACAATCAGGTTATGAAGGGCGGCAACAATTCTGGAGGGTATTGAGAATGTACCCAAAGGGCCGTTATCTCAAGTTTTCTAGAAATTTTCCCTGGTGAAAGCCCTTACTGATTGAGCTAAAAGGTGCAAAACTTTAAGTCTAGATTTTCCATCACCCTTATTCAATTTATAGAAATGTACAGCATTAGTCAAAAGAACAACACAATGAAAGAAAGCTGCATGTACACAAAAATAAGACCAATTTCCCATTTTTATTTGCTAAAGATGAACACCAAAATAAGTCGATTTTATTATAAAAAGGTTTCCAATAGGATCAAAACTTTAAACATTTCAATCTGCTTAAAATGAAAGAATATAGCTTAAGCCAATTGTTCTGTTTCGTTACCCCGTAGGTTTCATGAGTTTATTTGCACAATAAAAATGGTGCTAATATAAAACTTAGCCCCTAAGCCCTGGAAATCTGAAAAATAGAGATTAAAATAAACAAATAACAGTCGAAAGAATATATATATATATTCATATATATAATTATATATATATTGAGAAAGTGAACTTTGGTAGAGGAAACTCTATAGGACACCTGAGGTAGTAGAGACTGGAATAAAACAGCAATAGATGTGAAATAAAAAAATAAAAGGAAAAAAGAGAAAAGAGGAGGAAAAAAAAATGACAAGAAAAGAAAAGAAAAATAAAAGTACCAAGTGACAAGAAACAGCATTATTTCACAATTTCAGTCCAGCTCTGATCCATGAAAAGGGCAAAAGTACAATACATCAGTGTAAAATAAAATACATAACAGCAAGAAAAGAAAGAAAAATCAATAAACGAGTGAAAGAACTGAATTACACGTAATACTGATTAGCATTTATGAATTTGACTGAATTTGTCTGATCGTTTTCTTTTCCAGTATATAAAAAGACAAAGAGTGCATAATTTTAAAGCTTTTTCATATAGACATTAAAAAGAAAGATAAAATAAACTCAGAGGAAAAACAAAAAAATATGTATTTATGGAAAAAGTGTGGTATAAAAATACAGGAGTCAAGTAAAATAAATTTTAGCTACCAAAAATTTCACATATATTTACATCTTAACTCTTCAAGCCTGATCGGCTTGTATCCCACACAAGAACGTGCGTTAAATAGTTTTATTTCTGCTTTTAAACAAAAATGAACTCTCTAAAAATTGTCATGAATTTTTTGACACCCCTTCATTTGATTAGGAGGGTTTGCAAAAAAAAAAAAAAAAAAAAAAAAAAATATTCTCAAAAATGAGCCTCATCATCACTTAACAGGTTACAAGAACACCATCAACACTTGAAGAGTTACAAGTCACACAATTAACATGATTTAAAAACTTGTTCAGTGTTTCTAATTGAAAAAGAAAAAAAAGATAAGCAGACTCGTATTTCGAGCAAGAAATAAGAAAAAATTAAAATATTGACCAGAAAGAAAGGCGCAAGCTCAGTAATATCCCGCCACCATACACAGCTAACGGCGCTTATATTCAGCCTGAGGTGAATCAGAATTGCTCGGCTGGACAATCGCTTAAAACATGCGCTGAGGACAAGATCGTCAAGATTATTAGCATCGGATTGAACAGCACCAAGAATGCAGCTTAAAAAAATAAAATAAAAAAAAAACAAAAACTGTTCTGAATAAAATGACACCGTTTACAACGAAGGCTCATGTACATGCTAACATGCTAATCACAGAACCTGAAGGAAAGTCAACTGCAAATCGATGTTTTCTGACGCAACATCACGAGTTCAGTTTTGAGGTTCAAGACGATTGCTGGTCTCGAAATCAAAAACATAGCTAAACCCAGAAAGTTAATAAATGCACACTTGACTCCGCCCCGTTTACAACACGTATAAAATCAGATACTTTTACACGGGATTTCCGCTGAGACTTAAAATCAGAAACCGTACGTTTAGACAGATACCAGCGTTCTGAGCATTCACAATGAGCGTTAACGCTAGCTGAAATGGCTAAATTTCTGTTGTAGCGTCACCTTTCCCTGAAACCCGTTCGTGGTGCTTTTTACATGTCGCAAAAGAAAAACATGATGGGCCGACAGTAAAATGCACAAATCTAAAGAAACGGTTAAATGCAAAAGATTCCACCAGGTAAAACAAGATTATTACATCTTTACTTGGAAAAAAAAAAAAAAAAAAAAAAAAAAAATCATCTTGCTCCAGTTACATAGATTTCATAAAACAAAAACAAAAAAAGCTTTTCAGCGCCTTCCTGTGATTGAAACGGCAACAGGCGCCGCAGGAAGGAGCGAAGACTTGGTTTAACACACAAACAGAATGCACCAAAGAGACATGACGCTTTTTTGTAAAGGCACTCGATGGGCTGCTTTTGCATTATTTGTTGAGGCTACAGCAGTAAAGGGCCCAGTGTGTGTGTGTGTATATACACATATATGTCTGTGCTAAGCTAGTGCTAGTGCTAGTGCAGAGGGGAAGACAGCAGTGAAGGGGGGGCAGCCCGGACAGGCGCTTCAGTAGTTCCTGGACACTCAGCGTTACCAGTTATGGCGGAAGATTGGGTGTTTGAGGAGCTCGCGAGAGGGCGGCCGGTCGGTAGGCTGCAGCTCCAGACAGCGCAGTGTGACGTCTCTCAGACCTGGAGAAAGGTGAGGGGGGATGCTGGGTGCGGTGGTGGCACTGGCGATCTGAGAACAGAGATCAAAGTGCTTGATAAATATGATGGTCCTAAAACATTAAACATTAGCGATGAGTCGTGAAAAAATATTCAACCCCTTCCTGATTTCTTCTATTCTGGATTTTATAACCAAGATACTCACGCAAGTATTCACGCAAGTTTTCTCCTTAGTGCTGAAATTCACATTTAGTGGAACATCAGTTCTGATAAATTAAGAAATGTTCAAGATTTCTGAAATCATTGAACACAGAAGGGCCACTAAGTCACCATCCATTCATTTGAAAATTTGTTGTGATTGAAATGATGGGCGTTCAAGTCAAAGCGGGACTTGTGATCAAATTAATCGTGAATGAAGTCATAAATCTGATTGCCATTTGCAGAAGACTTCAAGCTTCTTCGCTGATGAGCCGCAATAAAACATGAATAGTTCAAACATTTTCGTTCCCGTGAACATTCAGCAGGTGGAATGCCTGATCCTTAAAAATCTACAAATAACTTGTCTCAAATGTGCGGAAGAGACGCATCTGTCTGTGGGAACTGTACACACAGTCATTCACAAACACAAACACCACTTGTACATTACAGGAACTCGGGTGGGAGTTATTGACCCCCATACATACATCTTTACGACAGTGTTAACACTTCAGCACTCAACTTAATTAAAAAATAAATAAATAAATAAAACATACACAGCTGCTCTTTAAATTCTGCAATCAGAGGTTCAAATACTGAACGCGCACAAAAGCCAACCACTTCTACTTCACTGTAATCCTCACCTTGAATATGAGTGCCAGGTGGTTGGAGTGCTTCTCTGCATTCCACGGTGGCTTGGCACACGACATCTCGATGATGGCACATCCCACGCTCCAGACGTCACAGCTCCGGCCGTACTGTTGGCCTCTCAGCACCTGCGGCGGCAAAGTGAGGGTCAGCTGCTGGTTTACAAAACGCGTCCACACATCTATTATTAAAACCATAATCCGCATTACTGTCATGCGATGGACCTGGTTGGTTTCTTCTCTTTAGGCTGATCTGGCCTGGACATTAGCTCCACCCTCCACCCAAGTCTAAACCGAGCCTCTTTCCCAAAAAGGCATGCCACCCGGCGGCTCATGTAGTTTTAACCGGAGGGGTGGGCTGTTTTCGGAGGAAAAGTAAACTGGTGTTTCCAATTTATTTGCCTTGCAGACAGGAAACCGCACTGTATGAACGTCCATTTACTGCGAGTTGCTAATTGGGCATTTTTCTGTAGAGCCAATGTTGTAAAATGATTACATCATAAACATTTAAAATAGGTTTTCAAAGGCTTCTACATATATAACAGTAATCAGGCAGTGTCATTAACGTGATAATTCATCTCTAAATATTTACACCACCAAATAAACACATAGGCTTAAGGATTTCTTTTACCAGAAGAGCTCAATCCTTTTCATTTTTTTTTTATTAACTAAAAAAAGGGGGACTTTATTAGATGGTCACTTAGGCCACCATGGTTTATATTTTTGTCTGGAGCTCAGGTTACTTCTGTACAACCTATTTTAGGATGAAATATGACTTACTGGGAGTAACGGTTTTAGACACTGCCGTGTCCCAATATACAGAAGTATGCGTTAATGCAAACCCCCCTATTGTCACAGTAGTTTTGCCACCTGAATGAAAAATCCTTTCATTCATTTTCTTTAAGATCCTCAAGATGAAATTTTTGTTGTATA
This sequence comes from Clariallabes teugelsi, assembly GCA_030014215.1. Classification (NCBI taxonomy): domain Eukaryota; kingdom Metazoa; phylum Chordata; class Actinopteri; order Siluriformes; family Clariidae; genus Clariallabes; species Clariallabes teugelsi. Next base: position 18,303,195 of record JAQMYG010000009.1, on the reverse strand, counting down.
CTTCTGGGCCAGGAATAGAATAGATGGGGGTTGTTATTGGGGGTTCGGCATTGTTCAGTATCAAGAGGTTTTAGAAATGAAGCTTACTGCAGAAGAGGGGGCAAGTCTGGCTAAACTGCCTCCTAATTAAAGAACGTCTGCGGCCACAATGAGAACAAAACATTAACACGCAGGCAACTTGGGCCGCCTCTAAAGGATTACAATTTTCTTTCACTCGGGAGTTAGTGAGAAATCTAAATGCACTTTGGCCAGATTCGCTGGAGAGCCACGTGAATCTGATTGCCACACAAAGCGCTCGCAGACAGACAGCTTCGTCTGGACATTTAAATGGCTGCAGTTAAAAAAGTGCCACTTTTCTCATCACATCATAATGATATATTTGGACATTTTATAATTCATATTTGTTAAAAAAAAAATAATAATAATAAAAAAAGCTCTCGTTTATCAGTGAAACATGCTGGTAGTTTGTCTGAGCGTGATGATCATCAACTCGGTCTTTACCTCCGGGGCCATGAAGGCGATGGTACCGAGCAGCTGGCCCTGGAACTCTCCCGCGCCCGTGCCTTTGGACGCCAGCCTCGCCGCTGCGCCAAAGTCGGCTATCCGCAGCCTCTGGCCTGTGCTGTCAATCAGCAGATTGGCACCTATGCAAGGTAAAGACAACAACAATCAGAAATGCATAATCATAATACTCTGCAATATAAGCAAGGTGACTTACCGGAATGTTTTTATTAGCATATATTTTAAGAAATGTGTGTGTGTGTGTTTTTCACATGGTATTTTTGCAAGCCAAGTAAGAGCAAATTGAACAAGAGCCTGCTCTAAGCAGGGAGAGTGTAGCAGCCACTAGAGGGCACTGTGGCTCAAATATTGCAGAACCAGCACTACATCATGGACGCAGAAATTCAGACGATGAAATGGACGATTGTTCATGTTTAAACAGTTTTGTTACGGGTCGATCACAAAAGGTACTGTATAGGTAGCCTATGAAAATCATTTAAAAGCCGTTATGAAAAATGTCATTTAATACAGAATACAGGACACTAGTGGTCAAAACTTTTAAGACAACGTATTAGAAATTTCTCTAATTAGTTCTAGCCTGGCTGAAGGGTTGTATTAATTAACTAAAGATGTGACAATGGCATTCAGCTTCTGATGCCATGGCCTGGGTCATCTCCAGATCTAAACCCTATAGAAAACTGTTGGACAACTGTGAAGAAGGCAGCAGCTGTCAAGAAACCGTCTTCAGTGCATGATCTTCAGGAAGCGATCCAGCAGGCATGGATTGAGAAAATGACACCAGAGTACCGCAGACGTCTTTTTGACTCTGTGCCCAGCCGGATCCAGCAGGACTGAACATTGATTGTTGTATAGCAATTTCACTAATCTCAGTCACTCATCGTCTATACCGCTTAACCTTGTATATGGGGTCGCGGGGGGCCTGGAGCCTATCCCGGGAGACTTGGGGGACGAGGCGGGGTACACCCTGAACAGGGTGCCGATCCATCAGAGGGGGAACACACATGCTTTCACACATTACACCCAATTTGGAAATGCCAATAATATGCCAATAATCTGCATCTTTGGACAGTAGGAGGAGAACCTTTAGGAAATCCACTAAGCACGGGGAGAACATGCAAATACGCAAGGCGACAGTGTTAACCACTAAGCCGCCATTTACATTTAGGCATTTGGCAGACGCTCTTATCCAGAGCGACTTACATTTTTATCTCATTATACATCTGAGCAGTTGAGGGTTAAGGGCCTTGCTCAAGGGCCCAACAGTGGCAACTTGGTGGTTGTGGGGTTTGAACCTGGAACCTTCCAAACCGTAGTCCAATGCCTTAACCACTGAGCTACCCGTGGCCATGCCACGCTATAGCAATTTCACTGCATAAAATAAATAAATAAACTCTTATTATTTTGTCATTATTCCAAAAAAAAAAAAAAAAAAAGAGAGAGAATGCCATTAAAAACTTGAATTTCAATTTTGTTCCAATACTTTTGACCACTGCTGTCTAATATAAAGGCTATATATTGCAGGTACTATTTTTTGGGATAAATTTAGAACTCTGTCACCTATGTCTGAAATAGAGTATAATTACTTAAAGATGCTGTTTCATACTAAACTGTAATGTTGGTAGCATGGACGTATCCTGTATGAGCTGTGTGTATCTGTAATCATATAATCACATTGAATTTTAAAGTCGAGAGAAATGAAGAAACCGCCTGCCAGAAAGAATATTAAGGGTGTTCCTTGATCTGAAGAACGCTGCCTCCGGCTTTCTGACCCGTCTTTGATTCTAACCACATCTGTGATCGTGATGCTATCGAACAGTGATTGATTTTAGTGTAGCATTACTGCACGCACTGACGGAAGTTAAATGCAATGTAATAGGAAATTACATCTGACGAAAATCTGTATTTAATTCTCAAAAAAAAAAAAAAAAAAAAAAAAAACACAATCCCGGATTATTGAGATCACGTGATGTAAAAGCAATGCAAGTATAGTGCATTTCCTGCATGTTGCATGTTTTCATGGCATTTCGTTCCGCTTTGCAATCTTCTGCATAGGTAACGATAGCATTGCACAAAGAACTGATGAACTACAGCTGAACAAACTCGGTCAAGGGCAGGAAGATCTGAATGGAAGAATGTTCGTCCACATTTGTAGGACACGCGTTGCTGGAACAGCTGGGTTCTCGGTTGTCATGCTCGCCAGAGCCGTCATGTTACAGCTCTGACCCAGTTTCACTTGCATGTACAAAGCGGCCTGAGATGAAGTCGTAAAGCATCCTGAGCTTGAAAAACGTTTTTTGACGGGTTACGAGAGTCATCATCTCTTTCCTGGCAGCAGGTCTGGTTGTGCGCAGCTCACCTTTGATGTCACGGTGGATGATCTGATTCTCGTGGAGGTAGGCCAGACCTCGGAGCAGCTGCTCTGTATAATTGATCAGCACACCTTCCTTAAAGGCACCGTACTTGTTCAGTAGATGAGACACAGAGCCACCTGGAACGAAACAGTGTAGCTTCATGAAGGGTTTGGCTGACGGACACTAAATGCAAGTTAATCAGAATGTGTTGAACCGAGATCTTACCTGCCATCCACTCCACAAACAGGTTGTAGTTGTTCTTCTCGCAGGTCGCACCCAGCATGCGGATGATGTTGGGGTGATCGAGGTGGCTCATCATTCGAATCTCCTCTCGCAGTGCCTCTACGACCTCCTCCTGCTCAGAGGATGTGTTCCTCACATAGGTCACCTATAAAGGCATCACATCAAGGAGTCAGGGGCGGCACGTTGGCTTAATGATTAGCACTATTGCCCTGCACCTCGAGGATCGGGGTTCGATTCCCACCTCGGGGCCTGTATGCATGGAGTTTGCACGTGCTTGGTGGGTTTCGTCCGGGTACTCCGGTTTCCTCCCACAGTCAAAAGACAAGTAGATTAGTCTAATTGGTGTTCCCAAAATGTCCATGTCACTGTGCCCTGTGATGGATCGGCACCCCGTCCAGGGTTTACCTCGCTTTATGCCCAAAGTCTCATGCGATAGGCAATGAGCGAGTGATAAGGGAGTCAGAAATAAGAGCATTGAGCTGTGATGGATTTTCTAAAACGTTACGACTACCCTTTTGGATTCACAATGACAATGACATTAATCGACTCCGCCAGCTTCTAAAACCACACCCGTCTCATACAGAAAGTTGCTTTCTAAGAACAGAGCAGAGTCGCCTCAACCTTCAAAATTTCAACCTGTAACAAACTGAATGTAGGCAGTAAAGCTATACTGTGGAACATTATACTCTGCCCCAAACCTAGACCACATCTAGCTTCTGCCTGGCAACAGATCTAACGCCGATCTGATTCATCCAAGAATTTGCCAGATAACCCTCTTACTGGCAGACTGCCTTGACAGAACCATCTCACGTGCTTGTAACGTGACCCGTGTAGACTCAATAGCAGTTGATGACACATGCAAGGGGTTTAGCGTGATACTGTATTTGGGAAACATGAAGTACTGACCTTGGAGACGTTTTTTTTTGTAATGTGAAAGAAAAATGTCTTCTTTCATTTCGATGACTAGCGCCAGTCATTAATATACAAGGTGTCGCCAACGTCACTTTTTTCCCCACCCAATTCTGCATTTCTAAATGTGTTTTAAAACACATTTACTCCAAGAAATCAATAATTCTTCTACATTTATTGATATTCTGCTGTAAAGTGTGCCATCATTTGTAGATTATGGCTTTGCTGCATCACTTTTTCCTTTGGTTATTGATGCTGACGCATATTAAGTCGAGGCTCAATATTTGAGTCACCGACAGATCTAACGTGTGGCAAGCTGTACTGTGAAGCCATGTACAGAAATTTAACAAAATCGTGCATAATCATACACATCATAAAAGCTATTTAATATAATGAAGCTTGTGACATCAAAACAGATTAGAAATCAAAAGATTAAAACCCATCTGTGAAAAATACGTACGAACATCTCATGACCGTAACCATGCAGGACAAATGATGATGATGAAGGAACACAGGAAGAGACTTAAGGTTGGTTTATATGCGTCCTGTTGCTTACCCAGAAACCTTGTGACAAGATGTGACCCTTTTCAGAGTCGATATATTTTTTTAAATCAGGCTGTAAATCTGGTATTACTCAAGTGCTGCGCTGTAATGAGCACAAGGAATTCAGAAAGCGCTGATATGCAGCAAGATAAGACGGGTGGAGAGAGAGAGAGAGAGAGAGAGAGAGACTGGACACAAAGTGTATGCACACAAACAACCTTAGTTTAACAGACTTCCAAAATCATAAATAGTGATTCGGGTTAGTTAGCCAAAGTGGTAGTTATAATTGCTGATTACAAAACAAACAAAAAAAACAAACATATTTTAGTGAAAATGTTCAAGTTACAGCAAGTTACAACCATGGGACCACCCACACCTAAATAAGCAGATGCAGATATAATGTGCGAGCTTGAAACTCATTTACACACAAACACACCTGTTTGACGGCCATCAGCGTTCCGGTGCCGACGTCCTGAGCTTGGTAGCAGGACGAGAATGCGCCCAAACCGATCTGCTGACCCTTCAGCCACTCGGCACCCTCGCGGTAGGGCTGTTTTGCTTTGGTATGACCGGGCAGCGTCTCTGGTGTCTGAACACAGGCAGGAAAAAAGTTACAACGTGGTTGATGTTGGTTTAATGAATTTCACTTGTTTCAGTGCTGAATTAGAATGAAATTGAAAATCTACACTCACATCCACCTGTATGATGATGACGTCCTCCTCCTTCTCCACCTGCAACTGCGGGATGATGGGTAGCGCGTCTTGGGATGCGGACATCGCCATGACGACCGCCAGCGCCTCCTCTTCTTCGGCCTCCATTTTCTCCTTGCACTTCTGGTTCTGCGTCACATCCTGGCAGTACGCGTCGTCCGAACCGGCCTGCTCGGGCGACAACACCGCCACCTCCGACTGGAACGTCACCGTGCTGTCCGCCGCCGGCATGGACGCTTCCAGAAGATCCTCCATGCTGGAGTTGAGCTCTGCAGAAGCATCCAGGCCGTGGAACTTATCGTCCACGGGGGTGAAGACCGCATCCTCGCTAGGGACGAACACAGAGCTAGCACTGCACCTCGAACTTTCATGTCCTGGAGAAATGTCCTGAAGATCGAGCTTCATATTGCCTTTGTGAGCCTGGCACTGAGCTTTTGCTGCCTCACAAGAGGTGGAAGGAGAAAGAGCGGGCCTTGAGGGTTTGGGACGATGGATGTGGTTGGGAGGCAGAGGCCTGGCTTGGGAGAACACAGGAGAAGGCAGCTTGTCAGTGTCTTTGTTGGTCCCTCCTCCACTAGCACCCTTAGGAATTGGGAATTTACGCTGGGCACCGGGGGAACAGTTAGTGAGCTTGCCAGGGACAAAACCTTGTGGCCTGGCTTGAGAGGTAGAAGGGGAGGGGAGTGGGGGTGGCTGACTGGAGGAGGGCGAATGTGAATTAAGACACTGGCTCAGGGGTCTGATGTAGCCGCGCTGTTGAACTGGCGGTTTTGGGGAGTCAGCAGGTCCAGCGGTGATGCAGGCCAACCTGTCCGACATGTCGTCTATGGTTTTGGCACTAGCCGTTCCACATCGAGCGACTTTACCGCTGGGCTTTTCTGGCACGCAGTGCGTGGGCGAGTTCCTCTCTGTGGAAACGGGCGAGTTGTGAGGAGCTGCGGGGTCCAGAAAGGCGTCGCAGTGCGCCCCAGCACCCCCCTGTACATCCTCAAGGCCAAGGTGCAAGGCATCCAGGATGTCCATCTCCTCGGCAATGGCCAGGAGGCGCCGACGCATACGGGCATAGTGGGTGGAGCTGGTGACGCTCAGCATGTCCAGCAGTTTGACGAAGACGTGGGGGACGCGGGCCACCATGCGGGCGGCACTCAGGAACACGCGGCGCGACAGCTTCCCTACCATGGAGTGCGAGTTATCGATGGACTGCAGCGCAAAGCCCAGCAGACGCAGTAATTTCTGGTACCTGGAATTAACAAAAAACATTTTCACTCCGTTTGCCACCGGGCTGTGATCAACTGAATTAGCAACGTCGAGAGATACGGCAGTCCTGTACCTCTCCACCTGATTCTGGGGATGTCCGGAGTCTGCGGCTGTGACGATATGGGGGTAGAACTCGGCTGGAAACTCCAGCAGCAACCTGTCGATCAGGCACAAGCGGCCTAGAAGAGCCTGCCAGTTATTCGCCTCCGTCTGGGAACCCAGGATACAGTTCAGCACATAGTCCACTCCACCTATCCCGATAGAACCTACGATACCCAGACAGACAGATGCATATATATCTGGAGGCTTGAACAAGTATACAAATCTGTTATTGCTTTTGAGGCCCTGAGTGCTATTCAAACCTGCTTTGAGAATCTCTCTACCAACAGCAAGCTCTCCAACTTGGCCTTTACACAGCTCCAGGAGAGTGGACACAGACAGCTGGCTGGTGCGACTGTGAACAACACACGTACAACGGTTATCATTCTATATCCTTAAACACTCGGAGCTGGGAAGATTTACAACATTAAATAGCTATAATGGATGACGGTGAACAAGTAAAAACGTATTTCAGTGCATTCACACGACTCATTATTATATACAACGTATTTGAAACTCCTCGGCTTTGAGGACGTCCAGCACCTGTTGGCGTCGGCACATTTAACCAAGATGGTCTCGACCACGGGCCGGAGCAGCTGCTGCAGGCGACTGCGCTCCGACAGACTGTGGCATGGCGTGTAGACCAGCATGGCCCGCAGGGTTTTCTGCGCAAGGAGGAAAAACAAGTAAGAATCCCAAACATTCACAAAGAATCAAAACATCACACACTGTACGCTCGAGCAGATCTTTTTGTTGGATATATAAACAGGTTTGCGCGTGTGCCAGCATAAGTTAGCAGTCAATTAAACTGCGTGTCTAACTGGTTCTGTTACGCGGCATCACGGGGCTAAACGGAAAGCCGTGAACTTTCGGCCTCGCGCGTTATGGCCTGACTATTCTTGTGAGAACGAGGATGCCAGGATGATCCGAAGCAAAGGACCCGACATGTTCGCGGCGTAGCATGCTCAGCATATGTGTGTTTGTGTAAGCGTGTGAGAAACAGTTCACCCTGACCCCTGACGACCAGAGAAGACTGGGGAGTGGTGACTGATAGAACATTGTACTGGAGTGTTGCCCAGCGCTGATAAGCTCAGCATCGAATCTCCTTCTTACTCCGGCTACACACACACATACACGCACTTTCCCGCCTACACCTTTCCCTGGCTTAAAAAAAGAAAAAAAAAGACAGAATATAAACCTGGAGGGAAAAAAAAATAAAACACAAACACTCACTGGGCCACAAGGAAAACTCTTAACTCTATCAACAGATACTCAAACATACTTAATGGCCTACGTGTCCTTTCTACCGCTGTAATTCGTCCGGTGACACTTTTGCCCAATACAAACATCGCTGCAAAAAAAAGTATAAAGCTTTGATACAACTGCTGGCCTTGCCTTGAACAAAAGTGCGCCTGGTATTTTTAGTCCACGGACACCATCCCCCACTTTTTTTTTTCCCTTTGTCTGAAGAATACAGCAAAAATCCATCCAGCAACGCTAAATATTCTGGAAATCCCCCAAGAGGACAGAACTTTTCTTGTTTTCATAAGAGCGAAAGAGCCTCGGGGAAAAGTCAGACTCTGAAAGGCACGCCATGAAAACAGTCACCAAACGCTATTGTTCTTTAAAAGACGCAGAAATAGGTTACAGAAAAAAAAAAAAAAACAGAAACCTTTACGTCCCGGTGTGAAGTTCGTTGCTGTTTTGCAGACTTCCTGGTTTAAAGTGAACTTTAGAACTAGCCAGCATGGTTTGTCGTAATAATGAACTTCGGCACCGGGCAAATAGCCACAAATCAATCTGAGCTTAAAGAAATATATTTCCATTTTGATATTGTAATGCAAAAATCTTTCATGAGAAATAATACATAAATGTGACGCACTAACGAACCGCGATTAAAGACGTCTGGATGACATGATGTCTAACTTGAGCGATGAGTTTCAAATAACAACTACACCTTCAATCTAAAGCTAAATAAAAAATAGAAATAAATAAATAAGACTGACTTCAAGTCTGTCCACAAATGTCTTCATATACTGTATGTTACTCTGGTTTTCTTTAATTGTCTTTAGAATTGAAAGAAGACATCAGATAACATCCCAGATTGCAGTTGTGCAATTTCCTGCAAGTGGTGATAGAAGCCCTCTGCAGTCACGAGAGCACACAAACACAAGCGGCCACACGTGACCCGATCGAGACGCTTGTTGCGTGTGACGAGTTGCACTGTAGTAGTCGAGTCAAACGTCACATTCGTCAAGAGGGTGTTAAGCTGCGTGTGATATGAGACGGATTAGGACGGAGATCCACTTGGCTCTGAATTACCCACCTACTGTACTGCTAAGCTCTTAAACATGACGAGTGTGTGTTTCCTGTGTTTACTGACTGGGATGTGAATCAACATATGGAATCTTACCAGCGCCGCAACGTAGACTTTGTACACAGGGTCTGCGCACACCATAGAGAGAACGCTGCAGCACGACTCCACCACAACTTCCCCCGAGACTTCGCTTCCTGCCGCTCCGATACCCGCCCCTGCCCCGGTCGCCGCGTTCGCCATAGAGTGCTCGCCGTTAGCCAGGAGCAAGGCGCCGCTCACGTCATGCGACAGCCTCCGGAGCGCCATCTCTCTGATGTTCCAGTTCCGGGAGAACAGACAGCCGACCAACTCGATACCAAACACCTGACGAGAGATAGATCATGAAAATACGTTAATAATGAATGAGGACTTAAAACAAATATTAAACATTGACATCTTATAAGAAGTGCTTGAATACATCATTACTCATACATTAGACATATCTACTTGTTAATCAAGATTAGGAAACGATGATAAGAATCCATAAAGACTGCATAAAACTTCTAAGCGATGTTCCAGATGTTTCTTAATGTTCTGCATGACTCTAAATGTGGCTACACCTTCCAGCACCTCACCTTGATCCAAGGCTCGGCCAGTTCTTTATAAGTCTGAGGGATTTGCTGCACTCCGTAATGCGGGAGAGAGAAGTCTCCCTCGTGACCGGCCCTCTGACCTTCAGCGTGGGAGGACGATGACGCGGTGGATGAAGATACCAGGCTCTGAGAGCGACTTATGGAGCTTTCCGTTGTAGACGCTGGGTCGTGACTGAACACAAAAAACGCATATGTGGTGAGGAGTTAAAAATAATAATAACTATAATAATAATAATAATAATAATAGCAGAATTAGATACAACTGCTAGATCAAATGTGTTTATAATAAATTCAAGATCTTAGAAATCTTAGAAGAAACTACCTAGCTAAAACACAGCTTCGTAAACGGAAGATTAGAAAAACGTGGCTTTGTAAACAAACAGTTTAATGCGGAGGGATCCCACGCCTGGAACGTATTCGCGGGAGGAACCGCGGACGTGACTAGCTGCTAGCATTTCAGCCTTGGGCAGACACACAAAACACAGGTGGTGCCATACTGTCTAGCTCACCTAACCGCTGAGAGAAAATCCGACACGCGGAATTCCAACCTGCTGATGCCCACACACACACACACACACACACACCTGCGCTGTCCCACCGTGTCGCTAATAAAAGGCTGCTGCGCGATTAAGCCAATCCTAATGCAAACTCATGCATCTTACATCATTGTCGCCATCCCATCCTTTCTAGCACCATAATAGACATACACGAGGGGCGTTCAAGTCAAACCAGGACTTTTGATTCTACAGAATAACAGAATACAGTTACGAGAGTAAAAAACACCTTTATTTCTCTATATAATACCCTGGCTACACTAATGCACTCATCCCAGTGTTTCGATACCATCTAAGTACGTCAGGGACATTATCGGACTGCCTGCTTCACGTCTGAAACGCTGGCCTCCCAGGAACTCCTTTAATGGCCCAAACATGTGGAAATGGCTTGTCAGGATTGTACGAGGATGTGGTAATAACTCGCAGGCCAGTTCCTGTAAGGTGCAAGTGGTGTTGGTGGAACAGGAGTGACCAGGGAGACGGTAGCCTTGAACAGAAAGCGTTAATGAGACAGTGCGGCCAACGGAAGTTTTAATATAGCCGGAATGCGGATAATTTTTGACTTACCCTCATGTGTATGCGTGTGATATATATATATATACACATAGGGTATTCACAGAGCTACTGGTTTGTGAGCCACTGCTTTCCGCAGACTGATCTGGGAACGCGCCAGTGGTGTAGGAGTATAATTCGGGCCTGTTGACGGTAGCATTCTTGATCTCCTGCTGAGGTCTGAGGTCTGGACTGATGGTTCATATTAGGACTGATGTGAGCGGCTTGGCATACTGCTCCGACCCGAAGTAGGAAAGGGCTAAATCAAAGCTTTCCGCCTGCTTGTTTTCGCACATGCTCTTCACATTATCTTCCTGTGTCACTAACGCAGTGCTGCACACTCCTTCCTCTCTTCCCGAACCTCATCTGATTGTCTTATCTCGGAGCGTCTCCGCAGGCTCCCCTGCCCTTTCACCTCGGCCACATGCAGGTGCTTCCCGCACAGACTTGGAAACGCTGGCGATGTCAAGGACTGAAACAATAGCTCGTATTCCTGGTACCCCCTTTCGAAGAGGCTATATTCGACGAATTGTTCATCACTCGCGATTGATTGTTCGGGTTTATATGACTTTCATGAGAAACGTTAAAAACATTAGAAAAAGAGTTGAGGGTCTCGTCACCTGTAAAAATCATGTGACTTCCACTTGGCCCTACACAGAGGGCAGATCAGGGCTTCTTGGTTTCTCCGACATTCCTCCGCCCCTGAAAAACAGAAGATGACAGACGAGCTTAAATAAGCGAGAGGATTCTGAGAGCCTGTCAGTGGATTAATAGTAGACTGCTACAAATAGACAATTACTTTAAAAGACCCGTCTTATATATAGATCCTATTTATCGCTCGTGTTATTCTACTTATAATGAAGTCATTTTGGAAACCGTTTATGCATTTTTTTTTTTATTGCGAAGGATGCACAGGAGATCTTTGGGTTCTTGCTTTGAAAGGATTTTTCGCTCCTTTTTTTTCCCCCTTCATGGAAAATATTTTCAAATGTTCTATTTTTAGTTTTCCTGATATTTTTAAAGGTCACACAAATATGTGTGTGTGTAGACTTGTACTCACAAATTGACATGCAGTGGTGGTGCAGCTTGTTCCTGCAGCCCTCCTCACACACAGTCAGACTCTCCTCATCTAGCATGTCCAGCAGACAGATCGGACACATCTGCTCTTCCTCGTCCTTCATGCTGCAGACGAGACACACACCCGAACTGAGCGGTGCTTGAATTCAAACATCTCTTCCCATCATAATATACATATATATGCACATACTGGACTAAAGAACATAGCAAGGACGCATGATCTACTGCTGCATGACGACTTCTCATATTTCGCAAAATATCACATCTGTATGGTCTTCATAATTATAGACACACATTAATTATAGACCACCTCCTGGTCTCTTTCCATCACAGGTGTACTGACCTGCTCTCGTTGCTGGAGGGTGAGGAGCTGGACGTGCAGGTAGTATGAGAGTTGGACATGCGGGACACGAACTTCTGGATGGTGCTGCGAGACGGGGCTTTGATTCGTGAGCTCCTCCGGTTGTGGTACTTCTGGAATAAGCTCTCCACCTGAACATGGAAAACGCGGTGTGAGTTAGATTTGGATTTCCACTTTGGGTCAGAGGGTATTAAAAAAACATTTCTTCCTGTTCTTCTTTACTGTACCTCAAAGTTTTTGAGCGTCTTTCTCCAGAGCAGTGGATCGGACGACTCCAGCTGGAAGACTCTCAGCATGACGAAAAGCACATGGATGCAGAAGGCCCCTCGACCGCAGCTGCAGGTCTGATAGGCAAACGGCAACAGGTATGGAATTTAAGAATTTTGGATTGAAACGCTTTAGATAAAGTGAAAACCTTATCCATTAGTGAATAAAGCTAAAACATGATCATCACCACGGTTCCAACTCGACACTAACCTGAGGTCCAATGAACACACGGTATTTATTGTCTGGGCTGTCTCCTCCAATCAGGAAGGAGTTAGGTCCAATTTGCTGGAGCAGGTAAAGGCGGGCCCTCATGACCTTGTTGACCCTGCGATTCGTCTCTTCGGGACTGTACGGGGAGAAGCCGTCAGGTGATGGCGCTCGCCGAGGTGGTGTTACCCTGCCGCTCTGAAACTAGACGAGCCGAAAAGGTGTGCACGTCACAAACGGGCACTACAACATAGCACATCTGTTTACTTTGGTTACTATAAACCAATTACGAAGCTTTGTACGCGACAATAAGACCTTACGGGAACTGGGGATGCCCTCTTCCTGCGGACGCCTGGGGACTCGGGTTTCCCTGCTGTCTTGGTAGATGAGGAACTGGAAGAGATGGAGGATGAGGAAGGTCCGGGGGATGGGCTGCGACGACCTCTGCTCTGAGATGAAGAGTTGCTCGCGGTGTCGCTGCCCGTCTCAAGGCCCAGACGTCCAGCTTCATTGCTGTCTGGCCGCAAGGGAATGGGCTTTACAACCTGAACAAGAATGGAATACACACCGTTACTACGACACACTTGAAATCTCCCAATAATACAGAATTGGTTTATAGATGAGAAACAATAAACAAACAAAGACAGTAGAATGGCTGACCACTGGGCCTCTCTTGTTCCTCCTCTCCAGCCACTCGTGTTTCCAGGTGGGCATACAGGTGGCCTTAAGCTTCTCACGGATCATGCGCTCCTCCGGCCGATCCTCCATCTTCTGCAGCCCACGAAGCGTCTCTTTGTTCTCCATGTCTCGGCTACAAACAAGAAGCAAAAAAATGTTACATTCACGGTTTATCTGCTTCAAAAATCCCCCCACACCAATTTAAACCAAAGTCCAAACCAACTTTTAAGTCCGTGTGAGAAAGAAATGAAATCCAGCAGCCTCAGGATATCCACTCTCAAGTCCATAACAGACAAACCGCACTGAAGGCCACCACGGCATGTGAGGTCGATGACAGAGCTGAGTAAGCAGAGCAAATGGAGCCTCCTCTCTTTCTCTCTCTTTCTCACACACACACACACACACACACACACACACACACACACACACACACACACACACACACACACACACACACCACGTAGTCCAACGGCAGTCAGAGAGCTTCAGAACAAACAGCCTGCCTCGTAGCAGAGGATGTTATGATAAGGAGGACCTGGCAGCCGGAGCCCACTGCTTTGTCAAAGAGTTCTTTTTCAAAGTAACACTCTAAGTGCTTTTAAAAGACAACGGACGAAATCTGGTTGAGAAAGCCGAAAGTCTCTGCCCCGTCCAGGACTGGGGTGTTGCAGCCAGCGCAGCTTTTTCTACCTGGGAAAGAACAAACCTGTCGGACAGTGCGCTCACTGTTTTGGGCCGCTCCGGCTAGCCATCCCTCGACGCTTGTCCTAAAACACGCGGTATCACTTTCACGGATTTGAAAAGTGCATCGACTGTTTGAGAAAACAAGGACATGATTAGGACGCAGCTGTTTATTTTATTTTTTTTAAGCCCACTAAGCAAAAAACCTAAAAAAAATTCTAGCTAGAAATTACTGATGATAATCAAAATTGCGGGGCCCCGAGTCTCATTAAACCAATTATATCTGACGATGCAGTGGTGGAAATCCCCTGGCCGGTCTGCCATGTCAGCTTAATGAGGAACATAACAGAGATAAAGAAGGACTGTACCACCTCTTTGGCTCCCAATGCCCACGTGTAGGAGGGTGGTCAGGACAGGGGAAGGGCAGCTGTTGCCAGCTTTCATCTTTAATTAAGACCAGAATCGATGGCGCGCACCCCTTCGGGCCTTTTCAATTACTCGATGAGGGGTGGCGTAACAATAACAAACCAGGGAACAGGAAAGCCAGACTTCCTTTGCTGAACCCAGCCTCGCAAAATGAAGCAAAAGGACGCATCGAAGAGGAAGTATGCCGAAGTCCTGACAACTGCAAAAACATTTATAGTTCAAGAGGAACTAATGTTTTCACAGTCTCCGATTTTCATGATTCTAGGTGCAGAATGAATTTATTTTGTAGCTAAAAAAAAATTATCAGGAAAGTATAGTTCGCCTCACTTAATCGACACAGACTGAGTATCGAGAGAACTCAAAAAGTCTGCACCAAACACCTTCTGGTACATCCAGAGGTAACTATAGTACTTGGATTGCAAACAAACAAGCGGGAGGCACGTAGCACTCACACTCCCACGAGAGGAGAACTCAACTCCCTGGAGCCTAACTCGAGCACAACGAAACCAGATAGCGAGAGTTTACCATCTCTGCGCTGAAAGAAAAAGTCGGTGGTGACCGGCCCTCGGCTCTCGGATAACAGCTATCCCACAGTGCCATGAGCCAGGGACAAAGAGGCATTGTGGCCGCGCAGGTGGGACGTAGAAGAGCCGGCGGCTGGGAACCCGCTTCGAACCTCCTCATAAACCAGCGCCGTGCTTCACGGCACACATGCACCCGCGAGCGAGCACATACGTGGTTTCGGAATTAAAAACAGCCATATTTTTTTTTTGGCACGTACACCACAAACACATACGCATGCACACACACGCCGGTGAGCGCGCACACACCCTTTCTCATGAACTACACAGTTCCCAGCACTCAAGTTACTGCTGAGACAATCGGCAGCTCTCTGCTGGAGGGGATAGTGGAGTCGGAGTACTGCACATAATAGCAGGAGCTACTTGTTCTTAGAAGGACTTAACAGTCACATACACTCGACCCGCAGTCCTTAAATAAAGGCTCCAAACATGGACAAAAGGCACAAGAAGCTTAATGACGACTAAACAAAGTCAAAAACACAATATGGGTCAACAAAGAAACAAAGGCGGCCACAGTGAAAATCAGAGGATATAACCGATTTAAAATAAAACACAACCGCGCACACAAACACACACACAAACACACACACACACACACACACAACCTGCTCAAGTCCTAAAACTGGTCAAGACAAAGGCAGCAGGTGTTTTGTGAAATCTTAGCCAAAAACGCTGTGCGTCAACATTGATGGTCCTTTTCCAAATATGAGGAAACGACACACACACACATACGCACTTAGGAAAACTATTTGTGCACATGATCAGCGCTGATGAAGGAAGATCATATGGTGGAGTTTAGCTAAAAACAAAGACTTGCGCAATATCTGGTTAAAATTCAGCAGATTCGCATCTAGGTAACCAGAAATGGAAATAAACAGAACAACAGAGATAAAGTTATCACTTTTTAATGGCAGTTTTCTTCTGATCCCAAATGCCTTTCTTTAGCCAAACACCCCCCCCCCCACACCCCGCCGTCCAAAGTTTGATTAATTATCAGCGATCCAGCTACCCAGAAATCATCACACCCCTTGCCAAATGATGCCTTTTGAGACAAGTCAATTCTACAGTTTAATCAGCTCGCAAATGGTAAAGAAAAATTAAAAAACCTGCAAAGCTAGTTTGTTTAGCCAAAGTTTTAACTTCCATCCTAAATGACTTTGCAGACCTGCGTGCCATTACACCGTTACCTGTAGGTGGCGCACTCAGTCATACAATGCAATAAACAGTTGGTGGTTTGACGTTGTAGGCGTTTCCCAACACAATAAACAAGTCATGGTTGACATCTTGATTCTGTATTCTTCAGCCAGAAGGAGCAACTTTAACATCAACGTGTTATTTCATGAACAGGTCTGCGATTATCATAATAATTGATTCTTGACAGGAAATTTAACAATGCAACATGGTTTTTTCCCCTCAGTTTATGTTCATTTAACCTCTTTGTTTTCTACATTTTTTTCGATGTGTATATTTATTTGCAGCAGTTCGCCACAATATCAGCAGTGACCGCCTAGCTATAGCCTGCTGTTTTTTTTTTGTTTTTTTTTAAAGAAAATAAGAAAAAAGCATTTAATTTAATTAATGCCATAAAATGCAGTTATTTCCTCATTCGAAAATAAGGCTGCTAAAAATTTTTACGTATGATACTGTACGGTGCGTGAATTGGTGTACCAGTGAACAGTAGTGATGCGCGGGTCATCTGTTAGCCCGCGGAGTCCGCGGGTAGCCCGCGGGTCGGGTTGGGGCGGGTAAGGAAATTGTCGCTTTATTTGCGGGGCGGGTTGGGGCGGGTC
>JAQMYG010000009.1:18214049-18266912 GCA_030014215.1 Clariallabes teugelsi | reverse complement strand
TTAGCACTGTCGCCTTGCACCTCCAGGGTCTGGGTTCGATTCCCCGGCCAGGCTCGATTCCCGTCTCTGTGTGCATGATTGTTTTCCTCCGGTTTCCTCCCACAGTCCAAAGACATGCAGATTAGGCTAACTGGCATTCCCAAATTGCCCGTAGTGTGTGTTCGCTCCCTTCAATCGATGGATTGGCACCCTGTCCGTGGCGTACCCTGCCTTGAGCCCAAAGTCTTCTGAGGCTTCAGGCATACTGTATAGTGACTGTAGTGTTGGTCAGTCTGAGAGTGGACCAGGGTGAAAGTAATTTAAAATTATTGCCACAACTTTTATAGCCAAGGAGAATAAACCATAAAGGTGGTTGGATAGGATAGGGATAGGCTCCATCCCTGTACCTTCTGGCACCTTAGGTGACGGACACTCCCCAACACTGGAGATATATCTGGCGTTTCTGTGGCAGTTGCTCGTGGGGTCGGGTTGTCAGCTTGACACCCTGTTGTGTCTGAGCACTTAAGGGTGAAGGACCTTGCTCAAGGGTCTAATAAGTGTCAGTCCTGTAGCATCAGGGCTTGAACCATGGACCTCCTGATCAGCAGTCCAACACCTTAACCACTAAGTTACCCCTGCCCCTGAAGGTGGTTGACAGTCCTGTAAATCACATAGGTTTCTCTTTTGACTCCACTTAGCCTCAGCTTATTAAGGGCGTTTTTCCCAAAAGGCCCCGGGATCGTTTCCAAAAACACTTGAGCCCAAAGTCTGGTTAACAATCGTTCTTCACTCAGGAACTGTACCAAAGTGGTCTCGGGAACAATACAGAACACACAGGCACAAATCAAATCAAAGATAAAAGCAATTATACCTGATAACGGAAGTAGATCACTGTTTAGACACATCATCTGTGCTGTAGGTCTCCTCCGAAATTTCTCTGTGTGGGTAGCACGTGCCAGTCTCATCCCCTGACTTACAGATCCATAACTGATAGTAGGAAGGTAAGTAAGAGCGTTGCTCTTGACATTTTTCCTAAAATATCAATAATAGAAATGTGAAAGTTAACTTTGTTGTTTTCTTCTTCTCTTGTGTTCAATGGTGGCTCACATATCAAGTTGGTGCATAATTGGTGATTAATTATGAGAGGAAAACACATACAGTACCAAATCAACAAAAAATGCAAACTCCTCACTCACTCATTCTCATTCTGCCCATCCTGTACAGGGTTTTTGAAGGCTTGCAGCCTTTACCATTGGACTCATGGCACTAGGCTGGACACCGCACCAATCTACTGCAGGGCACAAACAGACATAAACTCACAAACTCACTCATAAATTACAGGCAATTTGGAAACATGAGTAAGCCTAAAATACATGTCTTTGGATTGTGGATGGAAACCGGAGTACTGTGAGGATCCACCAAGCATGGGGAGAACATGCAAACTACTCACCATCTATACCGCTTTATCTGGTATACAAGGTTGCAGGGGGGCTGGAGCTTATCCCAGGAGTAGTACCCAGAGAAAACCCACCGAGCACAGGAAGAACATGCAGACTCCATGCACCCAGACCAGAGGCAGGAATTGAACCTGGATCCTGAAGGTGCAAGGCAACAGTGCTAACCATTAAGCCACCAATGTGGCCTAGGGTAAGACCAGCTGGCTCCATAATATCTAGCTTTGCATTGTGACCCCAATGGCTTTCCATTTTGAAAGTCACTAAATAATATGCCCTTTCACATAGTGTTTCAGGTATGTGCATATACAGTAAATAAGAAATTTTATAATGCATTCCGAACAAGCGTATATTTGTAAAGTCACATACAGAGGTGGCCAAAAGTATTGAGACAAAAGTTAAATAATACCATTTTCAAACTGTAAAAATACTGACAATCAAGATAAGAATATTTTTTATTTCATCCAATGAAATTGCTATACAACAATTACTATTTAGTCCGAAGTCCTTCATTGTCCAAAACTTCCTAAACATCATGTACAGAAGAAGGTTTCTTGACTGCTACTGCCTTGTTGCACCTCCAGGGTTGAGGGTTCGATTCCCGCCTTGGGTCTGTGTGCATGGAGTTTGCATGTTCTCCCCAGGCTTGGTGGGTTTCCTCCGGGTACTCCGGTTTCCTCCCACAATCTAAAGACATTAGTATAACTGGCGTTCCCAAATTGCTTGTAGTGTCTGAATGTGCGTGTGAATGTTGACATGAAGTCACGGTCGTAAAATGGGAATAAATACAATGGTATCACCGTTGGCCTCCGCAGTCCCTAGTTGGAGTACAGACGTTCCTACATGGATAGATGGAATATATTGGATACCAGGTGTCCTCTGTGTGTGTGTGTGTGTGTGTGTGTGTGTGTGTGTGTGTGTTTGTGTGTGTGTGTGTATACGTGCAGACTTGGTTGAGTGCATCACCATTTTCTGGGCCAGCAGTTGGTGTAGCCAGAATTTCTGCTTTGTGAAGGTGTAAATGACGTGGCCTTCTCAGTAAATCCCCGCTTTGTGCTCCACCTTTCTTTCAATTTATGTAATGGTCTTTAATGAGAACTGTGAAATCCTCCTCCTATTGAATTATTTTTACTAGACTACTTTGTCAAACGCAATGGATTTCTGCAACGCAATGGATTATGATTGCATCAGCAACTACAACTTAAATATAATAGTTCAGTATAAATGCCTAGGATGTTAGAGCACACCGCTTATCCTGTTACTCATTTCCTCATCCAAGGCAGTAATTGCTTCATACTTTGCTTTGAATTAAAGTACACAGGCCTACGTGTAATTTAAGATGCCAAATCAGAGCCTATCATAATGTATAGAACAATTCCTCCATAGAAGCATTACAGGTCCATTTTTGAGGTAGAAGATTCACATACTGTGGCTTTAGGTACAGGATGGCTAGCAAAAACAATTTCCTGTCAGTGTGGCTCCAATCTATTACTGAGTGCTATTCTTAGCCAGTCGGGCTTCCTGTAGCTTCTGCATTTCCTGCTCACGTAGAATGCTGCTCAAACAATTTGTTCGCTCGCTTTTGTGATCTCAGATCGGATCAGTTCTTTTCAGTGAGTTTGTAGAAATACAGAACCACAAAAAGTTGTTCAGAAAAAACATCCTTGGTTAGTATATGAATGGAACACATGTTTCATCATATGCTTTGACCCTGCACTCTCTTCAGTTGAAATATGACGAGGGCAAATAAACTGCAGGAGTATTATTTTAGACGTCTCACATTAACACATGGTTTGTATTTAAACAAAGGCATAGGCTCATCTACCACAGTGACCTTTAGCAAGGATCGCACATCATATACTGTACAGCAGATAGAGACTCTTTAGGAGATACTTTATTTTCATCTCCACCCTTTTTCTTTGTGCACAATACCGTCAAAGTGTATCATTGTGTGGTACTCATATTTTAAACCTTTGGTGTTGGATATAAGTTCTTCTTATGGGTGGCAGAGTTTCCAGAAATGGAAGTCTATACTTATACCTCAGCTTAGTTTAACATGTAATACATGAAAAACATGACTTGTTAAAGGATGTGCACTACATTGGGATAGTACTGAATATAAAATCATATGAGAAAGGAATTTAATGATGCATGTCAACATGTAAAAAAAAAAAAAAAAAGACATAAAAAAAAACCCGAATGTGACATCATGTGATATCATGTGATTGTGTGATCATGTGAAAAATAAAGCGATATGTGAAATCGTGTGAATCAAATAAAAACAACTGCATGTAGAAAAAAAAAAAAAGTCCACGTGTGGGCTGAAAACATGAAAACCATTTGTATGTGAATCATGTGATCATTTATATATGTGCGACTTCTGCAAAATTGCTACAAATATTTTCATAAAATAAATAAATAAATAAATAAAAAGGCTTTATATTCATGACCATAGTGTATGCATAAAAACATAATTTTTTGGAAACAAAGAGACAATTTACAATGCATGTAAAAACATAATGCAAAGTGGTGACATATGTACAGTAGAAAGTGGATGGGTTTGGATTAACACATTAAGGTAATTAAAGTAATGTGTGCTGCTGTGATATCGAGTCATATCAACTTTCACCTCTCGTTTCTTTTTAATAGGCAAGTGTAAGAAGTGCAGCACAGTAAACTTTTCATTAGATCAATAGGCTTCCCCTTTTTTATATTCATTCATTCATTCATTTATGCAAGTTGTATCCTGAGTCTATCCCAAGAACACTGGGTGTGAAGCAGGACCAGCACTCTATCACATGGCACTGTGCACACACATTCACACACTCATTCACACCTGTTGACAGTTTTGCGTGTTCAATCCTGGCATATTTTTGGGCAGTAGACTGAACCTGGAGGAAATTCCTCGCAACCTGAGATCTGAATTGGAGTGAGACTAAAAAGTTGTGAGTTAGTAATGCCACCCACCAAACCATCATAGTGAGGGTTATATTGTGCCTCTTAAGTTTTGTAAAGCTAAAATATTATATCTTAATTATTCTGGTGCTCAATCTACTATTTACTGTAAATTGTTTTTGGGAACCTCAGACTAGATTATTCATTAAGCAGATAGTAATTAGCTGAATCCGCACGAAGTGAATCATTTCCTGTTTTGGTCAACCATTTGATGACATTCTTCAACCAACTGTCTCGTTAAGGTCCCCCCCCCCCCCACCCACCCTTTTGTTGTCTTCCTGACAGTAATATGAAGCTCGGGGACAGCTTTCTAAATATGTCCCACAACTGTCACTGAACTTTTGCCCTTCTCGCTGACACATCACGCCATTCATTCCATTTGATTTGACATTGATTTCACACTGTTGAAGCAGCTGGCAGCCGGACAAATACTTTTAACCCCTGCGTGCCACTCGCTTTATTTGGCCCATGCCATACTTTACGATGGATTTAAGACCGAGCTCTGCTCTGCCCTGAAACCCCAAGATTTCCAGCCCGACACTGCGGTCCAGGAAGCGGATCCTGCTGTGCTGATTCAAGCCCTGCATGCAGCTAGAGCATCCATCCACACGGCCGGCGGAGCTGGGACTTCAGCCCAGAATGTGTCATGGGAAGGAGAAGGAGGCAGCTTTTGTCCTGAAAATCCATGCAGGGAGGCTTCTACTGTAGGTGCATACCTTCAAAAGTGGCATTCCAACTCGCGAAGGGTTTGTGGTGAGAAGATTTGCAACACCCTTGAAGACCCACACACACACAGCAGCAACATGACACACTTTTACACATTTGCACACTGTTGACCTTGAATGCTTGAATAACTTATAATGTCTTTTTTTCGGGGGGGGGGGATGAGACATGTCGTCACAGCTATCATTTAGCTGTCTGCTTTGGGTTCACATTAATCTTTAAACCACTGGTAAGCAATTTTAATCCTAACTCTTATGGCAGATTTGTGGTCGCATTCTTACTTTGAAGGGTGACAATTAGGAGAAACCATTATGCCATTATGCCAACTATTTCTTCCCGCAGTCCATTGGTAAGTTTCAAATAGTATTTAAGTCACATTATTGTGGTTTCTCTATCACTATTTGCCTGAACCTTTCACTTGGGAACAAATGGTTTCTTTTTTTTTTTTTTACCCATGTTTTCTATATATGGCTGAAGGTTTGAGCCTAGTGAAGAACCGATTATCAAATTTCAGCTACTGTTTTAAATTTTTGTCCTTGTTAAAATATCTTTTACGGAGATCATTGCTGGATAATTAGATGTAGTGAATAGTGATTGTGGTCCGCTGATCCATGTCAGGTGTAGGATTTAAGATGGGTGATGGGGGATATGGGGAAGAGGGGGTTGTTGTCACGCCAAGAACTTAGATTATGCAAACGTTTACAGCTCTGGACCTGGACACAGCGTTGACTCAGATGGTATCTTCAATTTAAATGTCACTTGTCACCATGTCACTGTTGCTGGAATACTGGCACTGAGTCATGGATTTACGTAATTTACGGAATTTTTTTCCAGATTTTTCTCCCTAATTTAGTCGTGTCCAATTCCTCCCCGTCACTAGGGGGCTCCCACATTAAGGCTACTACTACTACTCAGTCGGGAGGGCCGAAGAATATCACGTGTCTCCTCCGAACCACGTGACACCAGCCGACCGCATCTTTTTGAACTGCTCGCTCACCGTTGGGGGTGGCGTAACACACTCGGAGGACAGCGCTATCCGCTCATTCTGCTTGCGCGAGTTCACAGACGCCCCTGTTTGGCTGTAGAGCCGTGATTAATGTGGGAGCACGAAGTACCTCTCATCCCGCCCCTCTGAGAAAACTCGGCCAATCAGCTCTCTCTAGACCTCCGACTGCAAGAGGTTACAGTATCACCCGGGAACCGAACCAGCGATCTCCGGATGATAGGGCGAGCACTTTACCACTGCACCACTCGGAGGCCCTGGGCTGAACTGATTTAACTTGAAAATTGACAGTGTGCTGTTATAGGAAAATAATCAACAACAATGTGGCTTGACGTGGCCTAACATGACTTGTTTTATTCCTCCTACTGTATACCGCAGCAAAAGTAGAAAGAATGTAGTCTTAAACCTTATCTAAAATAACAGATTAACCTGCCTTGATAGTTGAATGTATCTAATCAACGCAAAGTCGCGTTTTATGACGGTGCCAAAAACACACACTTCTCAGAGATATAGCGTTGAAAGGTTAAGCCTTTCCCAGCAAAAAAAGATTTAAAATCGAGCATTGTAAGTGTGTTTGTGTTAGAATGGCGCGGAGACGAGAAGAGGCCGAGAGACAGACAGGATGAATGGGAAGAGTTTAAATTTACAACATACTCAAGATCCTATGTATCCCTACAGCCTGAGTTACACATAAGTTTAAATATGTCCACAATGCAGCCACTAGAAAGTGCATCTGGCTCCATGGAGACAGATAACTGGAAGTTGCAGTCATATTTTAGGAAGTTTTAAGTCATTTAGATAAAACGGAAAAGAGACATCTACTTCAGCACAAGAGCATCTGGCTAATAATAGTGATGTTACCAGCTGGCCTTTAGGATCCATGATCTAAAGCTTGTATTCCTGGAAAGAGATGAGATGAAATGTCGAAACCTCAACTTTCAGACACAGATGTATTTATCACAGCTAGCACTTTTGGTTCTTTTAATAGGCAGTGTCCTTTTAGACAGAGTCAAACCAACGCAACGTTGTACAGTAACAGAATATTTTTTTCCTTTCTCATACAGCAACCAGCCTAAACACATCTGGTTCAATCTCTAGTGTGTTCATGGAGAAGTCTTTTTCTTTAATGTGGAATCACTACCGCCTGCTCTTTTCCCTCCTCTCAGCCTTCGACAAACAGATAAATGTCAGAGTACAGTGAGTTACTCTTAAACGTCTGTCTTATACTGCAGGTTTTGGTTTTCTCAGACATTCGTACAGTGTAATAAATTCATGTCATAACAAAACCCCTTACCGCGCTAAAGAAAGCAATCCGTTTCCAGGGTTTTATCACATGTACTGAATCAGCGCAAATGAAACGTACAGTAGTTAAACTCATAGGCTCAGCAATGTTCACCAAAAGAACTTTACAGCGATTCATTCAGGCACTAAAATCTTCTGTACCAATGAGGTACCTATAAGGGAACACCTTCCATCCATCCATTCATCCATCCATCCATCCATCTATCCATCTAGGAACCTTTGTAGTCCAACTAGGGACCGTGGAGGCCAATGGGGACCATTGTATTTATTCCCATTTTGTACAACTGTGGTAGGACCTCTGGTTAACATTCACACACACACACACACACACACACACTACGGGCAAAGTGGGAAGGCCAGTTAGCCTAATCTGTATGTCTTTGGATTGCGGGAGGAAACCAGAGAATCCGGCAGGTAGAACATGCAAAGCCAATGAACACAGACCCAGTGCAGGAATCGAACCCAGGACCTGGAGGTGCAACAGGTCCTTTGGACCACTACGACTGCCATAATGGTACACACTTAGAAAAAAAAAGTTGTTAAGGCTCGGCATTCAGAGCCTCCTAAAACCTCTGTGATATGGAAAAATGCCTTAACGAGAGGCATTCCTTCAAGAAACCTTTTTCTTAAAGAGTTCATATTCAAGTTATAGTCCAGCAGCTCATGGTGAACTGACTTTAGTCTGATTCTAAATACACATATGGTGATGGCCAAAAGTATTATGACAACATATGCAATATATCATACAGTAGTTCTCAAATTTCTGTATATGATCTTCATGAAGCAATTAAGCAGGCATGGATTGAGCACGTGACACCAGGGTACTGCAGAGGTTTCCTTCTTGATTCTGCCAGAGTTGTCCAGCTGAATCCAGCTGTTTTTGAAGAATAAAAGACTACATACTTAATACTGATTGTATAGCAATTTAATTTGCATTTAATCACAAATTGTTCTTATTGTTGATCACAATTATGGAATGTCATTAAAACATTGAATTTCACGCTTGTCTCAATACTTTGACTATATACATACAGCGATCAATCTCGGCTTGACTCGCGCACTTGAACAATCTTTCAGTAGCAAAATAACGGCTGTTTCTTTAGTGCAGAGATTCAATAACACCCTCCACGTCACACTTTTCCTTTCATTGACTGGAAACAATAAAATCTCTCCACAAAGCTGTTTCCTGGCTCTGTCCAAACATGGAAAATTGCCACTCCTTTTTAAATACACATGGAAAGACATTATTATTTTTCTTAAATAATAAAGGGACTAGAATATGTTGCTGTTGGAGCTAACACACCCACTGCAGACGCTTTTGTGTCAGAACACCTGATAACAACTGACTAAATAACTGACAGACTAAAAGAAAGACTAGAATGAGCCTTTCAGTAAGATGAAAAAGACCCAACGTCGTATGAGCATGAACGTCTGATTATCCCACAGCTATGACCGAAACAGAGGATTTTTCAAGTTGTGCTTATAGGCTGAGTAGATCACAAAGTCAATGTTGTTTTGTTGGTACACCATGTAGATGTTTAAACACAGACAGGGATGGTTATCAGAGTACAGATGGACTTGCCAAGGACAGCCATACAAAAACAAAACATGAAGAACGCAACAAGGACAGAAGAATATAGGAAGGAATTAAGTGTATGCTGTAACACATGAAGTACACAAAGAAAAACACCTCAGAATTTTCTTCCAATAAGAAATTGCATTATGGGTATTTTGCACTTTTAAGGATTGTTGTTCTAAAAGTGGCGGCACAGTGACGTAGTGGTTAGCACTGTCGCCTTACACCTCCAGGGTCCAGGTTCGAGTCCCTCCTCAGGACGGAGTTTGCATGTTCTCCCTGTTCTTGTTGGGGTTCCTCCGGGTACTCCGGTTTCCTCCCACAGTCCAAAGACATGCAGATTAGGTTAACTGGCTTGTCTGTAATGTGTGAATGTTGATAGAAGATCATACCACGGTTAAAAAATTTGGATGGTAGTTACCTTAAGCCTCCACGGCCCCTCGTTGGACTACAGAGGTTCCTAGCTGGGTGGATGGATTTTAGTATACAGTAACAGGTTTGTGGTCAATGGGTGGATAATAACAATGTACAAATAAACATGATGGTACAGTACATGTGGGTGTCTTAAGTTTAAATGAAGGAATTATTTATATAAAATACATTTATTTATTCTATTTGACCTTTGCTAATGCGATGGGGTCAACGAAGTTCACAACAGGTTTCATTGTTATGACAGACAAATTACACAAAAGCACCAAGAAAGAAAAGGTACTCCATATGGAAATGATACAGTATGAAGACTCGATGTTAGATGGAAGTAATGTTTAACCTTTAAAAAATCTTAATACCTTTCCATCTTAAAAAGAACAAACTAGAACAAAAGCAGTAAAAGTTACTTAAGTAAACCTCTGGATTTTCCTCCTTTATTAGTCTGATAAAGATGACAAAAACCTTGGTTAGAGGTTAGTTTTCATCTATCTAGAAAAGCCCTAAGAAAACAAGCAAGACAGGACACAACAGAGTTTGTTGATGTAAACGGCTGGAGGATCTGTTCATCTGTCTCTCTCTCACGTTCTTTATCTTTTTCTGTCTCTCCCTGGCCAGACAATATCCTTTTCAGCCAAGCCAAACATCACAACAGGCCAAGAAAAGTCAAATCGGTACTAATCAACATGGAAAAGTTGAGGAATGATACGTGTGGAACATTATTCCCTATTAAGCTAATGTAACATCTGGACTTAACACAACAGAATTACTCAGACCTTCCATCCAGTCCAGTTTGTAACCAACAACATATTATTGATTTCGTAAGTTGCAAGACTTTTGGCTTTAACGTGCCTCTTCCTGACCTGCATTTTGACCCAAATGCACAGATATTGATTTTTTTTTTCATGTTGTTCGTTGGGAAAACAATGAATAAATGATCTTCCTATTACATCCAACGTCCTCTGGCTTCCTCTGTGCTATTGTGTATATTGTGTGGTCTTATTCAACCAGCTTATTCTTTTGCTGACTTTTTGCATTCAGGTTCTAGCTTGCCTGAAATTTGTCAACACACCTCGATGTGAAGTGGAGGTTAAAAGGCATGCATCTCAAAACAAATCCATCCCATTTATCATGATACTTCAAAAACCACAGCACAGCTGCAGTGTGGGAGATGGTCATATATTTCATCAAGACAATAATGCCTCAAACAGTTTGGTTTTAAAGTCATGGGGAGGAGATTTTTCACCTGAGAATTCATTTTACCACGGATGATTTGTTCGGTCAAGGTGTGTATTAATATATTGAATCAAAACCTCTTTTATGTGCAAATCTTACTAATAAGGATTTCATTGTGTTATACATCATTTGGTGCGGAAATGGTATGAAATAATGGCCATTTGTCTCTTTAGCTGTAGAGGCACTTGTGGCTCAGTGGTAGGTCTCTCGCCTGCCATGCGGAAGCCCCGGATTTGATGTCCAAACACCAGGGGGTGGCACGTTCTCCCGTGTCGTGCTTGGTGGGTTTCCTCCGGGTACTCCGGATTCCTCCCACAGTCCAAAGACATGTTGGCATCTCTAAATTGTCCATAGTGTGTGTGTGTGTGTGTGTGTTGTGATGGCACTTTCCAGGGTGCACCCCACCTTGTGCTACCCTGAATACAACAGCAAAAGTGGTACAGACAATGAGATGATAAATAAAATACATAAATAAATCATTTTTAAAAATCAGTTTCTTGTTTGTTAGTAACGGTGAAGACAAAGGAGTGTGTGCTTTTTTTTTTTGTCTTGACATTCAGCCAGCTGAAAATGAGGCCATGTTGACAGATGAGAGCTGTGTATGAGCCCTCAAAGGACCTGTTGTGTGCATGTGTGTGTGTGTGTGTGTATGTGCGTGTACTGTACAGTATGTGTGCATATGTGCGTGTGAGTGTGTGCATGTTTCTCAGTTCATCTTTTCTTATCGGTGTGAGTGTGTGCATGTGCCAAGTGATGATGAATGATCGTAACCCTCTAAGAATAATAACTTTTATAGAACAATAAGCATTTACCGGGACACTAATGCTACCACAGCACTAACTTTTGGCAGTTTGATAAATGGCCTGCTCTGTTGTTGCTTGATATTGCAT
This sequence comes from Clariallabes teugelsi, assembly GCA_030014215.1. Taxonomy (NCBI): domain Eukaryota; kingdom Metazoa; phylum Chordata; class Actinopteri; order Siluriformes; family Clariidae; genus Clariallabes; species Clariallabes teugelsi. The sequence continues at coordinate 18,255,368 of JAQMYG010000009.1, read as the reverse complement.
TGAGGGTCAGGTCAGGCTTCATTACTGTCCAACGGATTGGGTTACTATCCTAGCTAATTGCAAGGCCAAAAGATATAGAAAATGATTTACAGATTCAATAGCAAATTGAATAGCAAACTATAATATTTTGACAAAACTATAATAATCATTAATGGGTCCAAAATATCATCCTTGTCTAGAACAGTTTGCCTGATATACTTTAAGGAGAATAAAAGTAGTGAGAGTTGGAGTATGTAAGTAAGGGTTAATACGACAACACTGGTTTGCATCCCCTCCCACCTGGGTCATGCTGAAACACTGTGCCTGGTACAGTGTAATGCCTCCATCTCTCAAAACAATGACTAATCTCCACCCCCCCTGGGACGACCCGACACAGACTGCCTCTGAGGAGGACCTGCTGCCAAAACAGCCAAGGCACGAATATAGTTTTCCAACTCGAACTTTTTTTTATTTGACAGGAGACTAGAACAGAAACAAGATGTCAAGAGCTACGTGATCAAATCCAGGTCAGGATACACTTGATAGCACAGACAATGCTGAAATACTATACTTTCTTGTTGCTCATTGTCAAAAAGTGTACAGATATTTCAGTTCGCTGGATCAGAAACTTAACGTTTCAAGTAAAGGCCTCTAAACAAAAAATGCCACTTGGCTCCTTTACAAGAATCAAATTTTGTAGCAGATAAAAACAGGATAAAGCACAAAAGAATTCCTTTCCCTTAGGAATGGTTTTGCTTGTTCTACTGAAAATTTTTGGGGCATGGGAAGAACAAATGGCAGTTCTCGATAAGACGATTACTAGGATATATTCACAGCAGGAAGGGAGACACTAAGGCTTCAGTCACATGCTTACAGACAGTAAATATGTTCTTCTGGCCAGATTGATTAATCTGCCAAGTAATCTTATTTTAATTTGCCCTTCTCATTAACAATGACTAGATGGATTTGGTAGTAGAACAAGAAGAACAATCATCTTAGGAATGGCATGGTTGTTCGCACAGTGAAAAGCAGTTAGCTTTATTCTTTGATTACACTTAATGTGCACTTAATGAAATTATCCTGGCGGCACGGTGGTGTAATGGTTAGCACTGTCGCCTTGCACCTCCAGGTTCTGGGTTCGATTCCCGCCTTGGGGTCTGTGTGCATGTAGTTTGCATGTGCTTGATGAGTTTCCTCCGGGTACTCTGGTTTCCTCCCACAATCCAAAGACATGCTGATTGGCGTTCCCAAATTGCCCATAGTTTGTGAGTGTGTGTGTGTTTGCTCTGCGGTGAAATTATCCTAATAAGATATATTGAATCTACATTATATTCTATTGTGCAGAAATAAACCAGTCAGGTCCAGTATGCAGGATAAATACATCACTGCATTACATTATTCAGTAAAAAATTTCACATCTCTTACTCTAAAAAGTTAAGTATTCAATTAAAGTTTATTTCTTTTGCGGTCTTCATTAGGTGATTTGAGGAAAAATCCTAAGAGATTACAAATTCAAAAGGGATCCTTTACAGTAGAGTAAGTTATTTAGCTGTAGAAGAGTAAAAGCAAGGGGAACTAAGTGTAAGTTACAATATTTCTATAGGAAATATACGATGTTAACAACCCATTCAGATTTAGTATCCACTTTGCTATTGCACTGACCTCCAGTCTTCTTTAAAGGCTTCCCATGAAATTTTGGAGTGTGGCTGTGAAGATTTGCCCATTCAGACATAATATTATAAGATAAGACTATAAGATTGAGACTTGGGACTTGTGACTAAAGCTGCTGGATTTTGCATGGATTTTGCAAAAAAAAACAAAAAAAAACATGGGGAACAGTCATAGTTCACAAAAGAACTGTAAGTGGTTCTGCAGGATGCTCAGTAAAACTTAGTAGCTAATTTTCTTTTTAAACAGAAGGGTGCTCAAATACTGAGTTTGTTTCATTCATTATTGTTTGTTAGGCTTTAAAGTTTTTTTCATCACATCAAGGTTTCTGCACATGGTGTAACTAAGAGGTCATCAAGAGTTACTACATAAATAAAAAGATTACATTTAGCAGTTTGTAACCCTAGTAGAAGAACTTTTAGAATTAACTTTTAGTATCAGATTTAAGTTGGTTGGCACTCGGTATCTAATGTCCAGTATACATTCAACTTCATTAAGTAATTATGTTTCAAATTATGTAATAGTTTGCAGCACTTTGGGATTTGTTTTAAATATAAAGTTCATTATAAAAAAAAGTATTATTATCATTATTATGTTCTGGGGCTGCACGGGAGCTTAGTCGTCTTGCGCCTCCAAGGTCTGGGTTCGATTCCCAGCAAGGGTCGATTCCTGTGTAAGTGAGTATTATATTCTGCATTACAGCTATTTTAGGTTTTTCACAAAAAAAAATCTTACATAATTTGAGAAGTTACCTGACTTGTTAACAAACCGGTCTATGTGTTGCCTTTACGGTTAAATATATGGGTTTTGTGAATACTACAGCTATAAATTGCGGAAAGTATATCTGCTATGTAAATGTTTTGTCTTCAGCACAGTGCATTCATGTATGAGCCAACATATGAAGTGCACCTTTTCATTCTAATTTTTAAATGCTCAAAAGGACTTCAGATTAATTCTCAAAAAGTAAGCCATTTTTTTGTTATTTTTTTGTACCCATTCTTTGGTGATGACACTGTAATCCACAAAACATTTTATTTTGGAGAAGGGGTGGTGGAGTGTGTCTTAAACTTGTGATTTCTTTTTACTGGCAGGCATTTTACATCAAAGCACATGCGTGACTGTGAGTGTTTTGAATGTTACTGAGTATCAGAAAGCTGCTTTTTGGACACCTGCATTGGTTTAATCCTTTGCTATCCACAAAATAACGCTGGTTGAGGTACGTGATAACAGCTATTTGTGTCTGTATAGTCATTACAAACCAAACAATGACAATGGACTTCAGTGATAAGTGATGAGTGATATGATGAAAGCTGGCTTTTTCGAAGATCTATAGTCCTGAAGAAAAGATAATCAGCACATAAAAGCCTCAGAAAGGCAGTGTAGTATGAAAAATGTCATCACAAAACTGCTTTGAACTGCAAAAGACCCTGAAGGCCCATCGTTTCTCGTAAAATGCAAATACTGATCTCATTATTTACAACTGAAAGTTATAAATTAAAAGCATGTGTACTGTATGTATGCCCAACAGTACAGTTGCACATTACAGAACAGCATGATGTAATATTGTGCAAGCTCCGAAAGAGAAAAAGATTACTTCCTCTCCACCTTTGGTCAGTTGCCAAGTATGATTTGATCTCATTTCGGGGAAATACAACTACATTAACTCCAAACTTTACAGTCTATCAAAGAGCTGAAAATGCAGTATTCTTGAAGATCTGATCATTATTGGACAGACAAAACAAAAAAAAAGAAGCAACACATGTTTAAAGAGTCTGAGATTTCCTTATAGCATAATCATCCTTCTTTTCATACAGGAGTTTGTTTAATGTCTTATCTAAAACCCCTGTGATGTGTGGCCACCGTTGTTGTCCACAGACAGATAAGTTTTAATGCCTCTCTATAGGAAGGAAAACAGTGATGTTTGCTTTTCCTGTAAGGGAAGAAGTTGCAATTAGTTGCACGCAGCTGTTCTGGACCCATTATGCAGTGTTTCTGGGACTTGATTTAACTATGACCTTGAACGAAACCACCATTTTTTATGAGTTTGGAATCATGGTCATGTGGGTTATCACATGAAGTGCAGTGGAGGACTCAGACATTATCTACTCAGACTGGTGGCTTGTGGGCAAGGATGTCATAAAAAGCAAGGGAAGGGTAATTCAGTTGCCCTGAATAGACAAGGAGCCCAAAGGGGATAATATATAAAGAAGACTGTTCAAAAGAATCTAAATTGACAGTAGTGGGGGCCCGGTGCGTTAGTCTGCCAGGGGTCCATTTCCGTTGGTGCCCTTGCTTCTACACTGACAACTTTTAAAAATGAAAATGACAATCCCAACAGTAGGCCGATATTTTTGGCAGTTATTAGTCCTAACGACTGAACACAAATGAATATATTATGCAGTATTTGCATTAAACACCACATACCAAAGTCTCTTACCAAGGAATCTTCTAACCCAGTGCTTGGTTGACCAGCACACGTTCCAAATGAAGTGAACCTCTTTACACTATCTATATTAGACTAGCAGAAATGCCTTGCAAGGTCACTTTCAAGGAATGCTTCAAAGTCATTCAATTGGTCAATAATTGGTTAGTCAGTTACAAAACCACATACATCTTACAAAGTGAAAATCGCGCCACAGTTAACTGGTCACCAACACATTCAAGACAAGGTTACCACCAAAGTGGGCGGTTCTTACACTCATTTTGCTGATCTAATTGAAAAAGTGAAAAATGTACTTACATACAACTATTTTGAATTATGGCATCTTGCATAAGAATATGCCTTTGAAGGAGCCTTAAGGGACTTGAGAGATAATGAGAAGGTCCAACCTTTAGCAATTATGGAAAAGACAAAGGTGTCGTTTACTTTTTAGAAATACTTGTTAATGAGACTCCATAAAGCTGGAACTCATAGTGCTGTAGTGCACCAGGATGACAACCACCTACACTTTTAAATGCATATACAGTATATTGGGACCACTCAGTGGGCCACAGTTGCTCCTCAGTCTGAAACAGAATCATCCATCAAACTATCTTTCTCCAGTGGGGCAGTGACAAGCTTTTTCCCACAAGCTAGACCCTCTTTCCTAATAAGGAGTGTTTGTGGTCCAGTCACAGGGTTATAACACACTTTTGAATGTCCTTTTATCCCAATAAACCCATGTGAATTCCCCCCGTGGCTGCTATTTTCAATCACTGAATCTTCACTGGTGACACATGAATCTGATTAAAAAAGCATAATGTATGCCATATATTCAGCAGATAAGTTTGAGTGAACCATGCTTCTTAAAAAACAGCAGTGGAAGAAAGAATGGGCCAACAAATAGCACTTTAAATTTGAATGCATTTGTTAACTGGGGCAAGGGGGACATTTTAGGTGTGGTGCATGTCCACCAACATGAAACAGTCCTGTGTTTGCACAATATGGATTACATCTCAGAAAAAAAAATCTGTCTAAGTGCTTTTGTCGAAGAGAAATAAACATTTGGGATAATGAACTTTTGGAAGTCCCATCACTAGACACCACCCATAGGCTTGACTTTATGGACTGGATCCTAGAGGGTAATGCTGTTTAGGCCTTTGCTCTTTCTAAGCATAAGCAGTCTGTCAATGATGCGTCTGAAATATGTACACTCAAGGACACACAGATAAGACTTAAAAAGGTTATTCAGTCTTATATTTCGGTCAATTACAATGAGCATTTCACCATTTTAAGATGTTTTTTTTCGGAACCTAGAAGCACTGGTTAAAGATACTGTACATTAAGTTCAGAAATGAAATCTTTAAAAGCTATGAATAATAAATCACTTAGTGCTGAGTAAATAAGTTATTCTTGTGGATTTTACTTACATGGTGCAAAACAAATCTATAGTTGATTGTCTGCCACATTAGTATGATTAATACGATCTTTCTGTGAAACATAGGCAGTTCATGGCTGTGTTTATTGACAAAATATCCCAGAGCTAGAGGTCTGGCTTATGAGACAATATCTTCCTAACTTCTAGCGAACAATAATTCAAGGCACAACAGCAACTCCCCAGCTCATGAAACAGAGCATCAAAGGATTACTTTTTAGTCACATTTTCCTCCAGTGAAAAGACATTCATATTAAAATACTGCAAAGAAATAAAGTAATACAATTAAATCATAGCAGTATCACATCTATGTTTTTCCTCTTAACAGTTTTAGTATACAAGGTGATATCAATAAGTTTAGAGACTAATTTTGGGACATGCCAACTGATGGCAGCACAAGGCTGCATGCACAGTCACGACCTTCATAAGTCAGTGTGCCAAAAGACATTATTATTATGTGTACATCGGGAGCTGTGCAACTGGTGCTAATCTGACCATGTGCGTTACCATGTCTGCTATCTGACAGCAAGTGTGAAATTCTGTGTGAAACTGGGCAAATCTGCCACAGAGTCACATGACAAGATTCGGCAAGATTACGCCATGCTACAAAGAAGGGCACTGGTTTCTCAGTGGTAGGTGTTTCACCTACCATGTGGAAGGCCTGTGTTCGATTCCCAGCTTGTGCCCAAAAAACCCAACCACTGGATGCAGTGCCGGTCCCAAGCCCGGATAAAATGGGAGGGTTGCGTCAGGAAGGGCATCCGGTATAAAACCTGTGCCAAGCTTATATGTGTGGACTGGATGGTCCGCTGTGGCGACCCCTAACCGGGAGCAGCCGAAAGACCAACAACAGCGATGCTACAAAGAGTCGTTCAAGGTGTCTTGAGTGACAAGGGTGCTTCAAGAGTGGAAGAACATCACTGGAATACAATGAGAGATCAGGAGGACCTTCAACCAGGTCAACCCCTGAAAATGTCAAAACCATTCCACAACTTGTGCATGATGATCATCAGGGAACTTCTGCACCCACCTTACTCACCAGATAATAATAAAGTATTAATAAGTAGTATAGCACTTTCTTGTAAACAGAGCTAATCTCATAACTTTTTGATACCACCTCGTAATACAAGTAAAAAAACAAGATTTACGTTACTCTTTCATTACGTTTTTCATTACTTTTTATTAAATACTGTGATGAACACCTTTGGCAGATAAACAGGTGTTCAGATGCCAGGGTTGTATGACTCAGTGCCTCTATTAAAATGGTAATGTGTTGGTTGAGGTGAGAAGTTCATCTGCAGTATGTAACGATCACAAGAGATACAGAATTCAGTCATTAAATTTTACTCACATTTCAGTTACATCAGAGCACCGGAATGCCTGGGCAAGACCTGAAAGGATATTTTAACTGAAAACATAGACAGGTTTGTTAATTAACTGAGTTTATGTATCTGCTGTACTGTATATCGTTTTCACTATAAAGTTACTCCCAAGTGCATGTAAGATTACAAAGTTCTTGCACGGTGTCTTCAGTAGTAAGACCTGAAAACATCCTGCTATGGTTAATATAGATTCAATTAAATATAAAAATATGCAAAAAAAATAAATTGTGCTTACTTCCAACTCCAACCTGTCTACACATTTTTATGCGTGATACCCTGTCTGTGTAATAATTGTTGCATACACCCAGCCTGACGGCACATACAGAGACAATATGCTATAGAATGTGATACACTGCATGTGCTGAAAACATGCGAGAAAACCCCTTATATTAGGTTTCTTTGTTATCATTGCGTGCCAGTATTTTCCTGTATTATTACACTGAGACAATGTCAGTTTGTTTTACTTTAAATACCTTTTCCAAGGTATTCCTGATATTCCTGAATGCGAGATAAAATTGTGTCTGTAAATATTGCATAGATAAGCGAGACTCTGTTACACAGTTACAAGGTCACACTTACCTTCTACTCTAGACAAATCAAACAGAGGGCACCATATGCTACTTTCTGGCATGCCTTGTTTTTTTTGCTGTCCTTCTCATTCTGTTATGCGCTCAACATGCTAACAGTAATCCCCAGGAATCTCATGACTCCATCGTAATGAAAAGTGACTCTTAAAGGCTGTTATCGCCTATTCATTCTGTTATCAAGGCAGAGCCCAGACCCAGATGTAATAAGCGGTGGCGTTGGCTTAGCTAGATTGACGTGTTTGCTCTAGCTCGGCTTTTACGTTGGAACACAAGCCCTGCCGTTGCCCTTCGGCCTGAAACCCAACACCTGTGCTGCTTTTATGGGATGTTGATGAATAGCTGAAAAACGCGGGGTTCCCACCGACACAAAACCGCTTTTATTTGTCCAGCTTTGAAACAAGTCTCCACTACAGAGAGATATTGCGGGGGGGGGGGGACCTGTGAATAAGGCGGTGGTAAGAGTAAAAAAAACAAGTTTTAGATTTTTGGCCTCTGGTTTCATAGTAGATGTTGACAAAGAGAAGATCTAAGTGAAAGGTCAAACCTTTTGAGTGATTAGCAGTTAAATTAAGGTATAGGTCCTCAGTTATTCACAAGAGGAAAGAGAGTTCAGGAAAGCAGCAGTTTAATAGTTCATTATAAAAGAATTTTCAAGATCAAACCCTAGGAAACCCTAGGAAAAAGGTCTAAACACTGAAATTTGCAAGAACAAATCATAAGTCAGTTTTGTACATTAAAATGGATAGATATAGAAACACATAATCCCATCTAGAGCTAATAAATAGACCAGGACATCACAATCTCACCTGCATTATGGTATTTTCAAAATATACTGATTTGACAACCCACAACACTACGCATACATTTTTACAAGATATGTTCGTAGAGCAACTCAAGGACATAGGGTACGTACATCACAGCATTATTAGAATACTTCGGCTTGGAATACCTACGAGGTTAACACCAAGCGTCTAGCACGAAACCAATGTTGGAGCTCAAATGACCTGTTATTGTACCGAATGTTACGATCATGCAAACTATCACACACCTTGTAAATACTCAAACAAAAACCAAATGGTGAGCTTAATCCTTCCCCTTCTTTTGTTATTGATGGTATTTCCTTTCTGTATGTGACATGGGGGCCCCTCACCCTGCTAAAATAAGCGCACCGAACTATTTTCGTCACACCTCAAGCAGTGCTGAATGGCTGCTTACTGACTTTGCAGATTCAGGCAGGAAAAGCTCCAGAGAATACTTTAACTTAATCACTAATATGAGACACTTAAAGGATTAGATTAATGATACTTATTAATTTGTTCCCAGTGTCTATTAATATACTGTTTGGAAACATTCATTTTGGAAAAGCTCTCATGTCCACCTACCATCCCATTTATCCTAATCCTAATCATTTAGATATTCTAATCTATCTAGACATCTAACAATCTAGCTTACATTAGCCATAGATAGTTATGCATGTCAGGTAACAAGCTTAATATTGGCTAAAAGTCATTCTCAGATCTCAGAGCTTAAGTCTGTGAAGCTTATTAAGTCAGATTACAAACTGTGCTCAGAACATAGCTACATTTGTACAGGACTTTTGTGCTCTGATTTAAAAAAAAAAAAAGACCTAAATACCAATCTATATCTGAAGTAGCCACATAATTTCAGTGGTGGACAAATCAGAAATTCATTAGCAATTCTACTGATAAAGTAAAAGGACCATTGTTCTTCCTGGTCACACATTCCAGACCCTGACTATAAAAAGTGGTAGCTAATGATATACAGTAATAATGTTAATAGTAAAGAACATTGAAGGGGTACTTTTATAATCTTTTATAAAAAGTAGTTATTATTTATGGAAGGGGTATTTCAGTGGTTTAGGTTGTTGGACTGCCGATCCGAAAGACCCAGGTTCAAGACCTAGCACTACTAATTTGCCACTGCTGGGCCCTTGAGCAAGGCCCTCAACCTTCAACGGCTCAGATGTATAATGAGATAAAATGTAAGTTGCTCTGGATAATGGTGTCAGCCTAATGCCGTAAATACTTTAGCAACCAAATAAAACCTATAGTCTTGAAGGCAGCAACACTAGACTTGTGCATCATTATGTCTCAGGAAATGTAAAGTTGCCAAATGACCAAAATCCAACATGGCCAACCTTCTTTCGGTGAATTCTGAGTTACCCTTCAGATACAGTGTAGTATCTCTCTATCTCTCTCTCTTACACTTGTTCTATGCGGGACTCTGTTCTCCGCTGTACAGCCTTTGTCTGGCCTCTCTGATGACTGTAAATCATCTTGTGGCCAGCAAAGTTTACTACAGGGAGAAGGGCCCCTTTTCAAAGCCCCCTTTTGTATCTTCTTTTCTTTCCCCTCCACGCCCAGCTCGCATGCCCTCCCCCATCCCTCTCTTTTTCTCTCTTCAACCTCGCGCTGGCCCACAAATGACAAGAAAAAAATGGCAGTTTCAGGTCGGGTCATGTAAAACGAGCATCCATCAGCTTCTTCTTTGTCTTGGCATAGAATATAGGAAGGCCAGGCTACAGCTGTATTTGTGAGATAATTACCCTTTAAATTGGGATAGGATGCTAGTTTTAAAGTTGTGGACTGGTGCTGTCACATGTAGCTCTATTTAACCTCTCAGGACTCTAAGGCCTTTGAACATGGTGACCCACAAAAGAAACATATCCTTCTCATGGTTGCCTCCTAAAACAGCTTTGGAATCATTTCCAGGAAATCTATCTGCTGTACTTGACCACCAGGCAAGAGTCAGGCCTATTATTTTTGGCCTGAACCAGCAAACAGATACATGTTATGTCTTGTAGGAAATAAAATGATGCCATAAATTTTAAACCAAAGTCAAGATGTTTTATTTAATCCAAGGAACATGTGGAATTAAATGTAAAAACACCATATAATGAGGGGAAATACATTTTTCAAATTTACACCCTAGGCTTTGTATTTACAACTGTTGAACTATTAAAGTATGTATTCCTAAGAATAATAATGAAATAATAATAAAAAAACAACTAAATTAATAGGAAGAAGTATTTAGACGCCACAAATTACCAATACTTTGTTCCGAAACTGTTGTCCGGAATGCCAGCTTCAATATGTATACTGCAAGAAATAATGAAATATTTTTTTTGGTTCAGGTTTGACCTCTTGTTGTTGCCAAATCTTTGATTTCGTCAGTGTTACAAGGGTCCCTCATATGGGAAAACAGTTTCAACATCTTTCATAAATATTCAATGGCCTAGGCCGTGCAAGGCCTTCTGCAGAGAACCCCGCTGTATATTTTTGGTGTGTTTATCTTTTTGGAATGTCCATCTTTTCCCAGGATTCAGGTTTTTGGTTTTTGCCCTAAAATACTTGTGATCATTTATGTTTCCTTTGAAGATGTGTCATACTTTAAAGTACCATTTACAAAGAAGCAATCCCAGATCATCATGCTTGCACCGCAGCCCTTTTCTGTGGCTAAGGTCATGCATCCAACCCTCCTTTCTCTAACAGAGAACTGTAATATTTCAAAAGGAGTTATATTTTTTCCAAATTATTATTATTTTTTGAACTCTGTGGTTCACTAACGATTGTTCTCAGCTCTTAGATCACTTCTCTTGTATGTTATTCATCATTATTCTTGTTGGGTGTTGTGAAATCATGTGGCACCCCTGGGCTGTGTTTCTGAGCTTTTCGTCTATATACAGTAAGGTACTGTAATATCAGCATACTGTGTTATCGAACCAGTTGTAGGGGTAGTTATACTGTATTTAGGGTTTTTTTCTTAGGGTGTTCCTGTAAAGACACATAGACTTTATGAGATTTTCCCATAAAAGCCATCAATACTTCCAGTACTTGCTAGATTATTACTTGTACCTAGATCTAAAAATTACATAGCTGACCTGTTTTGAATTTTATAACACAGACAATGTCACACATATTATTTAAAGTACTTAATTTAACAAGCATACAAACAAGCAGAGTGAGCATCTTACAATAACGAACAAAAGACCCATGGCTCATCAATTAAAGGCTCGACTCAATCAGTCAAGCCCTTGAAAAGGCAACAAGGGCCCAGGTGAGCAGGTCGAATGAGGGTGGAAACGGGGGGCTCTGGTGGGAGCAAGGCACACAAAAGAAAATAAGAATCTTTCCCTTGATTCGCTCGCCAAGTGGAGCAGTTGGGTTCAGCCAAATCCTCAGTAATTCCATTAACTTGAACCCTACCGTGTCTCCAAGTGAATTAATAACATGGAAGAAAAGGAAAGGCTGGCAGAAACACAGGCACTTTAAATAATGCTGAAAAGCATGAGTTTCTTTGCTCATTCAGGCAAGAAATCTACTCTTAATGAGCAACGAGCTATCAAAGTTTAGGAATTATGTTCTCGAAATTAAAAATGCATATGTCAGTTGTCTAAATATGTGGCTCTATACTCATGATACTTTTTATGAGTAGAAAGGTTTATTTATTTGATTAAGGTTTAAATTAAATTTGATGGGAGCAGATTTGTAGGGATTTTTAATATGGGTTAAGTCATTATACTGCACAATGTAACTTTAACTTATAAATGAGCCCAATGATTGTTTATATTTTAATAACAAAACCAATAACTAATGAGATTCAAAAAGATCTGGGAAGAGTTGTATCATGCCCAGTTTATTAGGATTAGCCATCACATGGCAGAAGCAAAATGCCTAAAATCTTGATTTCAGGAAATAGCTTCAGATCGAGTGAACCACCAGAATGTTGAAAAAGTTATCTCTTAATTTGACTTATGACTTTGGAGATTTCTAGCACATTAGTTTGCACAGAATGGTGCAAAAATATACAAGCAAACAAATCCAGTGTGCTGTATAGGTCAGTGCACAGAAATACCTTGTTCATAAGAGAGCTCATAGAGCACATCCAGATTAGTTTAAACTAACAGGAAGTCTATGGTAACTCAAAGAACCACTCTTTAAAACTATCAAAAGAAGAAAAGCATCTCAAATGCAGAGCACGCTGAATCTTGGGGTAGATGGGCTACGGCAGCAGCTGCACAGTTTTGGTAAACCTACGCTCACTGTAACCTCGGATTCCTGTCCTTGACAGACAGGAATAGAAGGCAATGTGGTCTCCTGCTGTTTTAGCTCATTCACTCCAAGGGAGGACATGCTTTTCTGCTCATCATGGTTATAAAGAGTGGTTGTTTGAATTAGTGCAACCCTCTTCTCACCTAACATACATGCCCTTTCCTAAATACTGTATAGAGTGATATGGGTTGTGTATAATGTAATATTCTCAATATAATCTACAGGATTACAAGTTATGCACTTGGCACCCAAGCATTCGGCTAAAACACATGATACTGGTAGTAAAAAGGGTCTCACCTAGGTGAAAAAGTGAATTTTCAGATAACACTATTATTTTATAAGAATACTTAATGCTTCCATGCTTTGTTTTTTGTAAATATGCATACACGTTTATATTTTTTATCTGATAAAAAGAAACACATTTGCTTTGACACATTGTCATTCAGATGAAACATGGCCAGTTTAGACCTGAAAAAGTGAATTTTTCTAAAAAGCAAAATTGCTATGATATTGAAACATGAATTTAACAAGGTTACGGACACTACAGATTTTTTGCTTTTTAAGATTTTACCAAAAAAACTGAATGCTTTAATCTAAGCAACAGTTTTACAGTCCATATGCTTCTAGAAGCTTTTACCAATTTTAGTATCAATTCTCATAAAGAAATATGAATAAAATGCATTTTTAATTATTATTGTTTGAAGCAAGACAGTATAATACTGAAAAATAGCCATTTTTGTGGCACATATAAAATCATCTCTCCAAAACAGCTGAAGTTAGTGATTAGAAATTTTTAGGGTAGTAAGATTAGTCACTTGTTGCTTAAAATTCAGATGTAGCTTCTGTGTGGCACACACATTTTCTGTATTACAGTATATGTACAACATAAAATAAAATAAAAAACAGCACCAATACTGTGTTTTGGCCCGATTACAAGTTGATTGCTTTCTGTAGTATTATTGTAGTTTTTCTTCCAGCTGATTGTAGCAAATCATAACATTTTTGCAGAAATCTACAGTCAGCACTTAATGTTTTGAAAAGCATATCAGCTTGTGAAGATTTATAGCGATTATCAGGCTTTGCACACGCTGTTAAAACACATATATCAAGCCTCAAAGTAAAAAACAAGACCTTGATCTTGCTCCCTGCTCTAATGTCTATGGACAGATAAGAGAGAGGTGTGGAAAGTCAGATTAACTTCCATCCAGGGGGTCGGAGAGGAGGATGCATGCTGCCCAAATCAGCCAGATTCGGTACAACAGCAGGACTTCCTCTCTAAGCACTTCCTGATCAGGAGCTTGCCCTATTCCACTTGGCAGTCATTTTGGAACCGTTTCTTATGATGGGTCATTAAAAAACACCCCAGTGGTGCTGGCACACACAAATATTGTTTGAGCAATAAGTTGGGATATTTCAAACTGTTTGTTAAAAAGCACAGATTTTAATAAATTAAACTTTATGGAATATAACACATACATTTTGTCATAGCTTTTGTCATTGTTTATGAAAAGAGAATATGAAAAAGATGTTTAAAAAATATATGTGTATGTGTATTACAAACGTGTTGGTCCCATGTTAGCTATCTAATATTGGTTATTAGATAGATATTATATTATATATAATATACTGACTGTTCATCTAATGTAAGCTTACACATTGCCAGCTTAATATCTTTGATAAATTGCTTCTAATTGTGATGTTTATGAGTCTAGCTAATGTCGCAACAATCAGAATGGGGGTAATTCTGTTCCGCAGGCTCACTTATGACTCACTTTCTTTCTGTTGTGCTTCTTACCTGAGTTCGTTACAAAGAAAGGTGTGTGTATCTGTGGTTGTGCTTGTGCCTATATCCACTGGCTCCCCTGGTTCCATCATCCCATCCTGCACCATCTGCAATCTGGATGAAGCCAAGCGTCTCCCACACAACTGACTTTCTCGCTTCAAATTCCAAGGAACAAAAGAGCCTTCCCACAGACTCGCACAGACAAACAGTCGGCTTACAGTGCTTCAGTGGACACAGGCTTCTTGGCAGAAAGCCAGTCATTGGAAAAACAATGATAAAAATAAGACTAAAAGTAAGAAAAGCTCTCTTTTTTGCTTTTCTCAGTCAGAGAGAAGGAAGAACAGTAGAGTAACAACCCCAGCTCTTCAAAGAAATGCGTTAATAATTCACACCAGAAAAGGTCATATGAATAATTTTAAAAAAATCACAACATTGTAGTTGCCTGTTTACCATAAGTGGAGGCAGCTAGCCTACATTAACCCCTGTGTGGGTTCCCGAAAAAGCCGCTAGACATTGCAGGCTATGTCTGAGATTTTGCTAAGGTCATTGACTGACAGGCACGTGACAAGAAGCATGTGACTTGTCAGATGTGAGAACCTAATGTTACATCCACTAAGCATTATACACTCATAACTAATCCTCATGCTTTTGTGTTTACTTTTGGTTACCACAATCACAATGCCGTGCCTCCTACGTATTGCCTGTATTCCATTTGTTAGCTGCTTTAATGAATAGTTACTAGCCCAGACAGGTATACTCCATCAATATAGCATTGTTCTTAAAATGTCTCCGGTGATAAAGTATTGTATTTCTTCAATGAAATGCCAGATAGCCTTCGGCTGAGATTTCGGCTGTTAACTGTTGTGATTAGTTATTTGAGTTTGACTAGCATCTTCTTTTTCTCTCACCGAAGTGTATAAAGTGTGAGTCTACTGCATTCTGTACTAGGATTATATTCACATAAAAGATTGCGCTTCTGGCACTGTGTCCATTTCTACATCTGCTTGCATTCATGATTACCATTGTATAATCAGATAAATAATATGCCCAGTAAAAATAAATCCTACCCCCACAAGAATGAATATATCAAATAAAAAGTCTTATCAGAGGATTTTTGCTCTTTGTTTGTTTTTTTCATGAGTAAAGTAAATAAATTCTGATGACCTTGAAAATGAAAATGCTTGCGATTGAGAATGAAAAGCATGTTACAGTAGTTACAGTGTATGTTATAGGAGTGAGAAATGAGTAAGAGAATGAAAGGAAAGTACAGTATACTTACATAAGGTGAAGTGTGGGTACCAATAAGCTTGGGTACAAAACCAGTAAATGATCAAGTTCCTGGACACCTGTACTTGTGTAGCCAGTGGATTTGAAATACTGCAGCAGTGTATTGTAAGTGTAAGCTGAAGTCCTACTGTATGGTGGTGTCTGGCTTTTGACTTGTAAGAAAAAATGTCCTGCTTGAGCCACATACTGCTTAGGTAAAAGAAATTACTGACTTCTGTCCACTATAAAGCATCAACAATGGGCACACACGCATCCGAAATGCATGGACCATTAAGAAATTGTAGAAGGTGGCTTGGCTTGGTGAGATGAATTGGATTTTCTTTTACATCATTTTGAGGGACAGGTGTGTGCATCCTTTACCTGCGGAAGACATGGTACCAGGATGCACTATGGAAAAATGCTGATATAGTGGGAAATGTTCTGTGGGAAACATTGGGTTCTGGCATTCATGACAGTGTTACTTTGACACATACCACCTACTTAAACATTTGCTGCAAACCAAGTTCACTTCTTCATGGCAACAATATTCCCCCAATGGCAGTGGCCGCTTCCAGCAAGATAATGTCCACTGCCACACAAAGATTGCTCTCTAGTGGAGAAATCATGGAAAGCAAACTTATCAATATATGGCCTTGTAAACATGCCCACATTTCCATATACACTCTCAGGAACAGGTCTTATCTTGTTTTTTTTGTTTAGTCGTTCAGTCATGTCCGACTCTTTGTGACCTCATGGACCATAGCACACCAGGCTTTCCTAGATGCCATCCATGGGGTTTTCTTGGCAAGGACATTCGAGTGGGTTGCCATTTAATTCTCCAGAGGACCATCTTCAGGCAATTTAGAAACACCAATTAGCCTAATCTTCATGTCTTTGGACTGTGGGAGGAAACCAGAGAACCCGGAGGAAACCCACCAAGGATGGGGAGAACATACGAACACGATGCACACAGACCAGTTGTGGGACTCAAACCCAGGACCTGGTGGTGCAAGGCGACAGCGCTAACCAGCGTGCCACTAGGTTTTATCTTACCTTGTTGTTATTGTTATGTGCAGGGATCTACTTAAATCCCTTTTATGGCTTTTGCTCTGAGGGATATTGATTTGGTGAATTTTGCATTGCTGCTTTCTCTGCACAGCTTTCTTGACTTGATTGTCCAATTTACTGTCCTGATTGTTTAAACTGGGAACCCAATTATTCTGCTACTGTATATACAGAGAGTATATATATATATATATATATATATATATATATATAGAGAGAGTACTAGCTTTATTTCTTTATGTAATCCAAATATGTAACACAATGCCCAAACAATGAAGTTGTGGCTTGGGGTGGTTTACTATGTTTCATTTTCTGACTACAAACCCATAAACCCTGCAGCACAAAATTACCCAAAGCGTACAGCGCAACTTTAAATATAGTTGCAATGACTTTTATCCAAAGACTCTTTAAAAGAAGAAGAAACTAATTTAGTTCCAGCAATTGTATTATTGTGTTTTAGAATCCTCATGATTGTACTCTCTGAGACTCCAGTATGACAGCGACTTCGGGTTAAGCGGCTCGGGTCAAGGAGCTCATAAAATGAACATGGAGCTCATAAACGTTCATGAACCTCAATAGTCCATTATTTTCCTCAGTAGTCCAGTAGTTTTAACCATGTGTGGTGTTGTATGGCGGCGTATGACCCATGTAGTGGATAGTGTGTGTGTGGGCTGAGTAGATCTCCACTTTTTCTTTAGTTTTAGCTTCTCTAATTCTGTTTCTTTTTTCGTTTTTTCAATCACATGGTTGGTAGTGTGTGCTGTCTCCTTTTTGGGTGTTTTTTGTCGAAGTACAGGAGAGTCCATACATTTATTTTCTTTAGACTTTGTGCTAGTTGTTTTATTATTAATATTAGTAGTAGTAGTAGTAGTAATAGTAGTAGTAGTATTGTTGTTGTTGTTACTTACACTATTGAACTACCCTTAACGGTACTACCATTAACTACTAAAAAGTGGCAAACAATGTGAGAACAGAACATTGATTTAAAATGTTGAAACCAACATGGCTATGAGGGACAAACCTGTCCTTCTAAATACTATATTTGGTATAAGTACCAGTAGCGTATTTACTAGGCAGTTAACTAGCACCACCCAAGCTAAGCAGGTTTAGGCCAGTGTATTGTGTAACAAATAAAATTAGCCAAGTTCTTGAGCAAACTATTTGTCAGATACTGCTCTCATGGTGAAGATAGTGGTGTGTTTTCTAAATTACCTATATAAATGAACTAAACGTTCATCTGTTTACTACAAACTAAGTTAAGCTGACACTTAAAAAAAATAAATACAATTTTTAAAGTGTCAACTGCTGAAGGTCTTCACCACCATCATAGCCGGCACCAGACAATTTCTTTCCTTTTTAATATATGTTAATATATGTTAATATTACAAATATACTGCTCAAAAAAATAAAGGGAACACTTAGTCCCGGTTTGACTTGAACCATGCATACACATACGTTCAAGTCAAACTGGGACTAAGTATTCCCTTAATTCTTTTGAGCAGTATATAAAACAATATTATATAATGTTCATACCTTCTAATTCCATGGTCTTTCCTGATTTTTATTTCTTTCTACATTATAAAACATCGCTGAAGGCATCCAAAATTAATCTTCCTTGAACAGTTGATATTTAGATGTGTCTGCTACTGATGCTCTGTAACGCCTTCCTCGAGAGCTGCAGCCTTGCATGTTTTCCATTTATCCCTGCACTTTTCACTGTTAATTACCTGGATCAGGTGTGTTCAGTCAATCAGAACGTGGAAGACCTGATCAGGGTAATCAGCAGTGAGTAGTAGAACCAGGGTTGGCCACCCTTGCACTATATAAATTTACAATCTATATTAAATGCAATGTTTACTAAAAGAGTTATTCTCTTATGTTCCACTAGAGGTCGAAATAACAATTCTCAGACTCACTCTCCACTCTTACTCTGGACCATCCTGCTAATCTATCCTGTGAACACTTGGTGTGAGGCAGGAATCCACCTTAGATAGGATGCCAGTTCACTGAAAGGCACTGCAGCAATTTACTCAATTATTCTTAGGAATGATTTATCTTAGCCAATCCACATACTGTTAAAAAATCTTGCAGACACTGAAAGAAGATGTGAAACTTCATACAGTTATCCAAATTCAGGTTTGAACCCAGGACCATGGAGCTGTGAGGCAACAAAAGTCAATAAACTCAGCTATAACTTCATTTGTAATTATTTTGGCAAACTTTTGATTTTTCCCACATTAATATTTTGTGTAGAAACATGACATATACTGTTCAGCCATGACATTAAAACGCAAAACATTAAGCTCAACATTGTGTCCGTTCCCCTTCTGCCACCAGGGCGGCCCTCAGGGCATGACTCCACAAGAACTCTGGAGGTATACCATAGTATCTGGCACTGCGGAGAATCCTTTGGGTGCTGTGGGTTATGGGGCAGCCATAAATCGGACTTGTTTGTCTGGTGCATCCCAGACAAACAGATTGATCAGATTGAGATCTGGGGACTTTGAAGGCTGATACATTTGTGTGTACATTTGGAGTGTTCTGATACATTTCTATCATAGCTAGAAGTTTAATTTTTCTGTTGGATCGTCCCACGTGGGTTAGGCGTTGGTGCCCACAGGAATAGTCAACCCGCATTTTTTACTTTTCTTATTGGTAATTAGTCACAATGTGGCTAAACACATTTACGTATTTGCATAATGGATAAGGCACTGTGACGCAGTGGAAGCGTGCCGGGCCCATAACCCAGAGGTCGATAACCATCCTCAATAACCATTGGAACCATCCTCTGTTGAGGCTATGGGTTACTGAATGGAAGGTTGAGGGTTCAAGCCCCAGCACTGACAGTCTCCCACTGGTGAGTGCTGGTGATCATAATAAATTGGATTGTGTAATTGTGCTTTACAGAATGATCATAGTATGAGGTTTGTCAACTTTGATCATTTCGATTAGAATTCACTCACTCATGTGAAACTTTTGTTACATTGTTACGATTGAACATTGCTTCGGCCTTGTAAGAGCAGTGAGCTCATTTTACACAAGTCCCAAGAGATGATTTTTCATAATCAGGTCATATCCTCCAAGGTTTCCATGGTGACAGGCTGTCTGATAAATATGAATGGGAAAAATAGATTTCTTGTTGCTATTTAAAAATCATGCACACTTTATGTTTTGGGGTCATTAAAGGAATATTTCAAGCATGCTTTATGAATGTTTATTTGCTCATTTAAACACATTAAGATGTTATAATAAATGGATGAATTTAAGTTCATTCATTCATTCATTCATTCATGAATTTTTTATTAGGGCCTTAAAATTCCTGACTGCATCTTCTACAAACAAAAGTGACAAGTGTGTTATAACTGTTCTGACACTTATTGCATTGTGTAATGCAATGCCAAAATATTTATAGCATCAAGTAAAAATATCCGTGTGTGAGCAGAGCATTTATAGAAGATAATTCGTTTTTCAAACCGGGTTGCCAGATTGGATTACCTCCATCCCGCCTTATTGCTATTAACTAATTTTGAATCAACTCACCACTAGATTATATCCGTCAGATGTGTTAAAAATATCCCAGAATTATACCAGAAACCGTGCTAAATGTTTTATTTTTATTTTTACACATTCCATGCGGTCGTGCCACCACCAGGCTGCTTTAGGATGCTGATGATGCGCCTTGTGGTTCCGCGCATGCGCAGTGTGTGATTTGCAATCCCCCATTCATGCAGATCGATCACAGGGAAGCTGCGCGTCTTCTCCTCGCGCCTCGGCTCCATCAACAACGCGCGCGTAAAACTTCTCCCGTGGGAATACGGACACGCGTTCATCTCCTGCCAGGCTTCTCTCTCTCTCTCTCTCGTTCACTCTTTCTCTCTCCTTTCCCGCATCTATCTCTTTATCTCAGGGTAATTCATGGGAAAACAGGAGCACTATCTGGCACCATGACATAGACTACACAGAGGATACACTCTCTCCTATCTCTCTGGAAGCTGTGTGTGTTCTTCTTCTCTGGTGGCAAAATCCTCAGTCATGGAGTTTCCCTCTGCAACCGTGTTTGACCAGCCCAAAGGTAAAGCAGAAAGGGGAATTAGAAGGAAGGGAGGGAGGGGAAGGGAGGGGGGGGCACGGCCGCTGCCGCTGTTGCCATGGTGACGCCCAGCTCGCATCAGTAGCTGCTCGGCCTGATGGGGTACTGATGGGAGAGAGGAGCAAAGTGAGCGTGTGAGGAATGTAACCCACCTTTGATCGTTTAATTTTCTGACCCTAAAGTTTGCACCTCATCAAGACTTTCATGGGATTTTGTACTTTCATCCAATAGGCTACAACTACAACATTAGAGTAACTGCAGTCTAACCCTGTACTTTTTTACAGTGAAAGGAGCTTCTGTATGCAGCATATGTAATGTTTTTACTGTATTATAACCATCATCATCATCCTCTATACCGCTTTATCCTGTATTCAGGGTCGTGGGGACCTGGAGCCTATCCCTGGAGGCGAGGTACACCCTGGACAGGGTGCCAATCCATCGCAGGGCACACATACACACACACTCATTCACACCCTACAGGCAATTAGCGAAAATCAATTAACCTAACCTACATGTCTTTGGAATGTGGGAGGAAACCGGAGTACGCGGAGGAAACCCGAGCACGGGGAGAACATGCAAACTCCATGCACACAGAGACGGTAATCGGGCCTGGCCGGGAATCGAACCCGGACCCTGAAGGTGCAAGGCGACAGTGCTAACCACTACATCGCCTTGTATTATAACCATAACTATAATTTTAGCACTTTTCTATGTACTAGGGGAAAAAAACTGCATTAGCCACACTAAATTGTCCTTAAGTGTGTAAAAGTGTATGTGCATGATGTTCAGGTGTACAGGGTGTATTCCTGCTTTGTGCTCAGTGTTCCAGAGCTAGTTTACAGATTAGTAACTCTGGGGCCTCTGGGGAGAAACCCATGAGAGGCCCCTTTTGCCACTCTGAAACACGAGAACATGAGCAAAAAAAGTGCCTTGCTACAATACACATCCATTATGAGTATTTGTTTTTGACAAGCCGTTATGAAACTGCTATAAACAAGGCAGACTGTCCTTAGAAATCTGCATTCTTTCTTGCTGTTTCTCGCTAATTTGTCAATGATCAGCAATGACCATCTTTTCCGGTCCATTTTATTTCTAAGTTTGTTGTCAGTCTGATCTGTTTGGGACAGTGAATGTTTTGTTTCATTTGGTTATCTAGCTGCAGTGAAAAACAAGTAGGATTCACCTGACAGTCCACTGGTCCCAAGAATTCAGACTCAGTAATATTTCTAATCATTTTTGTAATTATTTCATGACAGCTAATTAAATTCTTTAATTACCTTAGTCTCTTATGGAAAATACAATTAGGAACTCTGAAGTAGATCTGTTCTTATCTTTTTGTTTTTGTCTTTTATCACTGCTGAATCCTTTAACAGCTAGAATCTTAGGCAGTCTTCTGCTTTGCTTATAAGCCACTTGGGATTAAATTTGAAATAATACGAATGCAAATTTTGTCGCTATCAGACTGTGCTGAGGAAGTGGACTTGAATGTGGTGTTCCATGCAGCGGCTACAGGGGATGTCAACACTCTGACAGCTACCATACGTGAGGATCCCTCCATTCTGGAGTGCTGTGATAGTGAAGGCATGTACAATACTCCTGCACTGTAGCCATTTTTATGACACTTTATCAAACCTTACCGCCCTTAGTTGAAGATACTATCTATTTGATTACAGCAAAAGACTGAGATTTTATTCAAAGCCCAATTGATACTTTAGTATGGAAATGTCCAAATATAAGTATATATATTTTGTCATGCTAGTTTAAGAGAATCAAAAGGCAATGTATCTTTTTTTTGCCACACCTTATTCTGGTCCTGCACCTTATTATCATTGTTGTGCTTATTACACAAAGGGAGAGCTCATCTGCAGATGTATACATGGCCTAAAAGTCCTGAAATGTTCTTTTGTTCTTGGCCCAGGCTCCACGCTGCTGATGCACGCCGTCTCTGGGAGACAGGTGGATACAGTTAAGCTGTTGCTGAAAATGGGTGCATCGATCAACACTCAGGATGCCTGTGGCAGGACGTCGCTTTCCCTCGCTACATACTTGGTACTAGCCAGAGCTTGGGGGATGCACTGTGGGATTGGAATGTCCATGTAAGGAATAAAACGTGAGAGGGTGTGCTGATATAGGAAAATAATCAATGACAGTGTGGTTTAAGGACTGGACTTGCTGTTACCAGAAATTGAATATTTTCTAATAACAGTGCATACTGAAATTTTTAAAGAGCAACATACTGTACTTTTAAAAAGTACTTTTGGTTACAGTTATTATTGTGGAACATTTGCAGAACATTATAACAGATCATATAACAATCATTTAGTGTATAACAGCATTTAACACTTTTTTTCCCTAGCTTATCTGATTCTTCTAACAGTTCTCTAAACTCATGCTTTGAATTACAGCAAGCACTACTACTAACTTAATCCAAATCTAACCAAAAAGAGAAAACACAGTTGTTTAGTATTAGATACAATATTAAAGTTTACTTTCCAAAACCCTAGCTTTAAAGAGTTAAAGGAACAGTGTGAACTTTTCATGCCCTCTGCTGTCTGAAAGTAGAACTGCAAATACCTGCCACCTGTTTTGAAGTCTTGTGAACTGTTTTAAAGAAGAGTCGGGAAATGAGCAGCTGTTTTGAAGTTTTCAAAAAGAAGCAAAACATAATATTTAAAAAGCCACAATTGTTCAGTAATAACTGAATAATAATAATAATAATAATAATAAAACCCATAATTGTTCAGTAATAATAGTCTAAATTATTCTTGCAATTATATAATTAATAGCATAAGTAACAGTCTTTAAGAGATTGTAGAAATAGTTAAAAGGTTAAAGCTAAAAATAAGCAGCTTTAATGTAATCAGTGATATTATTATTTCAGGTCAAAGCCCACGTACAGTACATGTCTTTCTGACCAATGTACAGACAAAACTTTTTCTTTGAATTCTGTAGATTATTCCAGCATTACGGTTGTTTCTGCGTCTTCTGCATACTCTGTGTATTAACGGTACACAGTCATGTATCGCTCATAATGTCCCTTCTACTCAACATTTTGCTTGACTTTATGGCGCATAAATTGGACACAATACCTTTTAAGTAATTTTGACAAATTACTGTTGTAATGGTAATAGAAACTGCACGTTCCATAAATAAAGCATAAAATAACCTCAGTTTTTTTGGTCACTGACAGAATATGAGCAGCAATGCAGATTGATTAAAAAAATCAAATGTTCCGTAGTTTATGTTTTTATTGATGTTCACTGATACGTCTCTGTATGTTATCTTTCAAAGGGCTGGTTGGAAGGCTGTGTGTGTTTACTGCGAAATGGCGCTAAACAGAACATCCCTGATAAGAACGGTCGCTTACCGCTTCATGCTGCTACAGCTGAGGTCGACCTCAGGTAAACACTCAACAGCCGTTTTTTTTCCCAGTAAAGCATGGTTTCATATCTGATGTTTCATTCGTATGGTTGAGTGGGAAAATTCATTGAAGTTTACTGATGAAGATAGACATCAAGCAAATGAAATTTTCATATACTGGCAATGTGATTTGGGAATCAAATTCATCCTGAAAGCTCCACCATTATTGGTCTAACATAAGAACCTGATTATAAACCGGAGGAACATGGTGGCGTATCACTTTTGCCTTGCACCTGCAGGGATAAGGGTTTGCACATCTAGTCTAAGTGCATGAAGTCTAAGATACAGTAGCTATCTACAATCAGTGGCTGCTTGCTCCTTTACTGTTGGAACACTTCAGGTGGAAGTTTGGTCAAAACATGATACATTCAACACACATGTCAAACAATACAACACAATTACCATCCTAATATACAATTATTGCACAGTGGAGGTGTAAATATGAGGTATAAGGTGCATTAAACATCTTGAGTATAATGTATATGTACAGAGTCAATCGTCAGAGAAAAAAAGTATGATGTATATTACATTAAATTAACATTATCATATTATTATCACAATATTATCATACATACAGTATATATATGTATAGTTAATTAAATACTTTTATATAAAGTAATTATATCCTGTATATAACATGCATTGTTGTTAATATGGATTAATATTACATATATTTAAAGGAATTGGTTTGAACTGATTTACGGAACTCTCTTGGATTAATTTAGAAACCAGAGACCACAACAGGAACAGAAAGTACGCTGTAGTAGACCCAGCTGCTGGGTCAGCACGTCAGAGGCACCAGGCCAAGAGCCATTGTGTGTCTTAATGAGTGTTCCTTTCCTCAAATGGGAACGCTCTCACCGAGACATATATGCAGTCCCTATAGCAACACGAGACCTTTGCTCTGCATGGCAACATTTCCAGTAGCACGTTGTTTCCTTTTCCGTTGGCGGCAGGAGAGGAATAGGCAAGGCTTTTACAGCTCTGTTCAAAATCCTCACAAATGTTTTTGGGTGTTGGCGTGTAAGAGCAACAATAGGAAAAAAAAGACCTTAAGTGAGACTTCCTTTTTTTTCTGTCCATCTGGCAGCTCGTTCCAACTGTTTTATCAATGCTTATAATGAGCAGTGTGTGCAGATTTATTGCAGTCTCTAGACACTTAGAGTAAACATAAGTGTTTTTCAATTAGATTTCTCAACTTGGGAACGCTGTGAAAACTATGACTAATTAGCCGTACTTCAGTGTAGGCCTGATATGAATGGATCAGAGTTAACATTTCAGCGATTATTTAATCCTCAATATGTGATAATGTGTGTCTTTAGACATTATTTGGCCAAAGGTTTGTGGACACATGACCATCATATTAATTCCAGATATAGTCCCCTGTTTTGCTATTATCGGATTGTCCACTCTTCTGGAAAGGCTTTCCACAAGACTTTATGGCATGGCTATGGCGATTTGTGTTCTTTCAGCCAGAAAAGCATTAGTGAGGTCAGCAAGTAAATTAAGCAAGTTAATTTGACATATCAAGATGCATGTGCACAGGGCATTGTCATGCTGGAACAGGTTTGATCCTCTTAGTTCCAGTGAAGGGAAATTGTAAAGCTACTGTATACAGTAGCACACAAATACATTCTATTCAGTTGTGTGCTTCCAACATTGTGACCAAGAACGACGAATGCATGTGATCACTGGGTGTCCACAAACATTTGCCCAAAACATTTTTAGTGTATCCTGAGTATGACTAAAGCACTTTCCACATAGTAATTGTGCAATTTTGTCATTCATAGACTCATGGCTGTGTTACTGCAACAATCAACACTGTGTGAAATAAATCATCAAGATAATGAGGTAAGAAACGTTTAAACATTTCGTAATTTACTCACATGTAAGCTATATGTGGAATAATCAATACACATTTCAAAAAGCATTTTTTAAAGGATTTTTAAAACTTTTTTACCCAGTGTGTTACATGACTATATTCTGCCTAAACCTAAAGGGCTCACAATCCATAAGAAACGCATGTCCACTGGTGGAAGAATCTATAGTTTCAGGTAAATAATAAAAATGATAGAGCATGCTGCTCTAGTGAAATAATAAATGAGAGGTTTGTGAGAATGTTCTCTAGGAGGAAACCTCACCCTAACAACTATTACACATCAAATGTATATGGAGAATCTACCACACAGTACAAGACCCTGCAGAAGCTGCACAATACCAATGATGCAGTCTTACAAAACTTATATAGTTATATAAATATACAGCATTATACAGTACCACTAGGAAGTTTGTGAGGCTTTAATTTTTTTCGTTTAGTGTATGAATTTATTTTTTTTGGATGTGCCCAAGACATTTGCACAGTAGTGTAAGTAAAACTGAGCGTGATGGAGAATTGCAGTTGTGCTGGTAATTTTGTTGCTTTCTTTACAGGCATTCTTTATCATTTAAGGTAGTTTTAAAATAGTTAATGGTTTTGTAATAATATAATAATACAGACACGATAGACATATATAACAACATTTGTTATAACATTAAAGATAATACAATGAATAAGATTTTTGTGCAGTACTGTGCTTGTGAAACCTTGGATTGCGTGTAACTTGGTCTGCGAGTGTTTTGCAAGACGAGCAAAATGTAAAAATTAATTATACTGTAGGACGTATACGCTTTGTCTGCCGAGCCTCACATGATCACAACTGAGCCAATGGTCTCTCTCTCTCTCACGCTGTGGGATTGTGGGTTATCGACTCCCATGCTCGTTACTCGTATAGTCAACATCTGTGCGCGAGTGTACTGTTTGCTATAACATTGTGACCCCGTGTGTGTGTGTGTGTGTGTGTGTGTGTGCATGTAAAGCATTTTTTAAATTTTGTGTCCAAGTGTAGTGACTGTTCTTTAGAAACTGTATTGCAACAACAGCCCTTGTGAAGAAAGTAAAGTTAAAAAGGCTGTAGCAGTGTGGAAAATGATTCTGTTTAACGACAATGCAATGTCAAATTTCCGCGAAATCCTTGAAATGAGGAAAAAGCAAATGTTATTAGAGAGGCTCCTTGTAAAAGTTATGCAAAAAGAAGTTTCAGTAACCATACAGAGACTCAGACAGAGAGAAGTGATTCCGTTAGTATGTTTGGTGTGTGTGTGTGTGTGTGTGTGTGCTTGTGTGTGAAAGTCATCCTACATAGTAGCCACCCTCCTTCTCTTGTCAAACACCAGTCATGATTTTTTTCAAACGAAAAGTGCAGGTTAATTAGTTTTATTTTTACTTTATATGTTGTATAAATTATTTTTATATGAATATTTTGGGCTATGGAACGAATCATTGTAGTTTCCATTATTACTTATGGGGAAATTCAATGCTTTGATACACGAGTGCTTTGATATTGATCTTTATGACTGAGGTCTGGTCGCTTCCGCAACAAATTAGACTAGCAATCTAAGTCAAGTCAAGTCAAGTCAAGTAGGCTTTTATTGTCATTTTAACCACATACAGTTCAGTACACAGTGAACTGGACCAAGGTGCTACATACAACATGGATTAACAGCATAAATTAACATAAACTAACTAGCTAACTAAGAAACCTAATTAGCTGAATAGCTGAGACAAAACATATTAACATTATAGATAGAAAACTATCCTGTACAAAAAAAGACAACATAAAGTGCACATGCAAATGTGCAAACAAGAGTGACAACGTGACAACATGACACATTTCAATACTCTGTGGTAATGAGATAATGAGTTGAGGAAGTGAGATGAAAAACAGTAAACATTTCTTGTAAGTAGCAGCGAAGATAGGAAAGAGGTTTTTGTGCAGATAAAAAGGAATAAATATTGTGCAACAGAGCAATTACAGGTTGGTATGTACACATGTTAGATGGTTGTTGATCAGTGTGTTTGTGCGTGTGAGTTTATCAGTTCAGTGACAATGTTTTAAGGTGATTGAGTTTATCTGAGTGATTGTGTGTATGTGTGTGTGTGTGTGTATGTTTATCAGTCCCATCCTTTCTTGTTGAGGAGATGGATGGCTTGTGGAAAGAAGCTCTTACACAGTCTGAATGTGAAGTCCCGAATACTTCTGTACCTTTTTCCAGATGGCAAGAGGGTAAAGAGTGAGTCAGAGGGGTGTGTATGATCAGCCACAATGCTGGTGGCTTTGCGGATGCAGCATGTGGTGTAGATGTCTTTGATAGAGGGAAGAAAAAACTATGATCTTCTCGGCTGTCCTCGCTATCCGCTGTAGGATCTTGCGGTCCAAGAATTTCCAAACCATACAGTGATGCAGCTTTTCATGATGCCCCCCCTAGTCCCTCTTTAGAAAGTGGTAAGGATCGCTGGTGGAAGCTGGGTCTTCCTCAGCCTTCTCAGGAAGAAAAAAATGTTGTTGGGCTTTATTGTTCAACGGAGTTGGTGTTAAGGGGCCAGGTGAGATTTTCCTCTGGGTGGACACCCAGGAATTTGGTGCTGCTGATCGTCTCTAAAGAGGAAGCCGTTGATGTTCAGCGGAGAGTGGTCACTCTGTGTCCTTCTGAAGTCAACAACCATCTCTTTTGTTTTATCAATGTTCAGAGACAGGTTGTTTTCTTTACGCCAGTCTGTTAGCCTCTGCACTTCCACTTTGTATGCTGACTTGCTGATGAGACCCACCACGGATCCGTGTGTTGCTACACAGTCGTGAGTCAGCAGGGGGACTGAGCACACAACCCTGTGGGGCTCCAGTGCTCAGCGAGGTGGTGCTGGAGGTGCAGTTCCCAATCCTCACTGACTGAGGTCTTCCAGTCAGAAAGTCCAGGATCCAGTTACAGAGGGAGGTGTTCAGGCCCAACAGGCTCAGCTTCCCGATCAGGCGTTGGTAGATGATAGTATTGAATGCTGAACTGAAATCTATGTATAGGATTCTAACGTAAGTGTCCTTATTGTCTAGGTGTGCAAGGGCCAGATGGAGTGTGATGGAAATGTCGCCGTTTATTAAATGGTTAGGATGATACGCAAACTGCAGTGGGTCCAGTGCAGCAGGGGGGCATCAGGGTCTTCATGTGTCCCATGACGAGTCGCTCAAAGCACTTCATGATGATGGGTGTCAGTGCAACAGGACAGAAGTTATTGAGACAGGATACAAAAAACTTCTTCGGCATGGGGACGGTAGTGATAGACATGAAGCACGTGGGAACAACGATGCTGCTCAGAGAGCAGAGTTGGGTACTTTGTACTTTGTAACACGTTAGAGTACTTGTATTACTTTTTTTATGTAATGAGTAATTTTACGCGTTAGGTCCGCCATTTAAGTATGTAATCTGTGAGCCAGACAGCAGTCATTCCCAATCCATTAGGGTGTGTGTGAAAGTCGTTCTACAAACCCCGCCCCCGATAATCCGGCCGCCCTCTGTTATTCCTGCTGTTAAGCCCCTATCTCACCTATGCGGTTTGACTATGTGAGGACCGACGTGCGGAAAGATGGAAACCTAATCACAGCGCCAAAAATCACGGTGAATCATGATGAACCATACTTACGGCCACCGCACAAAACTGCGTAGGTGAGATAGGGGTATAATAGATTATGGGCCAAACTTCGCTAAGTGATGATGGCAGAATAATTATAAAGGTCTTGACTAAAACAACATGCATGAGGAATCACAAAGGAGTTTTCATTTTCTGCAATGGAAATGTCTAGCTAGTTACTTTTATCAGAAAGTAACGCTATAATGTAACTTACTTACTTTTTAAAGACAGTTATTTTGTAATATAATTAGTTACTTTAAAAAGTAATGTCCCCCAACACTGCCAGAGAGATGTTGAAGATGTTGGTAAGTACATACATCCACCAGCTGTTTCTCTAAGGACATTCTCTAAGGACTCTGCCAGGCATGTTGTGGGTTGCATAGATTTTTCCTCATATCAGCCGTGGTGAGACACAGCACCTGGACAGTAGTCTTCCTTGCTGTCACGTCATTCTGCACGTCGAACCAAGCGTAGAACCTATTCAGCGCATCTGGAAGGAGTCACCACTGTCACAGGCAGGTCATGATGTCCTGTAGTTGGCGATGCCTTGTATGCTCTTTCACATGCTCCATGTGTTACACTGCTTCTGATGTGGTGGTGGATTCTCGGGGCGTGTGCGTGCTTCGCCTCTCTGTTGGCCCAGGACTCCTTCACTCTGACTGAAGACAGAGACTTCACCACGTCATTCTCAGTCATGTCATCATGTATCACTGTGTTTCAATCTCAACTCCTAAATCCCAGCCACTTGAGCCTTTGAGCAAGGCCCTTCACCCTCAGCTGCTCAGATGTATAAATAAGCAACGTAAATCACTTTGGATAAGGGCCTCTGCCAAGTGCCATAAATGTAAATGTAATACAAATTTACCTCGATGAGCAAGAGTTAATTTAAAGGTATAATTAAGTCATTCAATCAGTGGGATGACAATCAGCCATTAGATTACCATGCTGTCCACTGTTTTAAGAACATGAGCTTTGGTCTTCATTACTGAGGTCTGGTTCTCAACAAATGTGGTATGAGTTGATCAAGGGAGATTCCTTAGGATCTCAGAAAAAGAGTTATTAATCCCCAGAGGGGCTGAAAGAGGTTACAAAACCGTTTCTTATTTATTTGTCCTTCACCAATCCACTGTAAGGCAGATTATATACAAATGAAGGAAATTCATCACCACTGTTACTGTACACTGTTTCCTAATGTTCGCGCAGCAAATTTTTCTCAGTTAAAAAATTATAAAGCTATGCTTTTTGAATTGTTTGTTTAATTGGGTTCATGGCTGGTTTTAAGATGGATCTGATCATATTTCAGCTCAAATTTATGCCGAAATACAGAAAATTGTTTCGAATATTTTTTGAGCACCATTGTGATATACATAGTTAGGTCTGGTTAAAAAAAAGATGTTGTCTTCTGTTAGTGATCATCCCATTGCCCTTACTCATACACACAACTAAAAGTGAACCTTCATGTGATTCATTCTCACAATTTAACTACATTTGGACTCTGCTAAAACCCCTGACATGACTCAGCCTTGGGATTGGGTTCATGTATTGTGCTACAGTAAATTAGATGCAGGCTACGTTCACACTGCAGGCCAAGGGTTATACTATGTATAATTTACTTATGAGCAAAGGAACGCTGTGTCCCTGTGTTAAACTCCCTGAAAAAAGAGCATGTTTTCCTAATTTGGAATTATGACAAATATGGAGTTGGATTGATGAGTCACACTGGTGGCATAGGTGATACACAGTGGCCTTGCACCTTCAGGGTCGAGGGTTCGAGTCTTGCCTCAGGTCTGTGTGTGTGGAGTTTGCATGTCACTTCATTGCTCTGGTTTCCTCCCCTAATCTAAAGACATGCAGATTAGGTGTTTCCAATTTGTAGCCTAGTCAATTTGAGTTTGCTCTTGTACCCTGCAGTGGGTTGACACCCTATCCGGAGTATACCCCGCCTAATGCCCCGAGTCTGCTGGGATACTCCCCAGGCCTCCCTTGACCCTGACCCGGATAATCAATATAGAGAGAGTGAGTGAGAGATCTGTCACATAACAAATATAATATTAAAATCTTCTTTCAAAAGATCTGTCACATAATAAATATAAAATCAACGATGAGGCCATCTTTGCCTGCAGTGCGAAGTAGCTTAAAACTCAAACGGCAACCTCTAAATCACATGTATCACTACCATATTAAAAAAATACACTACTGCTTTTGTCTTTGTAGGGCATGACGGCGCTTCACTGGGCATCCTTCCATAACCGCCCGGAGCATGTTCAGGCCCTGCTGCAAAAAGGGGCAGATCCCACACTGGTCGATAAAGACTTTAAAACTGCACTTCACTGGGCTGTGCAGGTAGGAAGATCACACAGGTTTCTTTTAAATAAATTGTTGAATCATTTGCAAATGAAAATTGTTTCTAGAATGCACCTAAAATTTGCATGAACTCACTTTTCCACTAACGGCAGAAAGGGTGAGGCATCACAAAATGCAACTACATTGGAAATTTTCCATGGACAGGACGGAAGACATCAATTATGACATGCTGCATATCATGTCCAGTCATGTTCAATTTAATTTTCACATCAGCTGATTTTCTGACTTGCGTTACTGTCTATCTTTTGTACTGAGATATATTTTAAATTATGGGATTTAAGGATATAACCTGAGAACAGTTACGCGAATAAGCTAAACAATTGCTACAAACATACGTAGTCAGCTCTTACTGTAAGTCTGCTACTAATTACAGTGAGAAATAAGATTTAAGCAGTATTAAAATAAAATTACTGGCAGTAGATATCATGTGATATTTATTTATTCATAGACATGATGTAAGAATTATACAAGACAGGGAATACTGGTATAGGTTACAATTTAATTCAATTTGTATCCATTTTCAGTTGCCTTTAATGGTGTGGAATTCTGTAGACCACGATCTAGTAAATGTTTAGTGTAACCCCATAACGAGCTGAGTTTCGACAGCATACAGTCTTAGCTCAATCTTACTCAATCTAGCAGCTTGTTTAAACATTTTTAAATATACAAAGTTGTTTAAATGGGTTCGAGGTAATATCATTAACCAGTAAATATTTTACAGCTACATCTGAAAAACAACATTAAGACCTAAACTATCCCAGATGGCCACAATACACACCAGGGCATTGTAAACAGGAAAGATTCAGAAATCCCACCCTGCAGAAACACCACTTAACCAACAGTGCATATCTTTGTACTATAGGAGGAAAGCAGATTCCTTAGGGGAAACCCACCAAGCACAGGGAGAACATGCAAACTCCACACACAGAATGAAGGCGAGATTCAAACTAAGTTAATCTAGTTTATTCTGTTCAATTCCGGACATTATTCAAGCCTGTTAGAGCCTGTTAGAGCCTGTTAGAGCAGGGGGTCTGACCTCATCACTTCAATAAGGAGAATCTTCATTGGTGCCTGAAAGTTTGTGATCCCTTTAGAATTTCCTTTATTTTTGCATAAGTGTGAGCTGAAATATTAAGTCGTAAAGAGAACATAATTTAAAAAAACAATATTATATGTGGTCATTTATTTATTGAAAAAGTATATAAAACTCTAATCAAGTGTAATAAATGATCTAGTCTATACATAATATTAGATATACAATTCTAATGAAGGAATGACAGTGATAAACTTAACTCAGTGTCTTTTACAGTCATTTAACCCATTGTGTGGCACATAAAAAATTACAGTTATAAACAGTGCAATGAGCAAAACTATAATTATTTTTTATTATTGAATGTAATAACGAAACTCATAGGTTCAATTAGCACAAAGAGAGATAAATCAGGATATTCTCTCTCTCTCTCTCTCTCTCTCTCTCACGCACACATGCACATGTGTTTGCTTACTCACTTTAAAACAAATCAATTTCCCGGACACTGTGCATGATTTATGGGCTACAGGGAGTTGCTATCAATACGTAGAAGTTTCCAGGAACTTTCTAAACGCCTGGAGATTTTTCTTTTTCTCCACCGTTCTCAGCATATGAAATGGTTGTTTCCCATTCATTTCTGACATACAGATATCAAATCAAAACCCTCTTTCCCTTTACCAATTATTGTGCTATATCTAACAATAGAAATGTATGTTACGCCAAAGAGGACATGCTTTTTTAAATAAAAAGTTTCTTTACTTTCCTTTTCTTTAACTTTACCTTTATATTTTAAAGGAAAAACCTGATACATAGCACCACTAGAGACTCTTTCCAAAAAATGCTAGCTAAACATCTCAACATATCGATGATTCGAAGTCCATGTGTAAATTACTAAAGAATCTTAATTTTAAAATTAATCTACCATAAAAAGAATCTACCATGCTGTACAACAGCCCTGTGGTATAAATTCTCATATTACACAGCACTAGTTAAATAAATAATTTTACCCCTTATACCTAAAACACCATGGTTTTAGAGTTATTTGAATCATAGGGACTGCACTGTGTATTTATGAGACACCTCATACTAGGCTCCCACAAGATTAACACAATCAGCATTAATTTACCCAAACTAATTTCACTTTCACTCAATCAATTACCGGAAGCTAATAGAGCTGGCATCATCTTTTCATTCTTTTATTTAAAACTTCAGCCACTAAAGTGAGGCTTTTTGTTGTTTACACGTTTGGCAGAGCGGTAGCAGATTTATGTGCTCACTAATTCTCGACCATCACCTTGGTTCCACCGTTATAAACTACGATGACGAGAACGGCAAGACCTGCGTTCACATTGCAGCCGCAGCAGGTTTCAGTGACATCATTTATGAGCTTGCACGTGTCCCTGAAACTAATCTGCAGGCTATGGATGTGGATGAGAGGTAAGATACAGGTGGTACTGTAAATCTTCATGTCTTATGATTACATTCACCATATAAACTCTGACTGTTTTGAAATGCATCTGTGATGGTCTGATTTAGAAAAGGAAACAATGCAAAAGATATATCAAAACTAGCTTTAAACCAATATGTTTAGCCAGAAACTAAGAGTAGTTCTACAATGTAATAGCAACATTATGAAAAATCACTAGGGTTCTGAAAACTATCTAGATGATCACCAGCCAAATCGATCTCATTTAGTCTTTAATTTACCCAGATGCAGAACATAATTTCTGATCAGAGTCAAAATGAAAAACATACTGGTGAGGGGTTTCATTTAATGTTTTCTAATTTCTCTTTGGTTTAATTTAAACATAGCCATATCACTGATATCATTCAGTAATATGCTCAATAATAGTTGATCATGTTAAGTAACTCTATATATTCACTAGGTGTACCCACGACTTTGTTTGCATGGAATCTAATCGCACACTCATATGTGCGTTTTTAAAAATCTACAACGCCATCTATTGAATTTTGGATTTAACTAAAAGTTTTATGTGTTACAGTGAAGTGCTCAGATTGAAGGTGTGAGGTTAAGTTGTTATATCTATATTAAGTAGATTTCAATTGCACACTCATAACTGTGTATTAAAAAATGTACACCACCATCTGTTGATTTTTTTTTTACATGAACTAATGATTTTTTCATGGTAGATTTTTTTAAATGATTTTATGTTTTCCATTTAAATTTCAGATTAGCATATCTTCACTTTCCATGGGCCGATTGCGATGAAACAAAGCCTATAAATGTTAACTTAAGCATGGCCAAATACATCTGTGAAAACCCTATTAAGATTTGTTCAGTAGTTTTTACAGTACGTGATGCGTGCACAAACAAACACAGACAAAAATTCCTAAAAACATCTTGATGTGTTCTATTACTCATCTTAAGACCCCCCTAAATTATTTTTTACTCATTATTCCCAGTGTAACTAGATTAAATCGAGTAGAATTATGTGTTTGCTGTATTGCTTAAGCCCCTGAATTAACCACTCCTTCTGCAATATGATTGTAAGATTTAAATACTGTTCATCAGTTGGTCATTATGTGCTATGGAATTTGTAAATGTAAGATTGTTTGTGGCTCATATGACTTCCATGCATTGTTGTTTCTGCAAAACCCGTATTAGGACGCCTCTTCACTGGGCAGCTGCAGCAGGAAAGGAGGAGTGTGTGCAAGCTTTGTTACATCTGGGTGTGGAGCCCGGGCCAAGAGACATAAATGAGAACACGCCACTGACGTACGCCATGTACTGTGGCCACACTGCCTGCATCAAACTGCTCTCCGCCAACAGCAGGTTAGAGTTATTACTTAAAAAGTCCCCTTTAAATGATCTTCCTGCAAAAAAAATCTCAATGCATGATAAGTGATTCACGCTTTCTCTGAGAATGCACTACCTTCTACAGCTTGTATAGGAATCTGTAAATTCAATCATGCCAATTCAACTGAATCCATTTAGTGTGTGCCAGCATGTTAAGTGATTTAACAGCTAAAGATGGTCAGGCAAAACTAAATTTTCCCTGTTTGAAAAGGGAAACTCAGCTACTCTTACAGTTACAAAGCAGAACAGAGTCTACCGTCCACTCAAAATGTGCTGAAGTGAGAGTAAAATTTACATTATTATGGGAAGTATGAACAACTGGGCTGTGTGGAAGTGAGACAGATGATGAGGATGGTCCTTTTTGTATTACATCCACGTGTTTGATGCAACGCAGTGCTCAGCAATGTTTGTAACTTGCAATGTTTGCAACCTTCAACTTTGCAAGTCAGTGGTAGCGATCAAGGCTTTTGAGTTACTAGGCCACTCATCAAAGGTTCAAATCCCAGAGTTCAAATCCCAGCACCACCAAGATGCCAAAGTTGGGCCCTTGAGCAAGGTGGTTAATCCTCTATTGATTGGTTGTACCATTAGCAATTTTAAGTCACTAAAAACAGCACCAGGTAAGGTATATGTAAATGCATGCATCTCTTGTGATTAGTGTACAAATAATACTCAAAAACACCTAATACACAACTAAATTATTAAACACACAAAAATGAATGCCAACAGAATGTCTGCATACTATACACTATAATTTTTATTCATTAATTCAATCCAAGGTTTAGCTTTAATCTGCTGTACACTG
The DNA here is from genome assembly GCA_030014215.1 of Clariallabes teugelsi. Classification (NCBI taxonomy): domain Eukaryota; kingdom Metazoa; phylum Chordata; class Actinopteri; order Siluriformes; family Clariidae; genus Clariallabes; species Clariallabes teugelsi. The sequence goes on along the minus strand of JAQMYG010000009.1, from coordinate 18,218,688 downwards.
TCTATTATTTTAATTTTGAAAGGACTGATCTTACTGATCTGAATCTGAGTATTTAAAGCATTTTAAAACTTCCCTCAGCAAACCATGAGTTACCTAATGCTGTGTGGCAACCTGCAAATTTTTCACAAAGGGAAATTCTGACATTTTCATCTATATATATTTCTGACCACTACAGGATTTCCTGAACTGCTACTCTTTTGCATTTATCAACATCAGAAAGTGTCCCAGGGGCAACACATTTGAATAACCGGTGTCTGATCTACTAACTGACTTGGCTTTTGATCAAATCAGTGGCGTGCAACTAACCACAGGCCTGATCAAAGTGGGGCATTCACTGTGTAAGGAAATCACACCAACCTCATGCCTTTGCTAACACTATTTTTGCAGGAAGGCAGTCTAGACAGCATTAAAAAGAAAGTCTTTTGTCTGTTTGTCTTAGACCTTCAAACATACTTTATGTTAATAACATCTCATGATCTTACTTGTGTGCAGGCCTGAATCAACCAGGCAGCTACTTTCACAAAGCAGTGATGCTGCTATCAGAAAAGAGGGCAAATTTTGCGTACTAAACCATATCTTCTCGTGTAAAAAGAAGAAAGAACTGCATGCCGCACGGCAAAGGGACCTTAGCCGGGAGCGCCATCTGCAAGAAGAGACCTCTGAAGTAGATGACATCATCACCATGTTTGACTGCATTGTTGAACCCCCGGTTAAGGAGGACAACAGAAAACAGCCTAATGAACCTGAAAGGTTTGAAGACCCCACTCCTAGGGACCACAAGAGCCTACCTCCTATACGCACACAGAGTCTTCCACCTATCACTCTGGGAAACTCTTTGTTAACCAACTTGCACAATGCATCACATAGAACTGTGCCAGGGCAAATTAGTCATTTGGCCCACAGGTCGCAGAAGAGCAAGAGTGAACATGATCTGTTTGACAGCAAGACAAAAACTCACAAAGCCACGGGACCTTCCTGGAAATCTGAATCCAGTCAGTTGCTAAACCACAAGGCTTTGGTGTCATCTCCATCTGACAGGATGCTGTTGCACGAAATACCAAGTCCTATAGATGTCCTTTGCTCCAACCACACACCATATATTCAGAGGAATGATCAAGGTGAGTTTCAAAGCCCACATCTATCCCTGAAACTATTTCAACAGCATGCATGTGATGCCTCTTTTGCCTCTTTTTTCCATTTGAACAGTTGCAAATACTCATCTGGTACCACTGCGAATGAGAGACTCAGCATTGACACGAAACAGCTTGGCTCCCATTCGTGACCACTGTACTCACAGATGTAAGCTATTCATTAAATACCTCCACCAATATTATGCTTATAAAAATGCCCCAATACCAATATCTAATTCCACATGCCATGCAATGCAACAATACCATGTGACGTGACTACCATGCGTCAAAACGGCAACAGAAAAATGACATATTTGAAAATTAATAGTTACAATCAAAGCTAAGAATTCTGCTAACTGAGCTCGATATCATCATTTAGTACTTCAGAATCTTCTTATTATACAAGCAACCTGCTGAAACGTTTCTACTGCGTTTAAACATCTTTAATAGAAGCTTGAATGAAGCTGACCTTTTGGTGCAGAACATTATCAGCCAGACCCAGGAAGTCAGCCTGCTGAAGAAATGTGAGAGTTCATTTCAATTCTGTGAGCACAGAGACATATGCTCTTGCTACATGCTCTACATGCTCTAAAATGTCAAGGTGTAATTCATGACACCTTGTGCTCATTTTTTAGTGTCTGTGCTCTCTGACAGTGCTCTGACAGTGATCAGTTTGGCCGCCCTCACATTCTGTGTTAAACATAATGCCATGACAACTCTAAAGATTAAACTGGGGAGTTCATTGCTTCCAGCAAACATCAGCAACCAGCATACATGTTATGTAATACTAAACAATTTTGTCATTTCTCTATCAGTTTCGGTATTGAGAAATTAAAAAAAAAAAAAAAAAAAAAAGATGTATCCGTTGAAGTTATGCATGTGTCTTACTTCGTTTGCAAGTTGGGTGAAGAAATGTGCATTTAGAAATTTCTTTTTAATATCTATTTTAGATAAATTGAAGCTGTATCAAACATACATTAATATACAAAATGTACAAATTGCTTTTCTTCTTCTTCAGTCTCTTTGCCTCCTGACCAGGTCTCTCAGGGAGTCAGAAAGTCCAAATCCCTGCCCTTAAGCTCTCTTGGACGCAGTTTAGCAGGACTCCCGCCTCCTTTAACATCTAAGAGTCACAGACCAGCCATTCATCAGAGTCAGTCTCTGTGTGCCTTTCCTCCTCCTCTGAGCACCGAGCCGTTGCGAAACATGCAAGTTCTTCCCGCTATCCCACCTCAAAGGAAACGAAGCCCATCACCTCCAAATCTTCTAGAGACGACTGAGATTAACACAGACAGAAGAACCTGATGCACTTTCTGACTCAGTTTCTGAGTCTTTGTCTTTGCTGTCAAAAGGGAAGAAACACAAACAAAAGGGCTGACCTTTTCTCAGCCACATTAAACCTGGTTTCTGTTTCACTATGATCTTCAGGTTTTATTGGATTGTTTGGACAGTTAGTAAACCGTCTGCATATATTTTCATGAGAAGGAAGCGTTTCATTGCCATTGTTAAAATGTTTGATAAAGTTTATAAAGCTATCAGAATATTTTTTCACATTTTTACAAAATAATAGACTCTCTATTGTCTATGGCATGCACTGTGTAAAATTTGATTTCTGGTTTACCTCTATATTATTCACACATACCTGTAATTTGATTATTTAAGTTATATATCTTAAATAATTTACATTAATAAATGGATGTGTAAATTTTTTTTGGAATATCATAATTCTTTCTTTAAAATGCTGTCAAGTGATGCTTATCTTAAAGACCGATGACAACTCGAAAGTTCATTCAAAAGTTCAGCTGAGCTCATATGAAGCTTCTGTAACGGTACGCCGGGTCACGCCCACGGCTCGAGCCAAGCCATGATAACCCGTGACTCCTTTCCACTCTGTTCCGCATCTTCCGTTTTGCCACCTCACCGGTTCCTCATTTCATTCATCACTTCGCTCTATATAAGTCTCGCACAAGCAACCACTCATTGCTGAATTATTGTGTGCTCCAAGCTCTGTGTTTTTGTGTCTAATGTACTTTGTTTGCTTAGAATACTTTGTTGTTTCATGCTCTTGACCCCTTTTTGCCCCCCTGGTTACGTCTCTTCGATTACGATTTGAAATTGTCTGCTACGTTAGCTGATTACCTGGCTTTGATCTTTTGCTTCTGTTTCTGACTTAGACTCTGCTTTAACCCCCAAGATTCCTTAACCTGCGTGCCGGATTCAGCACGCACGCTGCAGCTCTGACCCACTCACACAGCCGCAGCTTTGATCTCCCCACAAAGCAGTGCTCTCTGCGCGATAGACACTGCACGCGCACTGCAGCTTTGATCTCCCCACACAGTTGCGCTCTCTGCGCGTTAGACACTGCTCACGCACTACAGCTTTTATCTCCTCATACAGCGAACACCAAGGAGAGATTCAGCAGGTTAATCAAAACCTGAGATCTATGGCGGACACCTTCTCTTCTCTCACTTCCCGGATCAAACAGCTTCAGGCCCCATCACCTCCAGTTTGAGTTCTGCCTCCTCCTATTAGGGAACCTTGCTTGCCGCCCCCTCAGTCCTACAGCAGAGAACCTGGCACCTGCCGATCTTTCCTCTCCCAATGCTCACTGTCTCTTGAATTGCAAGCCTCAACATTCCCCACTGAACGTTCCAAGATAGCTTACGTTATCACCCTCCTCTCTGACTCGCTTAGACTCCGTCAGGGGACACGTTCAGCTTATGATTATGCCATTGCGTTCCGCACTCTGGCAGCCTCTTGTGAATGGAATGATTGTGCCATGTTTGACGTATTTTTTAACGGACTGAGTAAGGTCGTCAAGGATGAGTTGATCTCTCGAGAGCACCCTACAGACTTAAATGAGCTCATGGATCTAGCTGGCCGCATCGATGCGCGCCTTCGACTCAGACGTCAGGAACACACTCAACCTCTGGAAAGAGCCAGACCGACCACACCCCCACAAACCACCGACCCCCCTGCTGAGCCTATGATGGTCGACCGAGATGGAGCCCCAATGTCGGCAGGATAAGCAAGCCTGCTTCTACTGCGGCCAAGTAGGTCATTTCCGCCTGCAGTGTCCATTAAAATAAAATGCCCTCCAATGAAACTGGAAGTCTTGGAGGGCCATTCTCAAGGAAACCTCTCAGGTCAACGTTCCTTACTACCCGTCATGATCGTCTGGAACAACCAAACCCAACCACTCAAGGCTCTCATTGACTCTGGATTAAATTCAAATTCAAATTTTATTCGTCACATACACAGTCATACACATTACGATATGCAGTGAAATGCATATACGACCACCGTTGAACTTAAAAAACATTTAGAAGAAAACAATTAAGACATAAATAGTGGAATAAAATTAAATTAGATAAAAGAAGAGTAAGTTTAGCTATAGAACTTAAGAAATAGAGCAAAATATAAAATAAAAAAATATACAGTGGCTTGCAAAAGTATTCGGCCCCCTTGAACTTTTCCACATTTTGTCACATTACAGCCACAAACATGAA
>JAQMYG010000009.1:18184577-18203440 GCA_030014215.1 Clariallabes teugelsi | reverse complement strand
TTTAGAAGTTCCCATGAGAAAAGAAATATAATTATTTATGTATTATATTATGCATTTTTTTAACAATCTTGTGATCTTGTCTTTCAGATCCTCCTTTAAAGCCTAAGGATTTGAAATGTATTGCTCATCAAGATGGCCCGAGAATTTCTAATAAACTGATTTGTTCATGGGATCCAGGAACAAGAGACCCAATTTTGAACACCTCCTATACACTTCATGCCAGGTCTGTCCAGATGCATGAAATAGATAGTTCTGACTATTAATGACCATTTTGACTGTATGACTGTATTTTAAAAAGGATAAATCCAGAAGTTTACCAGTACTGCCCAATGAATCAATAACACATACCTATTTCAAAAAGATATAAAATCATGGCGTATTTTGAATATAAATTGAAATATTTTGTTTAATTGTTTTTTTTAATGGTTTTTAATAATTTTGCATTTCTTTGTAGTTATTTTCAGGAAAAGTATACTGCGACAAGTAACAACTATCTGACAAGCAGCCTCACTGTAACTTTCAATATCTTCCCCAATCACATGACGTTAACAGTTTGGGTAGTAGCACAGAACGAACTGGGGGTTGTGACGTCAGATGAATTGACTAAAGATGCAGAATATTTTGGTATGTGATTATATTATTATGAAAATGTAGTAAGACATCTTTTTTTTTATACAGTTTGAAATAAATGTCTTTCTCTTATTTAAGCGAAACCAAATCCACCTGCAAATGTAAGGGTTATTCCAGACGGTGGTTTCTCCACATCCCTAATCGTAAACTGGACACATCCAATTCATGAAACAACCTTCAAGCTCAAATACCACATCAGATATTGCAAGGCAGGTAGCAGTGATTGGCTAGAGGTAAGGAAACAGGAAGGCTTTTCGCTTTTAAATATACATAGCTGTACTTAACATGTTATAAAAAAAAAATTAAAAAAAAGATATAGCCTTGGCTCCAAAATAACTAATTCCTCGGTTCGACTTGGCTTGATATTCCATGCATGGAAAGCTTGGGTATCTTTTTTTCCCAGCTTGATCTTGCCTTATTGCCTTCGTCTAGCTTTTTTGGTGTAATGTCTATGTTAATATAAGTTAATGTAAATGTGCATAATTCTGTTTAAAACATCGATCCATGAATATTTGTTTGTGTACTTATGATTTGTAAGAAGAAGTTTTCCTCAAAAGGTCTTTTAGAATGTGAAAGAGTGTTTTGTTTCTTTCTTGGCAATAACTGAATTCTATTGTTTATATTGTTTTATTTATTATAGTTTGGCAGTGGAGAGGGTTTACTTATGTTTTAACATGTTGCTGAAACGTCATGCTGCTGTTTGCTGCAAAAATATATATATTTGTTTTCTGTTTAAAATGAACCACAGACACACAGACTTTCATAATCTGCACCCATTTCTGACTGGTTAATCTTGCATAGATGTATTTTGCTTTCTTTTTAACACTGTGAATCCCAACCCATGGTGTCAGTTGTCCATGCAGTTTAATTCCATAACAATTAAGATTGTATTTTTAATATGTTTTACGGACTATCCATCTATCTATCTATCTATTTAAAAAGAACTGTTGAGATTATTATTTGTTCTATTGGTCAGTAACCTTCTTTGAAGTCTTCTCATTACTGTAGTGTATTTAATCTAGAGCTATGTATAAAATAGAGGTTTGCATTATTGTGTAGTTTGTCATTTCCAAAATTAGCATTTTAATATTTCATCTATTTTGACCATGTGCTTTCAGATCTCCCAGAATTTAACTAAAGCGTACATTGAGTCCTTCAGACTGCAGTTTCTTCAGCCTTACACTTATTATGTGGTGCAGGTTCGCTGCATTCATCATAAAGATTTGGGCTACTGGAGTGATTGGAGTCCAAATTCAACAGCTCGTACCCCAGAAGCCAGTGAGTCACTGCTGAATATATTTTCTTGCTTTAGAACAATGTTAAACAGCCATAAACCTGAGAAAATACATAGTACATCGTAAGACCCATAATTATATTCATAATACAGTTAAACCGTGGATTGCGAGTAGCTTGGTCTGCAAGTGTTTTGCAAGACGAGCAAAAAAAAAAAACTTGATAAACGAGCGTGGTCTTGAAACACAAGTACTGTAGTACGTATACGCTTTGTCTGCCTAGCGTCACATGATCACAATTGAGCCACTGGTTCTTCTCTCTCTCTTGCGCTTTGGGATTTTGACTAATCGTCTCCCATGCTTCTTACACCAGCCACGATTCTTTTTAAAGGTAAAGTGCAAATTAATTTGGTTTATTTTATATTTTGTATTAATTGGAGCGAATCATTGGAGTTTGCATCGGGTAATTTGCTTTGATACGAGTGCTTTGATATACAAGCACGTTCCGGAACGTATTATGCCTGCAATCCAAGGTTTAACTGTAACTTAATAACACCATTGCTGTGTGTATACAATCACTGCTGGGATTTTTTATTTTTATTTTTTTAGTTTGGATGTTTAAAAGTAAATGTAATTTAATCTGAGATACATTTATGGTGCCAGAGACTAAATTAAGTCTTTTAAGTCATGTGTGTTGGCATGCTACATTTCTAATACGGCACTGTTTGATTAGAACCTGTTGGTAGACCAGATCTCTGGAGAGTTTATGAAGAGGACACAGTTGTCAAGCTGATATGGAAGGTAAAATGTATAAATCGATGCGTTTGTGTTGTATAGTATAATTGTTGATTCTGTTATTCTGGGTGATAATAGGGTGAATGTTTGATGCATGACCATTTTTGCCCCAGGATCCTGTGAAGCCCAATGGCTACATACTGGGATATGACTTGGAAATTGAAGGAGATTCTGAGAGGCATTTTATTATTTCCAATGAGTATAAGTTCACTCTAAAGAGAGAAAAGACTCGAGTCAAAATTACTGCAAATAATTCAGTAGGAGTTTCACCTGCAGCCACTTTAATAATACAAAGACCTGGAACAGGTATGTGAACATTTATCTTTATTTGTTCTGCTAAAGAAAAATGTTAAGCTGATGTTTATTCTTATTTATTTTGTTTCTTGTATTAACTATAATGTATGTAGAAAACTGTTCAAAAGTCTTGAGCCACCCCTTATTTCTTTATGTTAAATTCAATTCAATTAGGTTGATTGAATTAAAGAAATTGGAACAAATGTTTTACTGCGACAGGCTGCAAAGTGCCTAAAGATGAGGAAGTATTCCTCATGACTACATTAAAAACATAGAAAAGTTTGGCTCTTTGGAAGCAAAATATTAAGAAATGTGAGATTCCTCAAGACTTTGTCACTGTACTGTAGGCTTATGTAAAATGTTTTAACTGTTTAATTAGGCATCACATATGCTTTATTAGAAAAAAAATTATATGTTTTAATTGTTTTCATATACTAAAAGTTCTAATTCTTAAGTCTGCACCAGCTGATATTCCATCTAAATAGTTTTACCTTCAATTTTAATAAAGATCAGAGGCTGATCAGATGTGAAACTCGCGAGATAATTTCCAGGCAAGGTATATAGAAAAGTCAGTAAATTTGCAATTTGTGCTAAGGAAATCTCTCGTGGAGAAATCCAAACAAAAATGTTCAACACAACAGGCATATGAGGGTCAGTCATGTTAACAAATACAATGGGTTTTCAAAGCTAGCAAGCAAGAAGTCAGAGAGAGAGAGCATGGCTGCTCATCATCTCAGGTGTCACTCACTCAGCTTTGGGTAACTGATGACAGCGACCCTGCAGCAATGACAGCAAAAAAAATATAAGGATATATACCTGCCCAAATTATTGGATTTATTTGCCTTGTCTATTGTGGAGGAGGAAGCTTTTAGGTGTCTCTTCTTCTATTCGGATTAACGCTTAAAATAGCACACATCAGGGAAGTAAATATTTACCCGGTTGTGGTGTTTGTATTTTAAAGTGGTTTGCACCAATTGTTCGCAATAAGCTCAGGTGATATACGTGAGTATCCACAAAAACGTAAAACTTAATTCACGATCATGCAAAAATTTAAGATCATGCAAAAATGCTGATCAGAGCACCCTTACTAGTACTACTCATGGTAGAGGAGAAATTACACTGTGAGGAAGAGTTTCATTCAAGTGTATTAAGTCCAGGAGAACTGTGATGCTACAGCATACAACAATATTCTTCACGTGTGTGTGCTCCCGAAATTTGGCTACAGTTTGGAGAAGAACCACATGCATTACATCACAATACAGTCACAGAAGTGTTTCATAGGGCTTTGCTAAATATCTTATTACCAATTATATATGTTGTTGAATATCATATCAATACAGGCAGTCCCCTACCTATGAACGAGTTCCCTTCCGGTAGCATGTTCGTAAGTATGATTTGTACTTATGTATGACAAACGGAGTTTCATACCCCTTTGACACGAATATACAATGTAAGGCATACTTATCCGCTTGATTAAATCTGTCTCCTTTCCCCACACAAAAACGGGCTAAGGAAATTAATCTCAAAGTAAAGTGTCGTCTCTGTGCCTTTAAATCGAGAGGGGAATCCCGAATTCCTTTTTGTCTCAGAGCTATTTTCCACTGTTTTGAACTCTGTTTTGTTAAGGGCTTCCCGAAATTGGGAATATTCAACATCAGGACAGCCTTACAGGACTACCATTAACTCCCCCCCTGATACACACACATAGAATATACTAGACTTACATACATTCACTTACACACTGAGAATATTGTATGTACAGTAAATATAACTATCTGATGCACTGAGGTGTCTATTTTTTATACAATACACGTGAGTTACATCCGTGATTGAACCGGAAGGAGAATCACGGTCTGTTTGTATGTGCTGAAGTTCGTAAGTCGGGGACTACCTGTAGTACTAAATGTTTTGGTCTCTAAATACAACCTAATAATATAAAGATGTAATATAAAAGCTTAATTGATGGTTTAAAATGTAAAAATCACATTACTTTAATTTGCAGAGCTTCCTCCTGGAGTGAAACAAGTGAACTGCTCAGTGAGAGATGGCCTGCTGTGGGTCAGCTGGCTTCCACCCTCCGACAGGCCCAGTCCCTTTGAATATGTGATCGAATTGGTTTCAGTGCCTAATAATGAGATTGATTGGCAAAGAGTGCTAAACAGTGTCAGTACTGTCTCCTTTAAAGGTGATTACCTGTAAATGCAGACTTCATTTGTAAATGATTTGATTTTGCGATAACAAGCAGTGACTAGTAAAAGAGAAGAAAAACAGCAACATGAGGTATTCAGTATGGTAATGCTTTTAAAAATCAGTCTAATGTCCACATGGCTAACATTTGAATTTGTTTGAATGCACCTGAAAACTGGAGACAGAAGAGGAGAAATAAGCAATAGTGTATTTAATTGTCAGCAATTTCTGTATTCTAATGTTATAATATAGCATTTTGATTATTAAGATTTGGATGGATAACTGTCATTCTAGCTTAATTTAATTAAATTTTCCATTTAATTGAGAAGGAACAGAATGCTTTTTTTATATACTTTCAAGTTGTAAGGTGTTATTTGTATAATGTACATATATCATAAAGATTGTAATATAATCAGCGTAAATGTCAGAGGTGATCATAACAGTGTATGATTGAGGATTATTTTGCATCGCTTTGTATGCGCTTTTTTTGAGGTTTGATCCACTAAATTTTGCATTTCCACTATTCAGATTTGAAACCGTTTAAGCGCTACAACATATCAGTCTACCCAGTGTATCGAGAAAGAAACTCCTACATACCAAGGACACCAGGCACTGTACAAGCCTATCTCCAGGAACAAGGTATGTATACTTTCTCATCATGATTTCCACAGATGATTTTCCTTGGATCGTGTGAGTTTAATCTTTGTATAGTGAAATGTGAATTTGTGCAATGATCACGACACAGAGCATTTGCCTGATTTAAGCGTGTCTGATTCAAATATCAATCTTCTTTACATCTCCAGCTCCTCGCAGGGGTCCCACTGTTAATGTGACCGCAACTGGAAAAAACAGCGCTCAGCTGAAATGGGACGAAATTCCTATTGATGATCAGCAAGGATTTATTACTAATTACACAATCATCTATAAAACAGGAAACAAAGAGCACAGTAAGGCATTTTTGTTGTCTAATGTATAGTTTTTTTTGCCTTGCTTTGCTTTGTAGTTTGTTGTTCTGTGTACATGTTCAATAAAGTGGCTCAATATTCAGTATGAAAAAAAGTATGAAGATTTCTAACGGCTCATGACTTCATCTGTTTGGCAGGAATTGGCATTTTGCCAAACACCTACTCTTGGAAGCTGACTGAACTGGATAGTAATAGTCATTATGTTGTATCCATCGTGGTATCTAACCAGAACGGCTCAATAACAGGTCCTCGATCCAATTTCTACACAAAAAAGTATGGTATGTATTTTTTAAAGATTTCAGATTTTTCATTTTTGTTAGATTAAGTCTTGGTTAAATTGCGGGAGAATTTCCACTGTTTAGTCCTTGTAAAATTTCCTGTATGATGCAATATGGGCGCAAATTCTGCATGCTGAAACATGCAGCTAGAAAATTTGTGATTCATCGGTTTTAAAAAGGTGTGAATTTCAGTTGTGAAGTTGATGTTATACTCTTTTAAAGACAGTATGGTGTTAGTTTCCATGACAAGTAGAAATGACAATACCATTTTATATTTTAATATCATTTTATAGTTTTTTATATGTGCCACTAATGTGTGTGTGTGTGTTTATGTTTGTACGTTATAGACGACGGTGAAATTGACGTGATTGTCGTGGTGGTATGCTTGAGCTTCTTGTTCCTTGTTCTTTTCATAATGTTCATCATCATCAGAAAGAAAGAACTGTGAGTCACTCCACACTTTTAACTATAGGATTCTGAAAGAGAAAGTAAAAAAAAAAAAAAAAAAACTTTAAGCAGTAGCAAAAAAATTATTTTTAGCAGCACACATTATATATTTCATTGGTTTTATACATATTTCTACTCTAATATAGACTAGATACAGTATATTTAGGAGTTGCAGTTACACTATACATTTACAAATACATAGTTGTTTGTCTTTGTTCTAATAAATTGGGTAAAAAGAATAAAACACTAGCTTAATTATGTTTTTAAGTGCCCAAGAAAGCACTACTAAAGCTATGAGTAACTTACAGTATGTGTCTTTTAGTTTGCATTGCAGTGAAGTTTGAATAGAAAACTGGGGTTGTGATATTGTTTGTAATAGGTTTGTGTAATGTGTAATCAATCAATATATACTGTACAATAACAACCATGATGTTATTCCTGGTTCAGATAAAATGTCTATGTACCACATCAACCTGAAATAATTTGCAAGTCTGACAAAACTGCCTAATTCATAGTATATAGCAAAGTATGGCTTCTTAAGCTTCTTAAACCTAAAAGTTGGTCCTAGTGAAGAAATTCTAAGAAAATTCTTAGAATTATGACATTTCCTTAGAATTTCCCCTTAAATTTAGGACTAAATCTTAGTAAAGATAAAAATGATTCATGAAACATCTTAGCCTTAAAAACAGCTCCTAAGGTAAAAATTGTTAAGAGTAGAGAAGAGGACTTTTAAGAGGCTTAGGAGTTTCTATAGCAGAGGACAAAATGGCAGAAAGAAGAAATATTCTCCAAACACTGAACGTAAAGCTGAAAGTAAACACTGCTCTTCTGTCCAATCTGGTTTTCTTGTTCTTTTACATCCTTCCATCTCTATTGGATTGTTGACTACATACTGTACCATCCAAAAGTGCAACTTAAATACTGTACAACTTAAAAACTGTCCTGCAATCATGTAAACTGGTAAAAGCTAAGCCATTTTGCTCCCATCAATCCAAAATGGATCACAAGTAATAAAATCAGTATGGTAAATAAATATAAGAACTTAAATATAGTAACTACTGTGTGGAAATTGGTTGCTTCAAATGTAGACACATTTTCAACATTTGGCTGTTTTAATTAACTTTAAGATATTTAGCCTATAACAGAGACTTTGCATGAAGTAGCCTGTAGTCATGATTATACAATTCCATTATATACAAACATTATGATTTCACTGTCTATTCTATTATCATATATTCTGTTTTCACAAAGAGCACATTTCAAGACTATTACAGGGGTCAGAGGTAATTTTTTTATCAACCAATCGCAGTCTTTGAGTTTCTGCATCATCCCTAGCAATGGGGTCAACCACACCTCCTCACTAAGATAAAGGTTTTTGTACTTTCCTTACTCAGAGTTGCTCTGAGAAGTTTCCTAAATCACTTTTCGTCCAGGACTCCCAGCTAGGACTTTTTAAGCTAAGACAGGAGCTCTCTGAGAGAATTCTAAGAAGCTCTGTGAATACGGGCCCTGGTTTATTTTTAAAAGTGGTTTGCACTTTAAATGGAAAATGTGGATTTAGCACTTTATCATTAAAGCATGAATTTATGTAAGCAGTCAGCCATTCAAGTTGCTATAAATAATTAAAACGGCAATATACAATAACTAGGATAAAGATCGTTTGATAACTGACTGTTGACTAAGCTGTAACATTTTGCCTTATGTTTTAAAATAATTATTTATATTTCTTGCTTATTTCTTTTCAAGAATAAAGAGGCGTTTCTGGCCGCAGGTCCCCGACCCGTCCCACAGCACTATTGCTAACTGGTCCCCTGACTGTCCCAACAAGGTCTGTAAATTATACACTCTAAATTGTTTCTTCTCCAGGTTGTAGTAGTTGATCGAGCCTAAACTTTTTGAAGGGTCATATACCTGTTGGCAGTAAAGTAATTCTGATTGACAGGAATGTTATAACAGATCAAGTATTAGGAATCATTTATGTGCATAAGAAGCTAACTAGCGCTTTGCTCTCCCTCAGCCAAACACTCCAAAAGAAAGCATCTTGACAGAAGTGAGTGTGGTGGAGGTAGATGATGGAAAGTCCTTGTGTGATGAGGATAAAGCAGTAATGCCACTCAAGAAGGACTTTTCTGAGGAGCGCAGCAGCGGCATCGGTGGTTCGTCCGGTATGTCCACTCCTCGGCAGAGCGTGTCCTCTAATGACGAGGCCGATTCTGGCCAGACCACAGCCAGCACCGTGCAGTACTCTGCCGTAGTGAGCAGCGGCTATAAAGGCCAGACTCCCAGCACGCAGGCGGCCATGTTCTCCCGCTCCGAGTCGACCCAGCCCCTGTTGGAATGTGAGGAAAATTCAGAGCATCTCTCCGAGGCCAGCAGCAACGACATAAACTCCTACTTCAAACGACGTAAAGGCCTCGAGGAACTGCACATGGACGAGGGAGAGGAGTCTAGCTTTGGCTCTTTGAGCTTTAGTCCAATGGAGGAGGAGGACTCGCCGACTCTGACTGAGGATCCTCCGGGTCCTGCTCCAAGCTACATGCCGCAACAGAGTGGCTACCGGCCCCAGTGAACAGACAAAAACACTCTGAGTGTTAGCGCAATCCTGTGCCTTCTTCTGGTGACCTGATTATCATAAAGCCCTAGGTTTCACACTAACTGCTGCTAAATTTCAGAAACTGATTGTCTCGTGGTCGTGTTTCAGTTTTCAGATAAATTTATATTGTTGTCATGTTCGGTATCAGCATATGTACTTGCATTGACAGTTTAATTTTGTATAATGACACTTTTTTTTTTGAATACTTGCAGATTGCCTTTGTAATGTTACACATGCTATGGGTTTAAAGCATATACAGTACCCTCCAGAATTATTGGCTCTCATGAGAATGAGTTGAAATAATTAATACAATTGGATAAGTGTTATTTTACTTAATCATACTGTGACATATGTTTCTAGATAATTTTATATTGTTTCTATTTTCCCAAATACAAAGGTAGCACTTTTATTCCTTACAAGATAGTGCCTATGGAAGAATAACCGAGTCTCTTCCTGTAATATCTGACCTTGTGGAGATCTTTGCTAATTGATGCCTTAACCTCCTAGCACAGGATAACCTTTTTTTTTTTAATCAGAAAGATCCCGGTACTTTATAGTGTCATCAATCTTAACAATAGCCCCTAAACCATCAGCCACAAAACAGCCTAAAAGCATCAGTGATCTGCTTCCAAAGCACACAGGGCCAATGGTGGTTTTAGCTCCATCATGTGAGATGCTCTCAGGAGGAGCTTCTTCGTTTCTGTAGTTCCAAACAGCTTGTTGTTTTGAAAGTAGTCACATCAACTGTTCATTTTTAAAATGACATCTTTCAGATGGGCTTTACTCACCCACTGAGCTTAATTACAGAACAGTGTGGTGATGAATCTAGTTCCTGTAAAAGTTTCTACTATTTCAGACCGTTTCATTATCAAAATTGTCCGTAATAATATTTTTTTTACTAACCAGTTTTTTTTTTTACTGTAAATGTAGCAACCATCAGTATTTGTTTCTTTTCACGGTGATGGTTGAGGACTTAACAACCATGCAATCTTAAACTATATAACCCAGAGAAACAGGATCATAGTTAAAGACAAAACAGATCCTACAGACTATGAGAAAAGTTTTTTTATTTTTTATAATGACAGTTTTTTATTTGTTTGTTTTTTCTTTCAGGATATAAATATAATATTTTGAGAAATATTTTTTAAATTTTATACGTTTTTTTTGGATAAAATCAAATAGGTCCTCTTACTGTTTAAGTCTACATTTTGAATTATTGTGTGCAATGAAGGGTGCCAATATTTATGGAGGTCACTACTGTATAAGAACATGGCTGTGCCATTTAATTCTTAATCCCCATGCAAATATTTACTCTAAAGGAGTAAGCTGATAAAATTCATTTTAAAGAGCGGTTACTGTTCAGTCTGCATTGTGCACACAGTTACTGATTTACGTTTATTTGGTTTGAAAGAAAAGAAATATATATATATTTTTAGTATATAGTTCAGCTTTTTTTTTTTGATAGTCAGCAGAAAATACAGCAGCTGCAAGTGTTCTTTTTTTTTTTTTTTTTAAATATGTCCTAAAGTTTCATCATGCTCTTAGTCCAGCCTAGGTTGATTTATTGTGATCAGTGCCTGGTTGTGGCAGTGAGCAAGTTGTTTTTGGGATGTTTTTGGCCTGAGGTTACAATTCAGTTTAACTTGCTTTACATTTATGATTGTCAGTATGGACAGAGAATTCAGAAGTACTGGCACCCTAAGGTGCGTTTTAAGAGAAAAGTGAACACTGAAGAACTGGTTATTTCTGAAGTATTATTGAACTTTTTGCCACCTGCTATGGAGCGCCAGCCAATTTTTGAGGATGTCCATATTCCACATGGATAAACATTGTGTGTGTATATATATACAAATAAACTCAACACTACATTAATTTTGAAGTTAGAGAGCAGGAGACCTGTTTAATGCATGCTTTTCACATATCGATTTCCAGTATCTTATGAAAAAGTCATCACTGACATTACACTTTGTAGTAACCCTATGTGAAATAAAGGCTCATTTATCAAAATCAACCTTCTTGCTCTTTGAGTCCACTGGTCTGTTATGTTAAGTTCTTCAGAGAGGATTACACCAACACAGTCCATCTGCAACAAAATCTATAAAAGATAAACACATGCCACACAAGATATTCACGTAGTACAGTATTACTGTTTTAGAACATTGATGAGTCAAGTATATACAAACATATCCTCATTTTGTCAAGTTACCACTGTCCTTTGAGCCAACAAAAAAATGACAATACCAAATCAAACTAGACATCTTTTTAGGTCAACAGTTCGACAGTATTCCTCACTTTCATTAAAATGAAATGATAACACCAGACATTATTCATGCACAGCTAGTTTTTGTTCTTTTTTTACTTTGAAACATGAAGAAAGTTTTGATTTCTGCTTCATGATGTCTTTGTTAATATTGTCTGCCATTTGCAAACTTGATCATGTGATATTAATATCATGTGATGATAAGTAAAGTTGGCATTGTACAGGTACAGACATTACCAAGTTATTTTCAGCTCATATTAATACACAGCTGATCATTTTGTCTTAAAATTATCAGCTGTGTATTAAAGGGGAAAAAAAACAGACTTTAAAAAAATGAAACAATAAAAATGTACAGGGCAAAATACATGGCTAAAACAAAACTACAGCTTTCACACAAAAACACATATTACATATAAAATATTGTATATTGTATAAGTATAATAAAAAAAAATCTATCTTAACATAAAATATAAACAAGTGACCAAAACTGTTCATTATGAAAAAATATTCTTTCCAAACCGAGGTATTCATCATTAACGATAGTCAGGTTCGAATCCCGCCTACAGTACATGTGTATGGAGATTATATGTTCTCCCCATGCTTGGTGGGTTTCCTTCCACAGTCCAAAGACATGCAGATTAGGCTGATTGCCATTCCCAAATTGCCCATAGTATGTCTATATATGTGTGCCCTGCAATGTATTGGCACCCTGTCCAGGGTGTACCCTGCCTCGTGTCTTAAGTCTCCTGGTATAGGCTCCAGTCCCCATAACCCTGTATACAGGATAAAGCGGTGCAGACGATGACTGAGTGAGTGAGTGATCATTTCCTGTTTCCATTGTTAAATGGAAATCAAGTACGCTAGGATTGTACAGCCACTTTCCTACACACCAAGTAGTGCCCTTGATGAGGAGTTACAGAAGGATCTGGGATTCAGCCTTGTGTTGGAAGTTAGTTAGCTTTGTAGCTCACATTAGGCTGAAATTAAACAACACAGAGGCAAATCGGAATGACTGATTAAGCAATTAATCAGTAGAAAAAGTATTGGTTTAAATAACAACGTTATCAGATGTGTTTTCTTGCTGAAAATTTATTTCTCGGCTGGTCGATGCTTTCTCATCGGTACCGCGGACTGTAGAGCGAACTGCTGTATAGATAATAAAACATATTGAACAGTCAGATGCTACTGTATGTGAATGACGTCAGATGATGTAATTAAGGCAGCATTTTAAGCCTAACGTTTTGTTACATGAAAGAAGCAAAAACTAACCAGTAACAAAAGAAATAACGTTATACGTTATATATTTTCTCTTGAGTTATTCCACTTGTTTGTTGATTTAAAAACACTTTCTACCTGACAAATAATTCATCGTGTGAGAAAACAATGCCATTCAAATAGATGTTCTCCAAAGATTAGGTGCTTGATGGTTGGATGCTCATGGGCCAGCTGCTTCTAGAGCATGAAGGTGAGACCTTAATGCAGCATTTGTTTAGAGCAGGTAAGCCTCATATCATCTACATTATCATCCAGTAAAGGTATAGCTGCAATTTTTGCTGCCCTTTTTAAACATGATGTCTTTTTGTTTTTTAACATAGTCTTGAGGAATAACTGTCCAGGCTTCCTAAAGGACGTTTTTCCTAAATGCTCTCATTGTTGGTAACATTTAGGTTCTTACAGTATGTTCAGTCCAGTCCTGTACCTGACCAGTTTCAGAGGAATGTTTTGTTTATTAAGCCACACAGTGACCTATGAATCCTTCAAGCATAAAAAAAAAACATCCATTTAACTTAATACAAGAACCAGTAAGAAACAGATGCAGATGTTGACAGATGTTCAGGCCGGTGATTCGTATAATAGTGATGCTGAGTGCTGAGTGGTTGGAACAGACAAGAGGGGAAATGAGGTTGCTGCTGAGGTTGTTAAATATACATCCAATTTGTAGATTGTATCTTTAGGCTTTTTGTAGCCTTTCGCAGTAAAACATTTGTCCCAATTTCTTTAATTTAATCTACATTATTTTATTTAATGCAAAAACAAGCATTAATGCATTATTTAATTTGATGCAAAATTTATGTGGCTCAAGCCATTTCCACAGTAACATATCTATGTTAATTCTGGTTCTTACTAGTTACTGGATGTTTTGAATGCTATAGAGGTATACATCTCAGGTGTACTGTAGCAATAGCACCCAATGATAAAGCTGTTGTAAATATTATTACTATTAGCCCAAGATATGCAGCCACGTTAGCCCAAGAGACCACTATGTTAAAGTCGTCACTTGTTTGGGTGTTTCTTAGGGTCAAACATGTCCAAAGTTACATAACTAGCAAAGTAATTTGAATTTTTGTGTTTTGGTGTCAGCAGTGTC
Organism: Clariallabes teugelsi; assembly: GCA_030014215.1. Lineage (NCBI taxonomy): Eukaryota > Metazoa > Chordata > Actinopteri > Siluriformes > Clariidae > Clariallabes > Clariallabes teugelsi. The sequence continues at coordinate 18,189,391 of JAQMYG010000009.1, read as the reverse complement.
TCTGTCTCATCCAACCATACAGGTTTACTAAGCGACTCCACAGGGCTGTTCACTTGCGTTTGCTTCCTGTATGGTGATTGAATAGAGGGGACGGGACACCTTTCTGAACTCTGCATTTCCAGAGGGACTCTTTGCTCACTGCCACCAAATGGCAGCAGGTCCTTATTATTAAAACTGGCAGCCACTGGAGTGTGTTCTGTCTGTGATGCCGGGTCAGGTGTTGCATTATTCTGGATATCTGTCAAAGCCTTTACTGTAGCCATGTCTTTTTTGCTGGTTGGTGATACACTGATAACCTCACTGTCCACATGACATGGCAGAATCTTCTCTGTGTCCCTGCCCCCAGACACTGGGAGTAGATGCCATGCCTTAAAAAAGAAAAAAAAACAAGCAAACATGTATTTTATGTTTTTGCATTTCATTTTTCAGCAACTGGAGACAATAAATAAGACATTGACGCACCTTTTTGCATTTCTCTGATGGCCACATGGATAGAGAACTGAATCGGGGGTCTGGGATCTTTTTATTTAAGAGTTTCTTTTGTCTGTAGGGGTGAGACAATTATATCAACATAATATATTGAGTAACCTGTGAAAACATCATAACACTATAATATTATTAAGCCTTTTATGTAAAGGCGAGATGGTTACTCACATCATCAAAGCGATCATGGACAGCAAGGTCAGAAGAACACAGCAGGAAAGAAGAATAATTGTCACAATGAATAAAGAATTACCTGGAAAGAAAACTTTTTTTTAAATTATGCTTTATATATAAAAAGATAATAAAAATCATCTGATCATAGTGGGTCTTAAGTATTAGGCAAACACAACATTAGACGAACATCATCATATAACTTTTACTCCCCCATGATTCAACAGCCTGTAGATCTAGCTTAGGCAGCATTAACTTGAAGGACTCATTTCCTTCCTGACTTAATCAGTCTCTCACATCATTGTGAATTCTGGCCCAGCCTTCTTAACAACATTGTTTCAGTTCATTAACGTTTTTTGGCATTTGCTTATACACACTCTCTTAAGGTCCCACCACAGCATTCCAGTTGGGTTGAAGTCCGGACTTTGACCAGCCCATTACAAAAAAAACCTTGATTCTTTTATTTTTTAGCTGTTCTGATGTAGACTTATTGGTGTGCTTCGGGTCTTTGTCCTGTTGGCCTCACATTTCACTCTAGAATATTCTGGTATACAGGTTTTCAGGTTATACAGGAAGATTTCATGGTTGAATTATTGACTGCAGGATGTTCAGATCCTGTGGCTGCAAAACAGACGTGCTTTACAGGGGATATGAGGTGTTTCTGCTGAAGTGTAGTCCAAACAACTCTACTTTGGTTTCATCTGTCCATGGGATATTGTTCCAGAAGTCATGTGGTTTGTTCAGATGCAGTTTTGCAAACCTCAGTTGTGTTTCCATGTTCTTTTTAGATAGAAGAGTCATCCTCCTGGCAACCCTTCGAAACAAACCATATTTGTTCAGGCTTCTTCTAATTGTACTGTCATGGAATTTAACATTTAACATGCTCAGTGCAGAGTCAGAGATGTAGCTCTTGTGTTTTTTTGTTTTTTTGACCTTGTGGTGAATGTGCTGGGACGTCCATTTCTGGGAAGATTGGCAACTGTCTTGGATGCTTTCCACTTGGGAATAATCCTTTACTGTAGAACGTTGAACTCCAAGTTGTTTGGAAATGGTTTTATAACTCTTTCCAGATTGATGCAGTAGCAATTACTTATCTAAGACCATTGTTTATGTATTTCCCTTTTGTGATTGTGTTAACATCTGAATGCTCCAGACCAGCAAACTGCCAAAACTTCTGCCTTTATACGTAGAGCTCTGCGTACCTGTGGACGATTAGAACCCGCCTGCAACTTACCCTCTTAAATCCTGTGAAAGGTACTTGGTATTGTCCACATTTAAATTTTTTTGGCTTTCTTGTATTTTCACACTTTTCATTAAATAACAAGTTTGATGCTTTACTACTTTAACATAGGTTAAAGCTGAAGCTATACCAGACTATATATTTAGTAAATAATTGTTGGTATTTTGATAATCTTTGGTCAGCATTGGCTCCTGGTACTCAGCCAGCAAATTGCATAACAAATGGGTTTGCAAAAAAGAGTAATGCAAAAAATAATAATATTTTGTTAATACTCACTGTTGGGATTTGTTAAGAATGTGATTGGCACGCTCTTGAAAGATGCAGCAACTGTATTGGCCGTGATATAAACGCTGTACTCTGTTCCGGCCTGCAGGTCCCTCAAAAAGACATGGTGCTCATTCGCTCTCACAGTGACATCTGTGCAAACAGAACACCAATGTCTATGCATTGTCACCAAACATATGCAGTATAACTACCCTTATTTACTTACTTACTTACTTTTGGGTTTTGACTCATTGTATATTTTGTAGAACAACATGTAGTTCAGTACAAAGGCACAGCAGTGGGTCGGTAATATCGGCAACCAGTCAATCTCTGCATATGTATCACTCACCCTTGTTACTTCGACTTTAGACACTTTACTTATGTCTACAACAGAATAAAAGACATACATTTTAATTAGAGTTTTGATAACAATAAGAGATAGTTCTACTATTATGCAACACAAGTTGGCTGATATTTTTCTGCTTTATTTTTCAGTTGTTTTTACAGCTGCATAAGGTCCCTAGTCTTTGCCAAGATTCAATAATTGTTCCTGTGGCTAAGAACAAAACTCCAAAGAATCTCAATGACCTCAGTGCAGAGGCACTTACCTCACTTAACCTTTGAAAGAATGCACTTTTGGATAATGTACTGGATAAATTAGACCCACTACTGTTTGCATAGTGGTCGGAATGATGCAACAGGAATGCTTGTAAATATGGTTCTTGAACATCTTGGGGAGGCCACTCCCTCGTCTGTCTACTTTTTATCGATTTCTCCTCTGCTTATAACTGCATCCACCCTCAAGTCTTAGCAGATAGGATAAAGAGTATTCACAATATTGATAGTGGTTCGATTTCCTAGCCGATAGATTTTTATAACAAGGTCACAGTGTGTGAGGGGAAATGGGGTTTTGTTCTTTTCTCCTCCACTGGCTCAACATTACATTATGGCATATGGCAGATGCTCTTATCCAGGATGACTTACAATTTTTTCCTCATTATAAATCTGAGCAATTGATGGTTAGGGGCCTTACTCAAGGGCCCAACAGTGGCAACTTTGTGGTTGTGAGGTTTAAACCTGGGATCTTCTAAACCATAGTCCAATGCCTTAACCACTGAGCTAGCCCTAGCCCTTAACACCCTACGATCCGAAGTAGTTTGTATAAATAGTTAAAAGGGTAATGCTTAAAATAACGTGATTTTAAAGTAGATTATTAAATCCGGCACATAACTGTTTATGATATCACTTTTACTCAACATTTTGATTTCCATATTGTGGTGCAGGTTAAACTTCATGCAAGTACTGCAAAAGTTTCATTAATTCTGTCCAGCCTATTTTGTGTGATGCTGTGACCAAATATGTCAGGACAGATATACAGACATACAGTACAAGTTTCCGAGAAACGTAAAAGATATTAGGAAAAGAATTCAGAAAAATGTAAAGACAAAACCTTTCTTTTATTTATTTATATAAATGTATTCCAAAGCCATCATGACAGCTACCACATTATTAGATTTGCAGACGATACAGTTATTGTGTTCCTCCTCGGTAGTGACAACTATGAACATGTTGCTGTAGTCTGTAATTATTATTTTTTTTGATTGATGTAAATCTGTCTTTTTAGCCAAAAACAAACAAGATGTGTATTGATTTTAACAAAAAAAATTCATACTCATAGTCAAGTACAAGTACAGATGTCAATTTGGAAAGAGTTTACGGAACAAAGTTCTTGGGTGTGTTAATAGATGCCAAAATATGCTAGAAATCTCACATCAAACATGGCCAGAATAAACTGTCTAAAAGTATTTCTATTCCGGCCAAAGTAAAGTCTCTCCAAACACTGTATTGCTCACTGATTTTGTCGTACTTAAATTACTGTGTTGATAACAGATATAAAAGCTCACTACAACCCCTGTTTGTACTCCAAAAAAGAGCCATAAGAATTGTTTATGATATAGGATTTTGTGATCATACCAACTCACTATTTGTTAAAATTCTAAAATGTTCAAATTCTTTGACCTTGTGGAATTTAGAACTGCATTAACTACGTATAAAGCTAGGAATGATCTGTTACCTGAAAACAGACAGAAAATGTTTTTGGAGAGAGAAGGGAGTTATAATTTAAGAGGCAAGTTAAATGTGAAAGTGCATAGTATCAAAACTATAGTATAATTTAAAGTTTAAAGTTTAAAAAAAAAAAAAAAAAAAGCTTTTGTATATCTGTATGTGGATTTAAAACAAGTATTAAATATAAAACAGTTCACAAAGAAAATATATAAAAAAGTGATCCTTACAAAGTACAGGAATGAGGATGGGTTAAGTTAATCTTACTGTATAGGAGTGTTTTTGTATATATTATATGGAGCAAACAAGTTAGAATAAATAGCAAAGTTGGAGTGTAAATGTATGGATAAGAGTATGTGGGGGTGTACAGTATTTATGTGTATATGCATACAGTATATGTTTGTATGTGTATGTATGTGTGTACAGTATGTACAGTATAAGTGTAAAAAAAAATTGTATGTACTGTATATATGTTTGTATATGTATGTATGTGTATGTATATTTGTGTGTATAGGGTTATCAGCCTGAAAAATGACCAATTAACAGCACCTCAGATTAGCGGCGTTATGAAGTCTTTACAGAGCAGAAGTAG
>JAQMYG010000009.1:18119062-18136711 GCA_030014215.1 Clariallabes teugelsi | reverse complement strand
TGAGAGACGCGCACTAAGACCCAGCAGGGGAGACGATTACCCACAATTCCGCAGCACAAGAGAGAGAAAAACCGTTGCCTCAGTTATGATCAAACAACAAAACAAGAAGCGCATGCGTGGTACATGATACTCGGTACTCGTAAACCAAGACAACATTTATTACAAATCTTTGCTCGTCTTGCGGAACGCTCGCAAACCACGTTACTCGTAATCCGAGGTTCCACTGTAATTGTATTTGTGTAAGAACTTAGTGTTTAAAAAAAACAACAAAAAACATGTTGGTGCTTTTTACAGCAGATTGCATATAGTCCAGTTCAACTGTTTGAAGGTGATTGCACAACAAAACTGCCAGGCACAGGAACACCCATCATTTCCCATTCATTTCTGTAGCGCTGCCCAGAAGGGGGAATGTGTGTGAGGGGTCTGCCCGTTTCCTATTTCTTGTAGAGGACATGTCATGGAGAGGGGGCAGGGGGGCGCCAATGATTTGTTTTTCTGCAGTTTTTAGTGTTCTCTGCAGTCTGTTCCTATCCTGTTTTGTGGCTGCTACAAACCCCGGACAGTGATGGATGTGAACAGGACAGACTCGATGACTGCAGTATAAATTGTATCAGCAGCTCCTGTGGCAGATCATACTTCCTCAGTTGGTGCAGGAAGGACATTCTCTGCAGGTCCTTTTTGAGGATGTTGCCTTCCCATTTTAGGTCATGGCAAATTGTGGTTCCAGAAAACTTGAAATACTCCACAATCGACACAGGGTTGTTGGATATTGTGAGAGTAGTGTTGAAGGCTATCTCCTAAAGTCCACTGTCATCTCCACTGTTATGAGCTTGTTCAGCTCCAGGTTGTTCTGTCTTGCACAAGAGCACCAGGCAATCCACCTCCTGCTGATATGCAGACTCGTCACCATTTTAGATGAGTCCAATGAGCGTAGTGTCGTCTGCAAATTTCAGGAGTTTGATAGCTGGGTCCTTGGATGTGCAGCATTAATATACAGGGAGAATAGCAGTGGGGAGAGGACACATCCTTGCGGATCACCAGTGCTGACTATCTATGTGCTAGAAGTTACGCCTCCCAGCCTCACCTGCTGTTTCCTGACCGGATTTTCCTGTGATTGTCGTGTTAGAGGCCGAACTAAAGTCAACACAGAATTCTTGCATAGTCCAATCCAGTCAAGATGTTGCAGGATGTAGTGCAGCCCCATGTTAACTGCATCATCCTTTGCTCAGTAGGCAAAACTGAAGGGGATGTAATAGCTACTCTGTGATGTTCTATAGGTGGGCCAATACAAGTTATTCCGGTTTCCCTGAAACCCTCTATCACAGGCCTGTAGTCATTCAGACCTGTGATGGAGGGTAGTTTTGCGACTGGGATAATGGTAGATTGTTTGAAGCAGGATGGGACTTCACACAGCTGAGTTGATCTGTTGAAGATATGTGTGAAGATCCAGAGGAGCCAGTTAGTCAGCACATGACACCGTTTGGGACAGGTGCTTTCCTGATCTTCTGACTCTGGAAGAGCCGTTTCACATCCTTTAAACAGATTTTTGGGTGAGCTTGGGTGTTTAGGGGGATAGGGGGTGGGGTTATGGGGTTGATTTATTGCGTCTTTACAAGACGTATGATGAGGTCAGTCTTTGGGCTGGGGCGGGTGTGAGGTGTGAGTGATTCATGGGTCACGGTGTGGCTTAACAAACAGGCATCCCTCTGAAATTGCTCAGGGTCTGTTTGGAAGCAAAATATGAACAAAAGGTGGGTGGCTCAGGACTAGTTGCATTGACCTTTTCATGTCATTTAACCATGAATTCTAAAGCTGATCTTTGACCCTTGCTTTTATGCAGAACTTTCTGGATAACTTTCCCAGCAGTGACATTATGGTCTTTGTGGCTCGAGCTTTTCTGCTGTTTCAAATGACCACCGTCTACCCGCTGCTGGGTTACCTGGTTCGGGTGCAGATCATGGGTCATTTTTTTGGTGATCACTACCCCAGGTAAGATGACTCATAGTGTAGGCTTACTTACTGTATCCTGTTAACACTGAGGTTCTGTAGTCACCTTAGACTGTAGGACTGTAAGGCTGCCAGGGTAGGTGTTTTTCACAAGGGGAAAAAAAAACTCTGGATGGCATGTTTTTACATGAAGAGGTGACTTGGGAGACAGAAACTAGAGAAAACTTGTTGTACAACTCAAAGGCAAGTATTAGTGTCATTATTGGATTAGTCAAATTAATGTTTATATGCAGGGAAAAGAATAGAGGCAGGAGCCATAACAACCTTATGTTAAGCTCACTTTTAAGTATTGTGTGTGCAGTGCTAAAGTGCCAGTTTTAGTTTAATCACAGTTGGTTCATGAAAGATTGAAGAGGTTTTGCTCTCTCTCACACTCGCACTCACTCTCTCACACGCACACGCACACACACGCACACACACGCACACACACGCACACACACGCACACACACGCACACACTTGGTCTCTTTCGGTCAGAATAGAGTAAACTCATTAAGATGAATCCGAATGAAATTTCTCTCCGACTGAATGAACTGTTACTCACTCTCACTCATCTTCTATACCACTTTATCCTGTATTCAGGGTCGCGGGGACCTGGAGCCTATCCCAGAAGACTTAGGGCACGAGGCAGGGTACGCCCTGGACAGGGTGCCAATCCATCGAAGGGCACACACACTCTCAAACTCATTTACACACTACAGGCAATTTTGGTCTGTGGGAGGAAACTGGAGTACAATGAAGTGTTAATCATTTTTTATAATGAACTAAATAGAAGGCTCAAGTAAGAAAACGCACAAATAAGAAAATGTTTAAAATGGCTACAAGTTTGCATAAGTGGTTTAGTGGACATTGAATTAGACTTCTGAGGCACATTGTATCGCTCCAGCAATTAACATTTGTCAGACATTCATCGCTGTATCCCCAATAAAAGGCCTGTAAAACTGCTAATATTAGATCAGTATCCATACTGATTTAAGAATGTGTGCATCGCTGTCCTATTATTAAGGTCTTTGTTCTTGAATGTTGAACAATGTGAAATTGGAAGCAGCTTTGCTGCATTCACAAAACCTGTGGTCTCGTTTTCACCGATTGTTTACACCAACACAGGATACAAAAACAGAGAAAAAGCATATGTTGTATGTGCGTGCAGATGTTGTGTGCAACAAGCCAACATTCACACTCCTGTAAGATATAAACTGCCATTAAAGTGGGACCAATCCATAACATCAGCAAACCAAGAAAATGTTCCAAAGCTAATGGATTTGTTGTTCCGAGAATTGTTGAATTGGTAAACAAACACAAAATGTTTTTTTTTTTTTCCCTACAGGCTTTGTTTTTTTCTTATTATTTTTCCCTGAGCTGTGAGCTGATCCAGAGATAAAAAAAAAAAAGCATTTAATGGCCCTGAACACTCCCTTAGGGAGTGTTAAATCCCCTGACTGATGCTTTTTTTTCCTTTTAAATAAAAGGCCACATTTCACCCATCTTTCATCCATTTTCCACAGAATTTCCTCTGAATACTGGGAAGAAAAACGGATTGAAAGCAGTTCTACATAGGTGTCTCAATGCAGAATGTTTCTTTTTTCAAACCTGTTATGTGTTCAGGACAGAAAATATTCTGTAGTGTTCTTCAGAAATGACAGTGACATGAAGAAATGAGCATTATTATTTTTCATTATTATTATTATTACAGTCTTGTTCTGTCAGGTCGCAACATGCTTTAAGGATTTAAGACTTTACGTTCTGTAAGACCTTCGTTTTTTGTTTATTGATTGTGCAGTTTAGACATTATACCTCATTATAGTTTAATCATTATGCCCTGACTTAAAGTCAAGTCACATGGCTTTGTTTTTTTTTGTTTTTTTTTGTATAACACAATATGATCTCCCTAGACCATGGTGCAACATATACAGTAGCAGTGCAGTTGCTCAGTGTTGCTCACTTTGAGATGAGTTCAACAAGTGCAGCAAATGCACAATACAATAAACACACGGGACGTCAAATAGACTAGACAACAGAACCGTTCAATGGAATTAATGCAAAATGGTGTGTAAACTATGAAAATATATAGTAGAAATTAACTGTAGTAGTAGCAGTAAAAGAGACATAAAGATATATTGAGAGTAATAATAGTAAAAGTAGGCGACACTGTGGCGTAGTGGTTAGCACTGTGGACTTCAACTCCATGGTCGAATGTTTTCCTGTTTCAATTCCCGCCTCAGGTCTGTGTGTGTGAAGGTTGCATGTTCTCCCCATACTTGGTGGGTTTCCTCTGGGTATGCTGGTTTCCTCCCACAGTCCAAAGACATGCAGAGTGTGCGCGCGTGAGTGTGCGCGCGTGAGTGTGCGCGCGTGAGTGTGCGCGCGTGAGTGTGCGCGCGTGAGTGTGCGAGTGTGCGAGTGTGCGAGTGTGCGAGTGTGCGAGTGTGCGAGTGTGCATGTGTCCTGAGATGGATTGGCACCAGGAATAGGATGATTAGTAAAAGTGTCCAACAGTGAAATGTAAAGTAAAATGTCTTCAATAAGTATCATAATAACTTCAGTGTTTTTTTTTTTTTTTTATAGTTTTTTCCATGTCTTCTTCCTAAATATCTTCATTGTGGCTGCTGGGGTCCTAATGGCCAAGTTTTATCCCAACATTGGTTCCATAATCAGGTAAGAGAAAAGTGTGACTTTGAATTTTGTTTAAGCCTCTGGTGTGAACATGAATTAATTAATAACGATGCCATGTATAGACAATATATAGGTAAATACAGTATTAATGCAGAATAGACATTGTGCAGGGCAGAATATGACATAAAATGAAAAAAAAAAGTATGTTGAATTTAGGTAAAAATATATCTTTTCAAATAATGACTCTAGAAATCATTCTCAACAAATTGAAATGGACAGAAAGCAATAGAATACATTATCTTGCCTAAAAAGTGCATGACCTAGTATAAATATTCTATAGTTTTCTCATAAATATGAATCTCATGGCCCAAACAGTTAAGATGGATCATTCCACTTTACAATCAATTGATGCATCTTATTGATTTCTTATTTGGCATACATGTCTCAGTAGTAAGGTCATTATACTTGTCTCAGTAGTGAGGAAATGCTTAACCAGGAGCATGTTTGTCATTTTGCATTGAGTAAATACTGTAAGCATGCTTGTGTTGTATGTTTGTGAGTAGCACATATAGTGTGATTTTATTTTTACTACTTAGGCTATATGAATATTCCCACCTTCAGGTCATTGTAAATGCATTAAAAACTTTTTTTGAAAAACATTTTTTTCTATCTTGCATGCTCTTTGTTAGTAGACTGAGTTTTTATATTTTCGTGCACAAATTTCATTCATTTTCCACTCTTATTTTTAGATTCTATTAATAATGCTATCCATTTAAAATGCATCTTTTATTTATAGTAGTTTTCTGCCACCAGCTTCAGAAGTTTGCTGATTCTGAAGCAGATAAATGAATAAATCCCCTTGAATAAAAATTTAATTCATGATGTCATGATTTGCTTCTTTGACTAGCTTGCATTTTACAGTGAATATAATTTAACAGTTAGAAATTCCATGCCACGTTACATATAATTTTGTTGTATGCATGCAACATATTCAGATATATTGGAATTTTTGCCTCATTAGTCATGGCTCTGGTTGTGCTCTAGTTTTGACTGTCTTTTGCAATAGTAAGAAATTAAGTGCGGTGAAGAAGGGTGCAGCTTGTTTCAAATAAAACAAATGGCCCTTTTAGTGATTTTTATTTTTTTGTGTGTGTGTGTGTCCCCACCCATATTCTGTTTAAAAGCATTTATTGAAATTATTGAAATCTCAACTGTAACTCTAGTTTTACTTTAAGCTTTTAATGCATCACACTAATCCATGTTTGTTTTGTGTCCTTTATTTGTTTTGCTTAAGCCACACATTAAAGTGAGCAGATATGTATCTGAGAGCATGGCTGGTCATGTTCATGTTTGCAGCTCACTTCTGTAAAATGAGCCTGAAATGCTCACAACTGAAACAGCAGAAGCTTGACAGGATTTAGTGTTAATATTTACAAGGGGAGTTCAAGTCAAATCGGTTCTTGTGATGAATTTTGTTAGATAAAGGCAAAATTTACAGAAGACTTCAAGCACAGTATGCTGACGAGTCTCTTGGCTGCAGTAAAACGTCTAAATGGTGAAAACATTTTAAAGATGGCTGTATGTCTGTGAATGACGATTTCAGTTGACGTATCTTGGATCTCACTGCGGTCGTTCTTGTGAACGTTGTGTTTGAAATGCGTGATCCTGAAAATCAACACATAAGTATGTACAGTATCTGTTGATAAAGTGTAAAAAAAGTTACCCAATGTTTGATACAAATACAAGGAAAATAAAAATCAGAAGCGCTCATCCTGTTTTTGGGAAGCCGCAAGTCCCTGCAGTACCATGAGCCGTCCCTGGTTCGGAAATTCAAGAGAACAACAATTGGCCGTGTTCTCTCCGGATGCCAGTTCTTTGTCGATGCCAGTCACAAAAGCATCTGGAAAATTGCACTTTTACCTCAAGGTGCTTTCAGCTGCCATGTGATGTATGAAGAACACCTCTTTAACAACGTACTGTAAGTTAGATTTTGATGGAATTCACAGAAACTAAGACCTTTTTATATTTTACGCAACAGCTCTCAGTCATTATTGGAGTTTTATTTAAGTCATTATTAGAGCTCTCTGCAATGATCTCTAACCTCTTCATAGCATTTTCTAACGTGAATTCTGAAGGAGAGATGGCATTTCCACACTACATATGGACGTGTAGTGCCAGCAAGGCCTCCTGTTCCTTTATAAACATCGTTTTCTGTGTTCACTATCAAATCTGCGTGTGATGCAGGAAACCTTTCAGGTCTGAGCAAGTGATTCCGCTGCCACCTGGAGTCCAAGAGCATATTAGCTGGTGCTCTGTGGGTGGGAGGTACTGTATGCTGTGGCTCGTCCCATTAGAAAAAAACCCTGTTTGTTAGCATATTTTCCAAGCACACCGATGTCAGATCGATTGTGTTGTGAACACCTTTTCATGACTCAGCATCTGCAAAAGCTGCACAACCGCCCCCAAAGTTAATAAAAATGCACAATAAAAAGCAAAGAAAAACAGAAAATGAATGAACTAAAGCTATGTAATGTTAAAATGCTGACTAATAGTGTCAAATAATAACCAAGTGACCTGTTTTAATGAGAATTTAATATCCCTTTTTCTTTTTTTATTTATTTATTGACTTACTTAATTTTGCGAATGCATACTTGTATTTTAAGGTTTGGTCTTGGCATGTTTCAATTAGTCACTTTTTTAAAGAACATTTTAATGTATTTATTTATTATGTCTCTCTATTATGTCTCTCTATCTGTTTATTTATTAATTTATTTTTATGAAATGGCACACATTCTGATTTCTTCAAACAAATCTGCAGATAATGCTGATGCAATATTGTGAATTGGCTATGAACCCTTTTTATATACTGTAATACTTTCCTAACATGTTTATGTGTGTGTGTGTGTAGGTACTCGGGGGCCACCTGCGGCCTGGCTCTGGTGTTTGTTTTCCCCTCAGCTATCCATCTAAAGGCCTTGAAACGTAGCGGTGAATTGCGCTGGCCCTCTGCTTGCTTCCACATCTTCCTCATCGTGCTCGGAGCGGCCAACCTCCTGGCCCAGTTCTTCATGTAGTACCATCACATTGTTTTCTGACACACGTTCTCACGGTTGTAGTTCATGTTGGCACTAGGTGGCAGTGTGGCAGTTCTAATACTGTAATTCACTCTGAAGTAATAAACTCACTGCACATGGACGATATCAGGAAGGGAAATCCATCTGATTTGGCAAAAATCACCTTTGTTTGAAACCTGTTACTGACTAAAAAAGAACCTTCAGAACAGTTGTGTCAACATTTGTGCTACAGGAATTTTTTTTTTCTTAATTCTTGCAGAAGGATACAGCAGCCAAGGAGTGTTTAAGTATCATTCCTCCACTGTATGTCAGGCTGGTGACTGTAATCGGTTTGAGAAGTTACACACCATTATTACAACTGCACTGTTTTGAATTCTGTTGTTTTAACAATTTTTTTTAAAGCAGATTTGTTCATGCAGGTCTTATGCATGCCCAAATTCCACAGATTTATACTGTGAACTCAACAGAATGTTCAGGTCATGCATTTATGGTTTTATTTATGGTACTTGTCCAGGTCCTTGTACTGAACATTTTGTAATTTACGGTTCATCCCTTGACACCCTTCATAAAAATGAGCAAAAATTATTCATTACGAACATTAAACACACTAATTTAAGGGGGAAATTTCATTAGAACTACATTTGAAAATAATAATTCTCTCTATTAATCTATCTAGCTAGCTAGCTCATCTTCCAAATAAACCATGTCCTGCTTCACAAAAAAAAATTATGTACCATCCTTTTATCATCCATTTCTATAGAGAAAACCAATCATCTCTCAATACAAAGGCTCCTGAACGAATGGTTAAAAAAAAATACATAAGCGGTAATGTATGCCCTTAAGCACAATGAAGGTCAGAACAAAAAGTTTTGCTTGTCTAGAATTGGACCTATGAGCACGCTGTCTACTTTCACGGTCAGGAGGATGAAAGAGGGATTAAAAAGTCTAAAGAAAGTTTTAGGATTGCACATGTATCATGTTACAAAATCAACCAGCAACTCCACTTTCATAACAACAAGCCGTTTGGAAGTGTTGTAAAAGCCCCTGATACACACTGTAAAATATACAGTTGCACATGCTTTGGGGCTCTTGTAAAGATTTCCGAAATCTTCAATTATGCCAAGTACCAGGATGTGTCAGCCAACCCCGGGGTTGCCTGTACCAGGTCTTTAATTGGCTATGGATAGAGTTTTCAGCAAGGTGCTGAGACAAACATGGTTCCAAATCAGCATAAATAAACACATACGTTAGACGTTCAGACGAGCCATCTCTCATTTCTTCATATTAAATTATCTAGTTTAAATTAGACAAATGGGAACAAATGTTTTACTGTGACAGGCTGCAAAGTGCATAAAGGTCCAATTAAAAAAATTGGTGGTTTATGTCACAACCTCAGCAGCAACCTCATTACACCTCTCGTTTGTTCCAGCCATTTAGCATCACCAGTATACTAATCACCGGCCTGATCATCTGCACCTGTTTCTCACTGGTTCATGACTTAAGTTACATTTTTTAATGCTTGAAATGATTCATAGGTCACTGTGTGGCTTAATAAGCAAAAAAAAAAAAACATTCCTCTAAAACTGGTCAGGTACAAGGACTGGACTGGAAGTGAGAGCCAGAGACGTGGAAGCCTGGAGAACTATTCCTCAAGCTTACATTAAAGCATATGGGAAAAGTCTGCCTCTTTGGAAGCAAAATATAAAGAAATGAGGAAAGGCTCAAGCCTTTTTTCTATTAAATGAACGAGATCTTTTACATGAGTTTTACAGCTTTGTTAGGAACTCAAAGCTGCTATTCTTAACACAGCAGGTGTCACAAGACATTAATTGAAACAACTGTTCTGTCAGGAAAAATGCACTTTTTTTGTTTCTAATTTAACTATGCATATAATAACTCTCAGCAGGTTATTGTTTCTATATAGAAAGTTTTTTTTTTTTTAAGGGTACCGATATTTCTGAAGATACAGTTATATGTATTAGCCTATCAAGCTTTACTATTACAATGATTTGTGTATTGTGGTGAGAATTTTTTTTTATGGTAATATATTAAAGAGTGGACATAGAAATTTAAATGAATGACCTGAAAAATAGAGCTGTAATCCTTTTGGGAGAGTGTGAGCTGATCTCACTAGTCTCTGGATTTATTTGAAGATGCTCATGTTTTTCTTAAAGTTTGATTTATCAATGTTAAAGCCGTAGGAATTCATGAGTGTCTTAAATGATCAGGCTAGGGATATATGACGCAGACATTTTTGCTGGGTTGCAGAGTTTTAATTTGCACATCAGACGAATGTTCAAAGCTTTTGTTGATTGGGAAATTGTGTACAACTTTTAATTTGGCAAGCCATATACAGTAGAACTTGTATGTTCTTGTATGCATTTTTAATAAAATGTAAAACTTGTATCTGACTGTTTCTAAGCTTTTAAACACTATTTATAAGTATGTTATGTCTTACCTAGTGTGTATTTGATAATTATTACTCATAAGACTACTAATAACACTTAATCTTTGCACTGAGCATTTAGAGAAGATATGTTCAAGTATAACCTTGTTGTAAATGGCAAGGACAATCCGTCAGTGGAAGAGCTGGGCGATATGACAAAAATAAACATAAGTAAAAAAAAAATAAAATAAAAAAAGTAGTATTCCAATATGAAGTTTAATGATGTACTTACAGTATGGCTAGAAAATAAAAAAGGGAAATATTTTAGAGTTTAAAGATTCAGTTCACTATAAAACATTGTACTTCTAATACATGTATGTTTGTAATTTATCTAAAAATACTTTTTCAAAAAAAATCTTAATATCTGCTGTTTCTTAAAAATCAATGTGGCTATATAATTCATTGTAATGTTGATAAAGTATATCATTATGGTGCCCCCCCCCCATCAAGTATGTGTAATTAATTAGCAGCTTGCTTGAACAGTCCCAAAGTTCCTAACACATGAGTGGCACAAGTTATTCTAATCCTCACACAAAATCCTTCAAAATTCAGCCAGATTATCAAAAAAGTGCATGTTGTGCCTTTATGTCTGACCTCGTGGCGTCTGTGCATAACCTTTTTCTTTTTTGGCTGGTCATTCACTCATGGGTGGATAATTAAATCCAGACCACATTCTGTGCACATCCACCTACTCAACTGTATTTTTGTTCAATATACAATACTCCATACTTGCAGACTGTATGTGCAATAATAAACCCTTCTAAGCCCACGGATGTGCATTTAATTCTCTCACACCCTTGCTTGCTGTGTTACAGAGCTGTAGGGTTCAGGTGAAGAGATCAGCATAATCCAGAGTGCCGGGTTTCTGTCCACATGCATGCACCAGCCGTTCACCTCCAGACGGTGTTAAGGGCTCTTCCTGAAAGCAGAACCAGGAAATGTTCTTCAGAAGGGTTTGGGGTGTATACACTTGCTTCATTTCATTAACATACATATGGTTCACTATATTGAGGGCATGTGTGTATCACATGGATGTTAATAAGACATAAATCCACAGCTTGCAATCTGTCCTGAAGATTGAAGTCTCCTCAACAGAATAACAACAGAATTGAGCTTTTACCTACATATCAAGAGCATTCAAGCTCAATTCAGCAAATATTATTCAATATTTAATTGACTTTTATCATAAAGACCTTAATAAATGTTTATGTCAGGATGGTATTCACTGAATTAAAGTCGACGATTTGTTACCTTATGGTACTCCACTAGCTCTCCCAGAGTCGCAAACTTGATCTGGTCTCCTAGCAGCATATAACAGTTGTCCGTGGCATCAATGAGGAAGTGTTTGCCTCCGTCCGGGCTTTGGTAAGACAGAACATATCCGAAGATCCTTTCACTAACACGGACCAGGAAACCTCCAGGGCTGCCTTCGCTCAGCAAATCTTCAGCCTCCGTACGTGTGATTAAACCTAAGGACCAAGGCAACATGCTCTGCTTTTTATTATATTTCTAATAAATCATTAACTAATAAACTTTTGACCATGACCCAGTCTGGATCAATTCCAACATCTATACAGATCATATGCTGGGTTCCGTGATCGTTTATTCATCCAACTGGTTGGCTACAATGATCTATGACTCCATGCCAGGGGTAACTGTTCTAAGGAAAGGCTGGTATGGCTGCAGGAAGCAGAAGCCACACCACATTCCACCTGACCATCAGTCATTCTTGGCTTTCAGGTGTGGCTTCTGCTTAATTGAAATGAAAAACTGCACCAACAAATACTGTCTCTTTCTAGATAAAGCTGAAACACAACGGCTCTAGGGGGAAGTTATCCAAATCTTTTGCAACACACCTAAACAAACACATTCACACACTACGGGAAATTTGGAAATTCCAATTAGCTTGACGTGCATATTTTTGGACGGTGGGGAAAACCCACAAAGCACAGGAGGGTGGACCTGCAAATTACACACACACACACACACACACACACACACACACACATATACACACACAGAGCAAAGGCAAGATTTAAATCCTAACCCTAGAAGTTAATTCCATATAAATCCTCCAAACATTCAACAACTCGTTCTTGAAATACCATACTAATGACAATCTTGGATGGAAAACTCTTTCACTCTGGTGAAAGAGTGATTGCTGCTATACCAAAAGTAATGAACTTGTTTCCACAAGCAAAAATACATGGTCTTTTTTATGCAAAACATCTCATTTTGTTACTAATGGCACATTTCTGTGGTATAAGAGAACTAAAACTCAACAGCATATGCTGCTATAGATCTAAGGTGATACCCAACTGAGGACATCTTTACATGAGTGGAATATAAATGTAGAAACTCTGTAGTAAACACTGCATATTATACACATTGTATTTTCCATGACTGGAAATGGTTTTTATATTCCACTTCAATTTTTCTTTTTAATATTTGTACATAATGTCAATTTAAAATGGTATATTACAGCTAAAAGTTTTTTCCTAATTTGTAAAAAAAAAAAAAATCTTATTTCATGCTTTATATGCTTATTGAAAGCTACTACTTTTCATATTTTAAAATGTATACTGTAGGTCATCAGCGGCCATACAAGCATTTCACTTCATATCATTCTGTGTATGACTGCGTATGCAACAAAAAAAAATTTTTTTTGATTTGATTTGAATTTGAAGCGTTATTTAGGTAATTATCTGGGTGTTAAGCATGACCGATGGTTAATTTACATTGTGTGGTACCTTGTTGTCATTATAATCGGTCTTAAACGTTTCACACCAATGCATAACGCATACTTACCATGGAACCACGGAGCGATGCGGCTATCGTCGTCTTGGAAACAAACTCTTTGGGGCAACTGTTCCTCTCTGAACCAGCGGATTATTTCCCTTCGGCTGGACGAGGACAATGAACGTCGTAAATTGGACCCCCTGTTATTCATAACAGGAAGAAATGTTAGTGGATAAAAATAAATACGCTTCTGCAAAGTGCATTGAAGCGTGCTACTTGGTCTGATTTTATCATTATGTGTGGTGCAAACTACAAGGAAATATGAGGGGCTTATTGTCTTCAGGGTCTTTCCAGGTATGGATTCTGATTTTAATTAAAATTTTAATAAATATGAATATTAACTTTATTCATCTTCGATAGGCCTGGAAGCCTGTCCCAGGAGACTTTGGTCACAAGACGAAGTACACCCTGAACCGAGTGCCAATTCATCGCAGGGCACACACACTACGGGCAATTAGCCTAACCTGCATGTCTGTGGTTTCCCCTGGGTGCTCTGGTTTCCTCTCATAGCACAACAAGCACGGGGAGAACATGCAAACGCCATGCATGCAGAGTCAAGGTGTGAATGTTTTAATGACATTCTCATTTTTTTTTAGATAATAACAATCAAGATAATAATTTGTTATTTTATGCAATTAAAGTGTTTCACAACTATCACTCTTTGTCACTCTCAGGTAATAAGGGTCTCATGTAGGGTCTCATGTAGGGTCTCAGGGGCCAGGGGTAGCTCAGTGGTTGTATAATTGGACTACGGTTCAGCAGGTCCTAGGTTCAAACCCCATGACCACCAAGTTGCCACTGTTGGGCCCTTGAGCAAGGCCCTTAACCCCCAACGGCTCAGATGTATATTGACCTAAAAATCTCTGGTAAGTCGCATCTGCCAATTGTCTAAATGTAAATCAATGTTTGATATAAAGTACTTCTTTAAAACCTGTTGGATCTGAGCATATAGTCAAAAAGACATCCGGAGTACTCTGGTCACTTGCTCAATCCATGCCTGCTCGATTGCTTCCTGAAGATAACGTACAAGAATTTTCCCGAAGAATTCACAATTCACTTGAGAATTTCCTCGTTTTAGCCATTTTAATGCAGAGTTAAACACCACGGCTTCAGAAAGCAAAAGTCCTGCCAGATAATTGTTTCATCTATTAACTAAACCGGCTGATGCGACCACTCAGACCAGAGGTGGGAATCGAACCCTTGACCCTGGAGGTGCAAGGCCACAATGCTAACCACTATGCCTCCATGCCATAATGTTAATTATTTTAATGTAAATAAAAAAAAAATACACGAGTAAGACCTGTTAATATTCCATAGGACCCATTAAAACTGAATTAACGGTCACTCTTACTACTGAAATGATTCCAGTTTACCTCAAAAAATAAAAAGTTGTTAGATTTTTATTTTTTTTTTTTTTTTTTTTAGTAGAGTAATGTATAAACACCTGTGAATAGGCTCACTAGTCAGAGTGAGGTTTCTAGGTTTGGGTTTAGGTGGAAGAGCAGGTTTCTCTCCTCCAAAAGTTTTAGTCATGGCCGCCACTCGACCCCTCTCCAGGGCCTTTAGAGAACGCCTGCGGTCATCCTCCCTCATCTGCTTGGCCAGGGAACGTCTCCGCTGGTCAGCTGCTTTAGATTTCCGCACTAGAACACACCCAAAACATATATTTGAACTACTGGAATGCTATATTCACTTTAGCTTTGGTTACATCCAAGAAACTGTTCTGTCCATTGGATATCATTTTGGTTTTTTATTCTCTTATTATTATAAATATTTGAAGTTTGGCATGACATCTCTCTTACATGAATCCTTCCAGGCCTTCTCCTCATTGTCTTGGGCTTTTCGTTGACTCTGTACTTCCTTAAGGTTCATATAGATCTGCTGTGCCCTCTCCTCCTTGAGTCTCTTGACCTCCTCCTCAGCTTTTCGTCGTTCTTCTTCCTCCTTCCTCTGAAAATGAATTATCATATAAACAATAAAGGGCAGTACAGGACAAGAACTAGAAAACAGGAACAGAACAGGAAAAAAAATGGCGACTTGATGCGCCAGAACTAATGAAGAACTAAGGGAGAATGAATATGGCTTCAAAATGCGTATTGTAGTGGCTAATGTTACAAATCTTGAAAAAAGAAAACTTTAGAATCTTGGGACAGCAACAAAAGATTGACTTTAAACCCCTATTTGAGATTGTGAAATGGTTGGAAACAGCTCTAGACAGAATAGGGATGGATGAGGTCAGAGATGGAGTAGCAACTGGAGTAAAAACAGATGTTTCTTCATATTCAGCATATTTTTTTGGGGGGGAATAAAATAAAATGAAAATGTTACACTGGTTCTCCTTGGTTGAATCAGATTCTAGCACCTTCATCTACAGGATGGGTGAAAAGTAAGTAGGTATTAAAACATTTTTCCATATTGCTATGTGCTTTATTGTATAGGAAACTGAAAGCAAATCTTTAAATTTCAAAGTAGGCACCGGGGGTATCAACCAGTTTCCTCAAACGGCCGGGGATGGAATATACAGTCTTCTAAGGGAAGTCGTTTGAGATATTGCTGAGAACCTCCTGAATCCGTGCCTCCAAGTCTTCCAGCATGCGAGGCTTTGTCCTGTACAGCTCCTCTTTTGCGTAGCCCAAAAAAAATCACATGGAGTGAGATCTGGACTTCTTCAAGGCCATTCATGAGGTCTGTGTCGTCCCAGCCAACATCATGAAAAATGCCGGTCTAACCACGCAGACACATTAGGAGCAAAATGGGGTGGTGCACCATCGGGTTGTGCTCCAGTAATGCTTGAGTAATACAGTAAGTTCTGTAGCCATTAAATATAGCCTAGTTAATTTGTATTTTTATCAACAAGTCCTAACTAACTTTTGTACGAAACCAGTTTTAACCCAGTGTTTCTTGGCCATACTACAAATCTGGAGTAACTGGTGGAGCAAGCTGTCCAAAGCACGAGAAACCTCTTCAAGGTGTCAAGTCTTCATGCTTTATCTAGATTTGATGTAATGACTCACAACACCTTCAGATCTTCTTGTCGACTCTTCTCCAGGGCAACTGCCTTTTGGGCTTCCTCCTGCCTGGCGGCGTCCTCCTTCTCAATATACAACCCAGAGAAACGTTTCTCCAGTTCAGCTTCTTTCTTGGCCCTGAAAAATGATCACAACACCCCAGTCAAATGCATCATCAATAACATTCCAGCGCTGTCACTGTGGAATGCCTGTAACAGTATCTTGTATAGGAGCAACCCAACACAAACCATTACAATATGCAAATCTTAAACATGAAAGTATTTTTGTGACCTTTTAAGTTTCACACTGTTTTATTGCCAGCCCAGAAGACAGAAACTCAGGGTTGCATTAAAAGAAAATAGTTACAAATGATCTGTCCATCTAAAATGGTATTTGTCTACATGAATTTAGCTCTTGTTTTAACTCTTGAGCTGATAATAGACAATAACATATGTATACTTGCACATTCATGCAGTTTTCTAATCAGCCAATCAAATGGCAGATCCAGAACATAAAATTCATATAAACAAATAAGAAAAACGTCAGCTAATGTTCACATTATATTCTATAATAAAAAACAAAGTGTAATCTTTAACCAACAACGTGGTTGTTCGTACGAAATGGGCTGAGGTGAGTATTTCAGAAACTGCTGATCTCCTGGGATTTACACACAAATCAGCCTCTAGTTTACACTCTATATTATAAAGGTTCTGTGGGTGGAAACTCATTGCTGATAAGTGAGGTCAAAGGAAAATGGACAGATTGGTCCAAGTTCCCAGGAAGGATAAACTCATATAATCACTCATTCGAGCTGTGGTGAGCAAAAAGCCATCATCATACACAAAACATTGAACTTTGAGGTGGATGGGCAACAACAGTAGAAAACCACATTGGGTTTATCTCCTGTTAGCCAAGAACAGGAATCTGAGGCCATCATGGGTGCAGACTTGTCAAACCCAGACAACTGAAGGTAAAAAAAAAAAAAAAAGAAGAAGAAGAACGGCAAATTATTGCCATACATCAAGAAAAGAAAGCAACTATGGACATTTGAAATGACTGGATTTGGGTTTCAGAACAGTTCAGTGCATTATTAAACCCTGGAAGAATAGATCGTACCTGTCATCTTCTTCAAAAAAATAAGGTTTAAAAAAATATCATGAATGCAAATCATTTAATCGCGAGCTGAAGATGCATTATAAATAAATAAATAAATAAATCAACAGTAGACACCACAGCTATGTTTAACTGTGAAAGTAAGAGCATATGAAATATTTTCATATATTTCCATATGAAATCAGCTGATGCCTGAATATACTGAATGACCAGGTTATCAGATGTAAGTGTGTTTGCACACAAACACGCGTATATGCACACACGTAAATATACACACACACACACGTATATATACACGCACATACGTATATATACACGCGCACACGTATATATACACTAGTGATGCGCGGGTCGGGTATTTTTCCAAACCGCGGGTCCCGCTTTTATGAAATTATTTGGCCCGCCCCGCACCACTGTATCTATTTTTACAAACCGCCCCGCCCCGCACCCGCGACCATTAAATTATATATATATATACACACACACACATATACTCAGCAAAAAAAGAAACGTCCTGACTTTCAACTGTTTTTACTTTCAGTAAACTTAATGTGTAAATATTTGTATGAACACTAAAAGAGTCAACACCA
>JAQMYG010000009.1:18105200-18118016 GCA_030014215.1 Clariallabes teugelsi | reverse complement strand
AGTTATGTACTTAACAAAAAAAGGTCTCCACAGTCACCGGACCTGAACCCAGTCGAGATGGTTTGGGGTGAGCTGGAAAATTTTTTGAACTGACTACTTACTTGCTGTTTTTGGACAGCTGGTACTATAAGGAGGAAGTCAATCTTATTTACTCTTAATGTTATATATCTGGTGTACAGTATATACAGTACTGTAGGTATAAAAAAAATAATCAGGTTTTATTAAAATAATCAGGTTTTGTTGCTTTGTAGCCTGAAACGAAGACAGACACAGTATTTGTTTTATCCAGCTGCATTTACTCAATGCAACTATTAACATCCAAGTGAAAGAAATAACAGGAAAAAAAATGAAAAACAGATTGTTTTTCCCCACTGATTTCGAAAAGGATCATCCTCCTCCTTAAAATGACTCAATCTGGTGAAACTAAAGGGGGGTGGGAGATTCCTTTCTATACCCACTGCATGTATAAAGTAACTGTGAATGTAATTAAAGAAGGATTTATGTAACTAAGCAACTCTATATGCGAGTTTAAAAGTGGTCCACAGTAAGGTACCGAGCATGCACTCTACAGGGAGTGTCCTGTGTCAATATCTTACGATTAGCCCTTTAGAAATGTTTAACTAAGGAGAATTAAGCAAATGTTACGAGAACAATTAATGACTAACTGGAACATTCATAGAAAGCCATGTGAGAGCAGGAGGTAGAGTTCACCTCTACACAAGCAGGAGGCCGTTTTAGAAAATTCTTGCACTGATAAGATAAGCCTGGTTTATTGTGCAGGCTTTGGGAGGAGTTCATACGTATGGTTCTTTAAAGTGTTTTAGAGATTTAGAGACTGACCTATAAATGTAGGAATAATTAACAGCTTCATAGTTATAATTAGTGCATTAATATAATACAGTAGAATTCTATATAGTGGCATAAATATTTATCCTCATAACATTTTACAACACACAAGGCACAATACCCGATAATAAACTCTTGCAACAAATAACATCATATTTACTGAATAATAAATGGCTCATCGAATATATGAACTGGTAGAGAAAGATGATGTACAGTATATCAACCTGTGAAAGACACACCAAACCACTTCCTATGCTACAAGCCGATGTTACAGTAATACGAAGTTCCACACACCCACACATACACACACACACATACACACACCTGAGCTCCTCTGCCTCTTTCTGCGCCTGTAGTGCTGCCCTCTCAGCCATGATCTCATCACAGATCTGGTCATAAGGTTTATCGTCACGATGCTCTCCCATCACCCACACCCACACGTCGCTGTCTGATGCCTTCTGCCATGATACATTCTTCTTGGAGACTGAGGGACAAAACAAGTTATTTGAAAGTAGAAAGCTAATACTGTAGCATTCTTTTGTTTTTGTTTTTCCAAAGTAAATACTTCTGTATCTTATGTGATATTATATCCATAATTCCATAATATCTGTATCTTGTGATAATTATAAAAGCATGATCAGATTGAAAGTGAAGCAATTTAGTGTTTACATTGAGTTATGTCAGTATTATTCCAAAGTGCATATAAAGTACAATCTCCGTAAGAATAGTGAAAATTTCATAAAGTTGAATTTCCAAATTTCTTTAAGTTAAGTGTTTTAGTTTTTCTAAACTGCTTGTGTGTGTGTGTGCATTTGTGTCCTGCAATAAGCCGATACCCCATGCTTGTGGCTTGAGTCACCTGGAATAGTTTAAGCCCACTACGATCCACAAAACAGGAAAAGCAGCATGAATGATTACATATTTACAGACACCCTGAAAACATCCCTTACAATTAATAATCAAACTACTGTACTTAAATAATAATATATCATATGATAATAGTAATAAAATATGAGGAAACAGAATTTTTATGTTTGTCTTATTCAAAAATCTTTATTATTTAAAGAATAAATTATTATTAATTAAGTGTGATAAGGCTCAATGCTAAACATCGTTAAAGATTTGATTAGAATCCTATATGCAATTATATTCTGTCATGGACGTCTTTTAGTGTTTTATTCCTTCTATTCCACATCAATTCAACAATACGTTTAGTGATTAGATTTAGAGTTGGCACTACTGTCACAGCTGCTGTTATGGAAAATTAATCAACAGTTTCTGACCAATTATATTGAAGAAAAGCTTAATATTCAGTAAGCTATAGTCTCCACACTTTAAACAGTCTTGTGTTCATGCATACAGCATCAGTTATGCAGTATGTTTCTATTAGTCTTTTTTTGCAATAACTCTATGACTTCACTCATTTCCTCAAGTTCTTAAAACATTTCGATACATTTAAAAGGTGTGCTATTTGTCTGACAGGCTAAAAAGATTTCATTTAAAAGAGAACTATTCGAACTATTCGAACTATTCGAACCTTCTGGTAATCTGATATTACCAAGATATTACCTTTTTTGGGCTTCACCACTTTAGTCCCCTGCTCAAGCCGTGCTTCTCTCTCTTTCCACCTGCGGACCTGTTCTTCTCTCATTTTGAAGAAGAGAACCTGCTTCTGCTCTTCGTTCAGCTCGGCCAGCAGCTCCGGCTCGATGTACATGTCTTTAAGAATCTGCTGCAGCATGGTGATAGTCCTGTGTCCTTCGTCTTAGGGAGAAATATTCTTCACTTGTATAGTCCAGAAAAGAAAGTTGCAGGTGCAGGCCAAAAAGTTCAGCAGTGAATCATTGATTCTTCACCATGATGTCCCAAACACACAACTACACTGGGGGCGAAAAAACACTCTAAGCTATGATGATGTTAGAAAGTCAGATACATAAATCTACCATTTGTTAGATTTATTCAGGGACTTTTTCAGCAATGATTCAGCTGCACACACACACACACACACACACACACACACACACACACACACACATACCAGACCTGTTTCACCTGCACGGTGAAGGCAAGATATTTTGCTGGTCAAACTAAGTCAAGTCGTATAGACTACTTCCTCATTCCAAAAACATGATGAGAGTGTGGTGAGGTGGTTTTAACAGGAACAAAACCCTCCCAAAAACCCACAGGCAAAAAAACCGAAACAAAACAGAACACTGGTTATGCACTTCCACATCTGGGCTTGAAAAACAATCACCTCTTAAAATGGCATAAATATTTATCTAAATATTGTAAGCATTCTCTACCCCAGGAATGGTGTGATTTGGATATACAGTATACTCAGGATGGGACGTCAGGTTTTTTTTACAAAATAGTCAAATTTAAGTCTGTTTTAATTCAGTAGATATTACTGGGTATTGCATTTTTGTTTTGATGAAATCTTTAATCTTATCACATCCTTCATTATTTGAGAGGGATTTATCTCAGGGAAGCGTCCACACACATACAGTATCAAATTCAAATTTTATTCGTCACATACACAGTCATGCTTAAATGCTTAAATTCACACCTAGTATTCACACCTAGGGATGATTTACTGTAGCGTAGGCAGTCCACCTTATCAGCATGAGGGGAAACCCAAGAACCCACAAGGAGCAAGAAAACTCCATTTAGACTTTAATCTAAGTTTAGGATTGAACTGGTGACTATATGCTGTCCATAAAAAATGCTTTAAAAATAAAAAATAAATCAATTAAGGATTTCCGAGAATCTTCTTTTAACATATGTTTTTGTTTTGTTTGTCTAGACATGCAGTCTATCTATCTATCTATCTATCTATCTATACACTAATGATGGGTTATTTTTATTCCACAGCAAAACAGCTATAATATTAAAAATAATTACTACAACAGCAAAAAATTGTAAACAACAACAACAAACAATAATAATAACAACAAAACAGCAATACCACAACTACTACTATTACTCCTCCTACTACTACTACTACTAATAATAATTATTATTATTGTTGTTGTTGTTGTTGTTGTTTATGTTCAAAGGTACAAATAAAAATATGATTTTGATCTTCAGCTCCATAAAGTGCTGTGACACAACACACATACACGACACACACACACTTACCTACTTGAAAGAGTATTAGTATAGTCCCAGAGTGTAAGGTTCCACACAGTCCTGGTGTATGAGAGAAACAGCAGACTGTAACTGCATCCTGTAAAAGCAGATCTCTTCACCCTGAGGATCTTCTCCAGTCTTCTCTAATGTCTTTCTGAATGTCAGTAATTCACAAAGTCAGACAATAACAAACACAAGTCAGAGGGAAGTTTCCACCCACGTATAAACACCCGTGTGACTGGATCACAGCGCCCCCCTCCGGATGTGCTGGGAAACATCACTTCACCAGACTGTGATTCTCAGGGTCGTTTCACTTCTCTGTTTCCATTAACAACATGTGACTCAAACTTTTCTGTTTATATTCAATACAGTTACCTAATCTGATGACTTAGAGCAAATAAAATGACATGATTTCATCCAGAGCTCTACATCTGTACATTAAAATGAACTATATAAAATATACTCTGATCAGCCATAACATTATGACCACCTACTGTACCTTAATTTACCTTCTGCAACCAAAACAGTAATGTGCTGTGTGTTCTGACACCTTTCCATATTAAACAGTATTAACCTTTTTAACAATTTGATCTACCTTTGCTCTTTTACTGGATAGGACTCCACAAGCAACCCATGTGCATCAGTGAGCCTTGACTCTGTCACCAGTTGACTGGTTTTTATTACTTGGACAACTTCTGACAGGTTCTGACCACCGCAGACCAAGAACATCTTACAAAAGCTGCAGTTCTGGAGTCACTCTGACCCAGCCATCTAGTCATCACAATTTGTCCCTTGTCAAAGCTGACCAATCCTTACACTTGCCCTTTTTTTATTTTTTTTTTATTTCCAACACATCAACTTCAGGAACAAAATGTTCACTTGCTCCCTAATATATATCCCACCCACTTCTAGTCGCCATTGTAATGTTTTGATGTCTAGACGACTGGGTCAGAGCACCTGCAATGCTTTGATGTCAGAATACACACACACATACCTATACACACACACACACACACACACACACACACACACCTATACACACCTATACACACACACTCACACAAGCACACACACACACACACACACACTCATACAAGCACGCACACACACACACACACACACACACGCACACACAGTGCATTGCAGAAGGGGGACCTACTCAATATTAGGCACATGGCCATAATGTTACGGCTGATCAGTGTATAATATAATATATACAGTACTTTATATTATACTTCAGAGCATAATAATAATAATAATAGCAACAATAACAACAACAACAACAATAATAATAATGATGATAATAATAATAATAAGAATAATAATAATAATAATCTAATTCCATGATCCTGGGCTGGTCTTTTTTCATACGTTTGAGTTCCTGTAGGTATCTCTGGTTTCTCTGGTCTCCTTCCAACTTTTAAAAATATAAAACCATGCCAGTAAGTGGACTAAGATAAATTGCTGCAAGGTGTGAATGAGTGTGAGAATGTGTGTGTAGTGCATGGTGTCCTGTGATATATTTCCACTTCAAGCCCAGTGTTCCTGGGATAGGCGTCATGTCCCTGATAAGGAATATAAGTAAATAAATAAATACATAATAATAATAATAATAATATGGTGGCACTGTGGTTGTAAATGGTGATTAATCAAAAACTGTGCTTTTGAAAAACAAATTCATTTAAGGATCTAATAATATAATAATACTATTTTTTATTTACTGTATCATATTCACAGTGTAAAATTGCTTAAATGACAAAAAACTGTACATATCATTCATGCATATTATTTATCATGCTGTTCTGGATATAATCAGAGTGAACTGGAGCTGGTCATCTTATGCATAAATTAGTATTTATTTCCTTTTTTTTTTTAACCAGTAACACACATCTGAAAACACTGGCATACAGTATGTGCAGTACACGTCAGCACTTACATCACTATTAACACCACAAGCGTTTCAACATTCCAGGAAAGACAGCTACTGAGCGGAACTCAGCTGAATGGCATTGCACACATTCCTGTAGAACAGCATAGAAAATATTTCTCTCATTTTGTAATGTGATTTGTTACGTGTCAAGTGTGCCTTTGTGTGTGTATGTGTGTGTGTGTGTGTGTGTGTGAGTCAGTCAGCACATATTTTACTCTTCCCTTTGGCTTACTATGTTTTTTGAAAACAGGTATAACAGGAATATCAGCAACAACATTCCTGTGCTCTTGTCGATGTTCACATGTGCACTAGGTGGCACTTATACTACACAATCACAGAAACGTTAGAGGAAACAGTCTGTCATAGATTTCCTGTAGCTTAGATATGATGTCATATCACTAAAACCCAACCAGATTTTTTTTCTCGTAAAGCTTTTATCCCAGTTTCCCAAAACGGTCATTGGTATTCAGTTAAAGCAAGAAAAGTTCCCAGAACTTGCTGTTCCACCTTTGTACTCCCTGTTCCCTCTTGTTTACACTTTTGTGGACTTTGACTAGACCGGCTTGATTACTCTGTCTTTAGTAAATAATGCTTTTAAAAACTTATTTTCTTCCTTATTTATTGTGAGTATTCTTAGAGAGATTGTTAGAGAGTCCAAATTTACAGATGCGGCACTTTAATGTATGTTTCATATTATACCCAATAAACCAGTGTGTCCCAGTTTAGTATTTAAGGCATGGACCCTGTTCAGGAACCCAAAATGGTCTTTTGTAAGTTGCTCCAAAAGTGACTTTGTGTGTCTTTCAAGAGGGAGAATAAAATGGTGCACCTGGTGCCATACATTACTTTTTTTTTTAAGACATTTGTACAAGACACTTAGATGCCTGTTTGTTTTTTTTGGCACGAAATGAGCTTAGCCGAAAATGAAGAGAAGGTCTCATTGAACAGAGATTACATGGACTACATGACATGACATGCTTTTGCACTGTGCACTTACTGGCCACTGAACTGCAACACATTTAGTGCTAGACTTATTTTCTTACAGATGACTTTTTTAAATGACATTTTTAAAAATTATTATTTATGTCCAATATTTTTAGCTATCACTGATTTGTCACATAAACATTAGAGCAAAATGAAATTCTTTTTCTTCACATATCCCAGCTTGTTATAAACCTGGGATCAGAGTGCCGGGTCAGCCGTGATGCAGAAGTCATAGAGACTGGGTTAAAGGCCGTGTTACAAGGTCTCAACAGTGTCAGCATGAACCGTCAACTTTCTGATGTTTAACCTGAAGTCTTAACCATTCAGTCAATTCTATGCTTGATGCACAAATTGACGGTCCCCAAATGGTCCACTAAGTCAGTCAGCAGTAGACCTTTTGGTCCTATGGTGGCTCTTTTCACCAAATGTGCACCTACAATGTGACTTGTATATGGTGGGCTTATCTGATAAAATAGAAAGCAAATGCAGATACAAGGTAGCTGCAACTAATAAACTGTGAATTGAGTGTATGGCAGGATGGAAAAATCCACTGCTCTCTCCTCCCACTAGGAGCGTTCTGGCTGTGATACAGTTGCCAGATCTAGTGATGCTTGTGCATGCTTGTGATTCCACCAGGTGTGCTGCAGCATATTTCATAAGTGTCCCAGAAGAGGATACGCCCTTAGTCAAATATACACACCTAGTATATTTTTGATTGACGCCACTTTGATTGGTACGCTTCTGAAAGCAAGTTCAACCTGCCAATTATGTAGCTTATGAATATTTATACCAGGCCAAAAGTCTGACCAAATCAAGCCAATAGACTTCTGAAATGTACCCATTGGTATAAGAGGATGGAACAAAACCATTTGCATAAATGACATCATGTGTTTCTTGCTTAATATCTTTATTTATTCCGTCACTTTTAGTAAGCGCTTTATCTCAGTCCATCACACGGTGCCATGAACGCACAAATTCACACACTTGTTCACTGCAAGGGCCAATCTGTCTGAGTAAACACAACTTAGGGAGATGGGTGGCAACCAGAGAACCCAAACCCAAAGGAGAACCACATGGACAAGGGGAAAATATGCACAGAAGCACTGCACAAACAGTAACCCGAGCTCCCACTGGACTGTAAGGTAGCAATGCTAACCTACATCCACCATCATGCCACCCAAGTATGTTTTTATTTAGTTTCTCTTTCTAAATTTGACTTGCCTTTCTGGTGGATACAGTCTGTTTAGCTAAAGACGTCTAAAACCTTTAACCTATTTAAATCTGATTTTCTTTACACAGTGAATGTTAGGCTTGTTGGATGCTTATTGTATGTGCCACAGTGAAATGCACAGAGTAAAGCCAACGTATGAGCAGTCAGATTAAAGACAGCACGTTAGGCATTGTTCAACCGGTTTAGTTTCTCATTAAAGCTATTTCATTGCTTATGCATAAATGATGTATTGTATATTTTACAATTTATTCTTTTACATCTATACGTTTTTAAAAAAAAAATTTTATTATGTATAGTTTTATGTATACTACCAGTCAAAAGTTTGGACACAGCTTCTCCTTCAGTGTGTTTTCTTTATTTTTTTTAATTTTTTTTCACAGGTGTGTCATGCCAAGAGTTAATTAGTGACATTTCTTGCCGTCTTAATTTAGACTCGTGCAGAGGAAGGGTATAAAGTCAATAGCCTTATTAGTGCAACTATAACTACTGTACAAATTAAGATTATGGCAAGAAACACTCTAAAGTGGGAAAGTTAAGTAAAGAGAAAAGACAGTCCATCAGTACTAATGATGGTCAGTCAAGTGACAGACATATTTCACCATCCACTGTTCAGAGGAGCTGCGTGAGTCAGGCCTTCATGATCGAATTACTAATAACTAAGAACCAATTACTTGAAAGGGAACCAAGCAGAAGAGACTTGCTTGGGCCAAGAAACACAAGGAATGGTCTGATGAGTCCAAATTTGAGATTTTTGTTTCCAACCACCATGTTTTTGTTAGATTTAAGAGAGAGTGAACAGGCTGAGCAAATCACATTGGATAGACACAAAAAGGAATTGGGTCAGTGTAGACTCATTAACATGGAACTGATGTACAGTACATTCATGTATCAACATATTAAAATTAAGGGAAGAACAGAATTTGAACAGAAATAAATAATGGTAAAAATTGTCATCTTTAGGGTAAACTGATTAAATAGATTATTTTACATTTACAAATTTACCAAAAGTATTGAGACAAAAGTGAAATTCAATGTTTTAATTCATTCATTCATTTTTTTTTATACCGCTTATCCTGTTCTCCTGGTTATACCCTTAGGTGACTTAGTGGAAAAGACATGCCAATCCATCACAGTAGACATACACCGACACTCTTTCACACATTAAGAACAAATAGCCTAATCTGTATGTCTTTGGTCTATAGGAGGAAACCAGAGCACCTGGAAGAACCAACTCCATGCATGCAGACCCGATGTGTGAATGTTTTAATGACATTCTCATTTATTAAAATAATAACAATCAAGATAATAATTTGTTATTTCATGTAATGAAAGTGATTTACACTTGGTTTACAACTCTCAATATTGAATATAAAGTCCTGTATATATAAAACCTGCCGGACTGGTCAAAACTGGTCAAAAAGACATCTGGAGTACTGTGGTGTCACTTGTTCAATCCATGCCTGCTTGATTGCTTTCTGAAGATCATATACAAAATTTTTTAGAAAAATTCACAACTCACTTTAGAATTCGCTAGTTTTAACCATTTTAATAATAATAATAATATTAATAATAATTATAATAATTAATTTTATTTATGAAGCACTTTACATTTTTGGGTGAATCTCCAAGATGCAGAGATGATGAATACCACGGCTTCAGAAAGCAAACATCCTGCCACATATTTGTTTCATCCATTAACTAAACCAGCTGATTCTAATTAGCACAACCCTTCAGCGAGAACTCATTAGTGCCATCACCTGTTTTGTGCATATCGAGAACTATAATACATAATACATGTCATATGCTGTCTTATTACTTTTCGCCACCATCATAATATATTTTAGTAAAATAGACATAATATCAATATGAAGCCAGAATCCTGTTTTTGGGTGTACACGCCTAATCAGTTTAGTTTGTAATCAAAATGTGTGCAATGTTCATGTGCCTTTACATCACCATCAAAACAGGGAAGCGTGCTTACAAATTCTGTACAGATGCGAGCTGACAACATGTAGAAATGTTTAATGGTCTAATAAAAAGGCATTAATAAGAGACAGTTTGGAACAGAACAGAATGTGTTGCATTACACAGTGATTATTTCACCACTGGTGTGGGCATGAGCCAAGGTCAGTGGAATGAAGAGACATCAGGGCTCATGTTTAAAGACAGATGTGGTAGTAATTAACAGTTTAAATGTTTTTCCATAAGTACACAAAATTATAATTGTATACATAAGTTAGAGGTTTTTCAGTGTAGTTGAAGTGAAACTGTTAAATGTTATTTTCTTTTTTGTTGTTGTTTTAAATCATTTCAAAATAAAAAATTTGAATAGTAATTTAAAATCCATCAATTAAGAATAGCCTGTATGTCAAAATGTGACCATGTAAACCACATACATACTGTATGAAGAACACTTTTAAATATCTTATGAGAAACCTCACATATGAAGGGCGTTCAAGTCAAACCAGGACTTGGACACCATCAAAATAGAACGTTTTCTCAGTACGCCGGAGCCGTGATCCGACTTCCTGCTTCATGTCTGAATCCCTGGCCTCCCAGGAACTCCTTTAATTGCCCAAACATGTGGAAATGGCTTGGAACGTGTTCAGGACTGTATGGGGATGTGGCAATAACTCAGCCGAGTTCCTATAATGTACAAGTGGTGTTCATGAATAACTGTGTGTACAGTTCTCACAGACAGATGTATGTCTTCTCCAATTGGCGACGTCACATTCCAATTTTTTAAGGATCAGACGTTCTACTCACTGAATGTTATGGCTGCCTTTAAAATGTTTGCACAGTTCAAGTGTTTTACTACCTACGGCTAAGAGTTTCATCACCACAGTGTTTGAAGTCTTCTGTAAATATCCATCGGTTTTAAGCCTTCATTCTTGAGAAATTTCATCACAGGTGACGGTTTGACTCGAACACCCCTTGTAGGATTGAGGTCAACTAATCTCAGGATGACTCACTGCTTTTGTCAGCTTCATTTCTTATTGTCAGAAGTGCCAGTCTTTTTGCCAGTCTTACAGACAATTGACCAAGATTCCCAAATCTGCACAGTGGGGAAGAGGATCCACAGGCTGTCTTGTTAATTTGCTGTTTGTCTACAAAACATGAAGCTTGGGACGATACCGGGCATTAACTCAAAGGCAATAATTATTTCCTGCTCTGTGCTGGAAAGGAACTCTATAATTTGCTTGTGTTTATGTGACTGCATGATCGTATCTCTATGGAGCTTCAGTTCATCATGGTTGGTGTATCAAGGGTGTGACCCGAGATGGTTCGTGCATTGCTTTGCCCAAGAGACGAGTCATTTTATAAGTTTATAGTGCAGATGTAACTCAGAAGAAAAAGGGTGTGACACAGAGTCAGGGAAAAAATGTATACACACTTCAGGAAAATAAAAATGTGTTTAAGCATTTTTCTACTAAATTTATTGCTATATATTATATATTGATATATATGATAATAACATGATCATATTATTAATATTATATTAATATAATATACATCATATGGTACTATACATATACCTTGTATATGTATGTGTACAGTGGAACAGTTGTTTGTATATTCCTCATAATTATATTAAATGTATTAATATTAATAAATAACATTCACTGACCTGCATAAGTGTGTGATGCAATCACATTTTATTTATTTTTTACCTGTCTTCATCTACAATAGATTTCAAAACATTTGCTCCGTTCTTTTGTTTTTTTTCTTTATATGCTGTTTGAAGTTGACTTGAAAAAGCAATTCACTAGTAATATTACTTGTTAGGATCGCCCATTACCATGTTAAACGCCTAGAGCCAAGTTTATTTTGGATGCGATGCAGAGCATTAGGTCAGGATTTATGATTCACTCGTGGTGCAGGTGCAAGTCATTGAATGTGGTCTCAAAACGTCATATTACATCTCATTACAATGTTCCTTTTTTATAAATCAACATTTATGCTCAGAGCCTTACTGGTGTATATATAGCAACGGACTTTCCGGCTACTTCTCATCAGATCTTGCCAACATATAAAAACATGCTTGTTACCTTTATCTTTTCCTTTCCCTTTGGCTTTCTACAGTTTTCTCCTGAAATGGCTCTGTGTTATGTCCCAGTATCTGAGTAATCGGCAGTGTTTACATAAGAACAAGCAGCTCTATCAAGAGTGGCCCGAGATCAGAGAGTATTAGGGTGTATTAATGCCCGGGTCAAGCGGTTGGAGAGAAAGGTCGAGTCCATTGACATAACTTAGTGGTGTAAAGCTCTGCTGTGTGAAGCACGAGGGTGGAGAATAAGGCCCTTCCTGTGTGTCATGTTTTCCTTCACACTGAGGGACAGTAAATGGGGCCTGTGTTCGTCTGCAGGCTCATGCACATGCCCGTACGTTTAATGTTTATGCTCTGGGAAACTTTAGTGTCACCGGAAGCTGCTGTTTC
The DNA here is from genome assembly GCA_030014215.1 of Clariallabes teugelsi. Lineage (NCBI taxonomy): Eukaryota > Metazoa > Chordata > Actinopteri > Siluriformes > Clariidae > Clariallabes > Clariallabes teugelsi. The sequence continues at coordinate 18,105,458 of JAQMYG010000009.1, read as the reverse complement.
TGGTACTCGATCTATTATAGACACTAAAAACAGCAGTTTGTTGGCTGTGATATAAGAAAGGGTTAGAGGATAATATCCAGGGTGTCCATGGTGTCCAGCTGCAGATTTTGAAATGTCTTCAGTGCACACTTTCAAATACTTGTGTTTATTTCAGCACATTTGAACTGAAAAGAATTAAGGAAAAAGTTGTTAAATAAAACCTTAAACCCGGAAAAAAAACATTTTATATAATCATATAACTAATCATATAACAAACAT
>JAQMYG010000009.1:18092994-18104806 GCA_030014215.1 Clariallabes teugelsi | reverse complement strand
ATATAAATGTTTGTTATATGATTAGTGATTCTGCTAATTTGTTGGTAGGTGGTATATTTGTATTATTCCTGTGAGAAGTTCCTGGTTGTGTGTTGTGTGTTGTGTGTTGTGCTGATGTCACAGAGGTAGTTTGGCAGCACACTTTTCCTTCAATAAGACATGCAACTAATGAACTTAAGTGACATAACTATAATTGCCCTGTAATGGATTGGCACCCCATTCAGGATGTAACCCACCTCGTACCCGAAGTCTCCTGGAATAGGCTCCAGGCTCCCCGCGACGCTGTATATAGGAAGAGGTACAGTATAAGCGATGAGTTAGAGAGTGAGTGACATAACCATAATGAATAATGAAAATAGTAACCATAACTGAACTTACATGACATAACAATGTTGGACACAAAACAAACAACACAACATAACATAACAGCATTGTTCTCCTTCCCAAAAGTTTGTTGAACTTCCTTTGGTTTCAAGCCCTCAGTATTTAATACGGATTAATAGAATGACTAACATGGTGCAGTATAATGACACTTTTACTCTACTTCAGATTATACCTAAGTCTTTCCTTATTGAAAAATATCATTACAGTAATTGCCTGCGTTGCTAATGAATGGCACGCACTAATTAAAGTTAATAGAAGTGTGAAAACTATGAAAGGGAAGCAAAACCACTTTGACCTGAAGATCATAACATGGTCACATGGATGCTTGTAAATCCTTATATACTGTATATAAAAAAGACATTATTTAATGCTTCGAAGAATATTTTCACTCATATCAGAACATAATATTTGAGACAAATCTGGTCTGAGACACAATCGGCCCCTGCACGGTCGCTGAACAAAGCACCTTTCAGACCCCCCTCTGTTTTGACTGGATCGTAGCCACCAACCCACATGGCGCTGTAATTAGGCTGACCTCAGGGGCCGCAGTCAACATCTGGCTCCTCCAGTGCCCATCAGCATGGCTGAAATGATTGCCTAAATGCACTAACTGCGTATCGCATTCCAATCAATATTGGAATTGGAGACATTGAGCAATTCCTTTCAATTTATTATTTAAATTCTTCTTTTTGTTTTGAACAACACTTGGATGTTAATGTTTTACAGCTGCAGGCTCCACAAGCTACTGTCTGCCTTGTTTGTGTAGCTCCCCTTCAGGTCTTCCATGCTTGTGGAATGGTGACTTTTTGTTGGTGTGAATGAGATTGTGTTCATGTTGCTCTGACATGGACTGCTGTCCCATCCACTCTTTTACCAGTATAGGTTCCGGATTGACCACAACACCAACCAGGATAAAACACTTAGTGAAGAACAATGAATGATAATATATCAATGAACTATTTAGTCTTCAGTAGTCATTTAACCTCTAAATGATCTAGATTCTTCTTTTTCTTCTTCTTTTTCAATCATTTCCTCCTGTAACTCCTATGACCCGTCATTGTTTCCTGCGTGTTTAACAGTTTAATACAGTATTTTCACACATGCTTTTAAGTGAGTTAACCCCTTAGAAGATGATGAATAGGAACTTATTCTGCATATTTCTGTAAACAGGAAGCCTCTGGGATTATTGTGTTATTGCAGCACAATCGGCTTTTATATGCACACATACTGTATCTGTTTTCACCTTTAGCGGTTCCAGTGAAAATGCTTCATATTGAGCAACCCCCATAATCTACTGCCACTTATTTAAACATTTGACCTGTTTCTTTCTCTCTCTCTCTCTCTTTCTATTTTATTTTTTGGTTAAAATTAGCATTGCCCTCAAATCTCTAGAACCGACAGGAAATTAGAATGTCCTCATTTTCTTTTTTTTCAGGTCTATAGTCAGACAGTATAAGATTAAGGAAAAGTGTGTGCATGGTAGTTGTATGTATAGTTGAAATTCTATTCAGATTGCAATATTGTGTAATGCAAAAAGTAAAGCAATAATAGAATACAATTTCTGATGACATGTAAAGTATCAATTTATTCCTGCCCTTAACCCTAACCTTAACCTCAATAACCCAAACAAAACCCTTCGGTTATTTGGTTTCCCAATGCAAGATCAAACCTTTCAGATATAATTTTTTTTTATACAATTCTCAAAAGAGCACCGTGTTATTACCCTGCATTGAGTACTGTATATGTTTTGTCACATTTGGAGTGAATTGGCCCTTTGACAAGTGTTTATTTAATCAGAAATCTGTGCACACATTCAAAGTCTCACTAAACAGAACCAGAAAGACACGCCGGCATGAACAAAATGTTTCTGTGGAGACGCAGGAACAAATTATTTTCAAATTTTCCATGCTTGTGGATTGGTGATTTTTTGTTGGCGTGAATGAGATTGTGTTCATGTTGCTCTGACATGGACTGCTGTCCCATCCACTCTTTTACCAGTATAGGTTCCTGGATTGACCACAACGCCAACCAGGATAAAACACTTACTGAAGGTCCAACCTCGGTTAGAGGTTTGGGGGGGGATAAGGGTTAGAAATTTCCTTGAGTTTATTAAGTGTAAAATTTAGATTAATAAATGAGCTATATAATGTGTTCCTTGAAGCAGGATATAGTTAAAGACCACCAAATGGAGAATATGACATTAAGAATCATTTGAGGTTTATTGCAAAGGCGGCATGACAACTCACCTATTGAGACAGGGTTCAAATATAGAGAAGGGGAGAAATATTGGCAGTGTTTGGATTTTTTGCAGACTGCAGACTGATCGCTGGCCTGTTCTGTATGTAGAACTTTGTGCCAGATTAAACAAGCAGCTGGCTTTAACAATTAACCCACAGCCAGTCTAACTTTTCCCAATCATTTGTCTTCAGTGGAAAAATCACAGATTATTGCCTTGGCGAGACACTACTTAAGCCATTTTGTGCACAAGGTAGCTCTGTGCCTTTTGTAAATGCAGAAGTACTCCACTGGCCCAGCGCAAAGGCACTTCATAAAGACCAAACACTCATTTCCTTCGAGAACAATCCACACATTGTCCTAAACTAACACAAGTACACACTTGCAGGATGAAAGGAGGTAAATGAGAGAAAAGAAAAAAAAAACTGTAATTGAAAACAGGCCTCAATGTATAATGTACAAGGCTTGGTAAAATGTTAGGAGGTTGCTAGTGGTAAACTCAGCTCCGTAGTTCAGCTATGCATCATTGACCAAATAATACATATGAAAATATTCAATGCACTACTTTTATAATGAAAAGAGCGTTAAAGAGTGTTAATGTATATATTTCAGAAGAACACATTACTTGTAGTCAAAGATTGAGAGCATATTTGTGATAATAACAACATCTTCCACAGATGTGTATGTGTGTATTGGGGGTGGTGGGGCACTCGTGTGTATGTGTGTGTGTGTGTGTGTGTGTGTATGTGTGTGTGTATGTGACCTTGTTTCCTGCTTGAACCTGCCAGACAAAGGCTTACATTCATCTTCTGCTTCAGTGATGCAGTGAAAGATTGGAAAATGAACATATGAATGAAATGTATTTCTGTGAAATGCCACACTACAGCCTGATCACATACAGCATGAGCTCTAAAATTAACCCCAGTGCTACACCAGTCTAGTGTTTTTAATCTCTTACTTCAGCAGTTTCTCCGCCAAGCAGTAGTAACCAGGCCTACTCATCGTTCTTTTTTTGTTTTTTTTTTGCACTGCCTTTATTCCTCCCTCTCACTCACTGCATGCTGAAATGTTTTTACTGAGAGGAATGAACCGTAAAAACATCAGTGGCGGGTGAGTCAGTTAGGAATCGACTCTTTTTTGAACAAATCTTTAAATATATGGATAGATTCGCAGATACAAATCATAATGTTTGGCTTCTTTTTTGTGTTAGTCTTTGGATTAACAACAACAACAAATATTATTTTTATAGCACTTTTTATTTAAAATGCAACTGAAGGGACTTTATATTTCCCCCCAAAAAATGTAATAATAATAATAATAATAATAATTATGATGATTATTATTATTATTATTATTATTGTTGTTGTTGTTGTTGTTGTTGTTATTATTATTATATACCACCCCCACCCTCATCATTATAACTTATTTGTGTAACACTTTCCATCAATTTTTAATAAAATATTTATTATATAAATATAACTGCAACAACAACAACAACAACAACAACAGTAATAATAATAATAATAATAATGTTATAAATTATATTAATAACATTTTCTCCTTTTTCTTCTTCTTTTTCACCTTATTATTATTATTATTATTATTATTATATTATAAATATAATTATATTATTATAATCATCATCATCATCATCAATTATTTGTATATATTATTTAAAATTCAGCTGAACATAATTTGAAAATATTTGTTGTAAAATACAAAACATCAACAACAACAGCGTTAATAATATTAATAATCATAATAATAATGATGATGATGATGACGATGATGATGATAATGTAATAAAATTTATTATATTATAATGTATATTATAATAAGAAAAATAATTAAAGTATTGTCATTAAACTAATATAGAAGTAATGTTAAATTAACGTTAATAAAACAAAGAAAAATCATAGATAGGCCTAGTTTAAGGTAATGTTTTATCTTTTATTACAGAATTTGAAGTACTTCTTAAAAAATTCTGCTTAAAATAACGCAATAAAATCTCTTGTGAGTTGGAGTTGGAGTCCACCTACTTCTGGAAGCGACACTCGGTGGTGAATCAAACGATTCCGAACTCGCGTGGCTCGATTCAGTAAAATGACTCTTCTTTAAGGAGTCGACTCCGTGAAGCGACTCGCCGCGTCCGGCGCTTCTGAATGGCTGTGAATGAGCGTGTACTGTAGATGGAGATGTAACGGAGCTTTAGCATTAAACCCGGCGAGCTGTTGTGGCCTGGAACATGATCACAATGCGGGATTTTGCGCTGCATAAATCTGAACACAGGCTCATCATTCCACTAAATCACAGCAAGACTCAGCAGCAGCTCAGCAGCAGCAGCACAGGAGACTAATGCTGGGGTCTGAGCGGGGGCTGGAGCTGCACAGTAAGTAACAGGGACTGGATTTAAGATCTAACAGAAAATCTGGAATTATTAAAAAATAATAATAATAATAATAAACAACATGGCATTGTAATAGTGTAAACCTGAGTGCACTGTCTCTGATGATTACTTAATGACCAGATATCCAGTTATCTCACTGACTTTCTAATAAAAAGTGTCTGTATGTATGTAATTCATTTTATAAATCAATTATGTCTAGTATAATGTTGTTTTAAAACGTTTACATCACTTACATTATCTACAGTCACCATTAGGCACAAGAAAGCGTATGCCAACAGCTATACTGTATATAGCGTCTATATGGAGTGCTATAACTATATACACTGGCACATGGTGCATTACATGGGTCATTTATTAATCTTGGTTTTACACCCATAAATCTGCAGCCAAAGTCTGACCACTGTGGCAGTCAACATCCCCCTACAATCTATCAACCTGTCACTCACATTATAAGATTTCCATCTTTTGCACAATAATTTGTATTACTACAGTATATGCTGCTGTCTCTTTCAGATGACTTAAAGTAAGTGTGTGCCTGGACTTTGCAACTGACCTGTTGAATGATTTCAAAACTTTAAAGGCTATAATGGTTTTTTCAGTATTTTTTTTTTTTTTTTAGCAGAAAGCTTTTATCATTTCAACAGCCAGATATTACAGTATATGAGAAAAACAACTCAGCAATTTAAATTACAGTTTGGTTCTAAGAACATAAAATATTTATGTTTAAATACATAACATGTTACTGGTGGTGATTAAAGACTTAAAGATAGCTTATGAGTAGACTAATTATAAATACTCATTACAAAATATGTCACTCACCGGACACTGAGATAATAATTAGCATGTGTATTTACAAGTGTAGTGCATGTGTGAGCAGTCTAGACTAGTGTTTTGTTTTGATAACTACAGTAGGTATGGACTGTATAATGCGTTCTATTCGCCCTGGTAAATGTTTTCTTTGGTACCCGTGCATTGCCCCGACAAGTTGTAGGCTTTATCGTCACTCTACCACCAGCATTGCAGTGATGTGGGAGATATGAGTTTTGATCTTCTCTCAACATGTCTGAACCCTTACCTGCTTTGTCTACACTGTCACAATAATGACGTACTGTTTCTAAAATAAATAATTACCTAAGGACAGTCATCAGGGTTAGATTTGAGTCTGATAGTAAAATTAACTTTATGTTTTGTCAAATTTAGCCACCTATGTTTGCCGGTTTAATCATGAGAGCACTTTGATCATATGACTAGGAGATCGGGTCTAAACTGCTCGCCCAGCTGTTTTCCCTTGCCGGATTTAAGATAGTCCAGCCCACATCACTGGTTTGCCAAAACAATGCTTTCATTGCGATTGAAACCATCAGTATGCTTTTCATTCTCTTTCAGGCCCTCCCCAAAAAGAAAGTGTTTCCATGGAGCCTTTCAAATGACATAATTTCCTCTGTGTTTGGTTTCAATAACAGGGGGGCCCCGGGCGAGTTGACATTAGGAGTCCTTACACACGCCTGTCGATACAGTATGCAGTCATTCAGCATATTTACTCGTCTTCTTGACTTCAGGAAACAGTTCCAGGCTGCTATTCTGTCTCAGTAATGAGGTGATCTACAGCCATAATTTATAGTAATAATATTCATCCTAGCATTATTTCTCTGCTTATTTGTCATTTTGGATTTTACCAGTCAGTTGTATTTAAAAAAAAAAAATCAACATGATTTGAGGAGTCTCTTGCAGACTCATTTAGCTGAACTCTCAATGGCTTTAAGTGGACTTGAAAGGCCACTAGAGTGTAACATTTATAGCTAAGATAAAAATAGGTCACCGATACTATTTTACAGTGCTCTTGATGGTGCATACACTGGAGCGCTAGTATATTTTAGTCCTCATACCAAAGAAATGAAGGTAAAATAAGATAAAAATTGACCTTAGAATTTTAAGTATTTCATTCAGTTCTGTGATGGGAACTTAAACAGGAAAGACGGGATGCCAATAGCCTACATGGATTACATCACGCATAGAAAGAGTTTTTGCAAATACATAATGTTTGCAAGACTACAAGACTAATAATTTCTATTTACTGAAAGACCATAATACATCATACACTATTCTGGATGTTTAGAAACAGCACTACCCCATAATAAGTGTGATATCTATTACCACCTTTTTCCTCTGGAAGAAAGCATGGCGTGGTGGCACTCTCACAGCAATAATATCGACAATAGCGACATTAGTCCATCACTGGCATCTGTGAGCTCATGCAAAGAGAAGGTGGTGCATAGTGCTTTCCTTGTGTTTTTTACACTGTGTAAGTTAAAAAAGATATGGACGTCTGGCATACAATAGCTTCATCATGATAGCCTTCGCTTTGTCCCTGGTTGGTGACTGTTGCTTTGATAGACGAGTGCCCTAAAGATGGGTAAAAAATGGTTTATGACTACATTAAGGAGAAAACCAGGGGGAAAATGTTTTGATTAAAACTGAGGTCTAGTGCATGGAACACTCTTGAATTGTTAGTTTGAGCTGGAAGCTTATGAGTGAGAATGCACTTACAGAAGAGCCCAAGAAAGACTGACATAAGTCAAAAACATATTTACAGTCTGTTCCCCCGAGTTTGTACCTCAAAATATTCAAAACAAATAATCTCAGAATGATGGCCTATGTGTATTTTTGTGCTTCTAGCCCAGCAGTAGTCGAGGTTAGTTTGGGAAAACCTGTGTGCCTCCGCTCCCCTCCCCAGTGCACCAAGAGACCACACTCCCATCGAGGAAATGGGAGATCATCATCAGGTCAAGACTTCCTTCCTTTTCATCCAACTGCAGTCACCCTCCAGGGTTCAGCAGTGCCAACCTTCTGTTGACTCTCTGAGCTTGGTCACTCCAAAGGAAGTATCATCAGCCACAACAGCTTCAGACCATCGAGACCTAGACATCACCTACACTGGGGAGGAAGAACGTATAACTACCTGTGAGGATGCTGTAGATGACACCACATTTCTGAGTGCGGATAGGAAACCTATACCAGAGGAAGCATCTTCACCAGTATTTGGTGCTGGTATTACAGAGAAGAGCTTTTCATCAGATTTAACAAGGATAGATATCAGGCCGGAGAACCAAGAATACACTTGGTTTCTAAGGGGAACAGATTCTCAAGAGTGCTTAAGCTGTGAACTCAAAACGAAGGATAACCCAAGTGAACGTGCAGAGTACTCAGTTTGGCTCTTGAATCAGGACCCTCTTGAAATCATGAGTGAAGTGTTTCAGTCTCCGTCACTGGGGAACTTCCCCAAAACGTCTTTAAGTCCAAGAGTGAGTTTCATCTACCCACCGACTGAATCTGACTCCCAGAACAGGGCTACAGCACGTAGTCCAGATCTGAGCCCTACGTCCAGTGGAGTCCCTCCAGCCTGTGCACCAACGTCTACTTTTCCATGCACACATCGGTCCTCACATGGTAGCTGGGTGCACAGTGCCAAGCACAAGGAGGAGGCTACTGCCCTAGAAAGAGCACAGAAGGCGCTGAGCACAAATGCAGAGAGAACCACTTTCGCTTCAGTCGTCATCAAGAGATCGTCAAAGCTCTACGGAGATGTCTGTAAACCAGCATGTGGGTCTTCGGAAGTGACATCTGATATTCAAAGAAACCCTTATGGAAACCTTTCTCTGGGTATGGAAGGTACTGGAAAACCAAACCAAACTGCATTGACCACAGAATCTCTGCAAACGAAAACTATGCCTCAGTCTGCAGCACCTGAAAAGGTAAGACTGCCTTTAATTCTCGTGATGTCGTCTCTGAATTCATTTTATCTTTAAAGCATAAAAAAAAACTCTAAACCTTGTTTACGTTATGTTAGACTCCAAGTCTTTACAGTATCTGTAAACCTGAGGTGATGAAAGAGCTCTCTTAATAATTTAACATGTACTGCGAGCTAAAATTATGCTTTTAGATTCTTAATACGAGCAATTGAAAGAATGAGACTATAAGATTCGACTGTGAGATTTGAAAACCCCAGGGTGGATAATGGTTGAAGGATACCCACCCAGATGGACCGATTACAGCTGAGTCCCCAAGAGTATTTTCTGACATTCTTGCCATTAAATGGACCAGAAAGAATTTTCATCTTCTTCCTTTGCTCTTGCCATTTTTCTTTGGGTGTTCCTTTCAATTTGTTATATTTTTTCATTGATAAAAATAATCAGTCCTGATAACACTGATAAAAGCTCTGCTCTGTTTAAAACTAGATGGTTTTATTGGTGTAGAAACTGACAACATGTTTTTAGAAAGGAACCAGTTATTTGCCCTATTTGAATTGCAAAAATAACTAATAGAATAGCCACTGATATGGCGGCCTGAATAAATCTCTCAGTCTCCCTAGATTCTAAACTTACACTTGAACAAGGCAGGTTGTTACAGTGGTTCCAACTGTTACATGTTAAAAAACGTGAAAATGTATTTGTTTACATATTTGTTTAGTCATTTATGAACATTTCTACAGAGAAGCATCAATTTTATCACTGATGAAATGTGGCATTAGTACTGAACACAGGTGTGTTCTACAGTCATGTTACATACAATCATGTGAGCTTGTTTGTTCTGATTTGAAAATTTGATGGGTGGTCATGATAGGTCCGAGACAATTTAATGTTTGTCTCAAATATGGAAAAAAAAACAAAAACAAATAACAACAGTAAATATCATCTAACACAACCACGCAACACTTTGTTACTAGCAGGAATACACAACTCTATTACTAGTAGAAATATATTGGCAGACCTGGAGGCTATATTGAATCAGCATTCAAGAGCATTAAGGATCATATTACACCCAACAAACGAATTTCACTAGATTTATTTTTGCATTATTATTGTATATTAGGTTGTAGTGGCTAGCACCTCCAGTGTTGAGGCTTCGATTCTCGCCTTGGGTCTGTCTGTGTGCGATGGAGATTGCATGTCCTCCCTGTGCTTGGTGGGTTTCCTCCCACAGTCCAAAGACATGTAGATTAGACTAATTGGTGCATGTGTGGGTGTGTCTTGCAATGGATTGGCACCCTCTCCAGGGTGTAAACCCCCCCCCCCCCGCCCCCCGCATCTTGTGTCCAAAGACTCTTGTGGTGGGCTTCATGCAGAATAGAATATGAAGAAATATTGTACATTATTATAGTAGTATAGTCGATCTAACAGTATATGCATTATGGTGATGACTGTAACCTATTTTATTTAAACCATTGTCTTTCACTTTCCACTTCTTCAACACTAACTAATCTACAGTATATGCAATGCACCCGTGAAATTCAGTATATTAATGCCTTTGGCCATGGTGGCATGCTTAGAAATTGTTTTTGTAAGCTATTTTTAGTTTTTTTCATGCATTTCCATTGCAATGAGAAAAGAAAATATGAACCTCAGAGTATAGTTATATAAAGGTCTGCTTTTGTAGGAGTTTCCTTACCACCACCAGCCAACTCCTGTAAAATTGAAGATTACAGGTTCCGAAAATATACACAGTCACAGATGACTGTATGACTTTTCCCCCTGGCTTTAATATTTACATGCTCTGTCTGTAGTTCTGGTAAGACACATGTGGGTCATTGTACAGAAAAGATGGAATTGGAAAATCTCCCGAAATATGAAATTCTCCTATCACAGCTAAAAATTCTTTAATAGCAGTAAATGACTTTTAAACTGTATGAATCTACAAAAAGATGAGCTTAATGCATTTAAAAAAATAATAAATACATTTAATAACTGGTGTTACTTCTCCTCCTGGTAACACCAATGATGATAACATTAATGACAATTTAGAGAAAAATCATAACTATTTAAAAAATGACTTGCATGTGTAAGACCACATGGTTTTCAATTATGTCAAAATCAATTACTTATTAAATGTAATCAGTTTTAATGACCAATTTTTGACAGCTATAATAAAAAAAAATGTCTAACACCAATGACAGAAAAACCTTTGTATATTCGTGTATACAGTATACAGTACATACATAGAGACCCCAAGGCAGGAATCGAATCCAGATCTTAGTGGTGCAAAGATCCGGGTTCGATTCCTGCCTTGGGGTCTGTGTGCATGGAGTTTGCATGTTCTCCCTGCGCTTGGTGTTTCCTCCCACAGTCCAAAAATTAACGTTCCCAAATTGCCCGTAATGTGTCCATCCATCAACTTATATTTGTGCCATACACAGTATGATATGACTTATATGAGTGCCCATGACCTACAAAGAATGAAGGGGTTCCCTGCAAGAAATAAATTTCCCCAGAGTACAGTTAAATAAAAAACTGAATATTTAAATAGTGAAATAAGAATATGAAATAAATGAAAAATATACAAAAATAAAGAAAAAATGTGCAATATGTACATGGTTGCTTTACAATACTGTAGAATTAAAATAGGAGTGTATGAAGTGTTAAGTGTGATCTATCTATCTATCTATCTATCTATCTATCTATCTATCTATGCATACACTAGATGTACCTTTTCAATTGCCCTCTCATAAAAATAAAAAAATGCACAGCGCCATCTGTTGAATTTTCAGGTGAACTAAATTTTTTTTCAAGGCCCATTTTTTATTTATTTATTTATTTTAAATAAACTCCTATTTTAATTTAAGGGTGCTTTTTAAATTTAAATAAGGGTGTTTGGTGTGATATCTTAGCTTAAGCTCAAATACATCTATAAAACCCCATTAAAATGAGTAGTTTTCACATGATGTGTGCACAAATACGAATTTGTGAACAAATTAGCCATTATATATATAGAGAGAGAGATTTATATTTTTTA
>JAQMYG010000009.1:18066788-18082926 GCA_030014215.1 Clariallabes teugelsi | reverse complement strand
AAAGTGCCTTGATCAAAATGAAATATTTCACTTTGGTTCCCTGCTGTCAGTAGCATTATACTAAAGTAAAAAAAAAAGATTCACACATAAGCATAAATTAGACACCTTAGTTTAAAAGAGCAAATTAATAATTTTTTAACTAATGGAATGAGAAAAAGCACATTAAACGAACGACAGCTATGGTTTACTTTTTTTCAGTGTGGGTTTCCTCTGGGTAACCTGGTTTCCTCCCAAACTCCAAAGACGTGCAGGGTAGGCTAATTGGTGTTCCCAAATTGCCGGTAGTGTGTGTGTCCGTGTGTCCTGCGATGGATTGGCATGCTGTCCAGGGTGTACCCTAGTACAGCACAAGCTGTGTAGAGAATGAATGAGTGAGAGTAGGATTTTCTCAAAGAGTATGTTTATTGGTTTTAAACCAAGAATTTCCAAAACATTATATATATTATTAAACACTGTGAAAGCTGTCATCACCAAGTGAAGAAAAAAGGGCTCCACAGTGACATAACCAAAAAACAACCAAATCAGTGATAAGAAAAAAAAAAAATCTTCTTGCCAAGAGACCTACAGCAACATTTAATAGTTAATATAATGCAAAGTGACTTGCAAAATAGCAGAGTGCCGTATTACAAGCAAAAGGTACCTTAACAAAGTGTCTGAAAAAGTTTCTTGTTGTTTTTATACATTACAATTCAAATACTGTGGCCTCGCAGCTTCAGGTTTGAGGGTTTGATTCCCTCCTCAGGTCTGTGTTTGTGGAGTTTGCATGCTGGGTGGGTTTCCTAAAGGGTGGGTGGGTTTTCCTCCCACAAACCAAATCTGCAAAGACATGCAGATTAGGTTAACTGACATTTCCAGATGGATTGGCACTTTGTCTAGGGTATCCTGTATCCCTGTACGGGATAAGCGGCATAGAGAATGACTGAGAGAGAGTCTATCGAATAATAAGACCAACAGTATGAATGCAGTGTTGGTCAAACAATAGTTAGAAGTTGTATATTATATAATATTATAATTATGAATGTACAGTATGTGTGGTAGTCTGGGGAACCTGTCAGAAATCACCATGGCTAAATTTGAGATCTTTATCTTTAACCTCTACCCTAACCCCATACAACATCATACAAACAAAACCACACAGTAAACAGACGTATCCAGCATGAACCACAGTCGGCAGCATGGAATGGCTTTGTTCAAGTGGTCCAGTGCAAACAGGTAAAAATCAAAGAAACTGGGTAGCTACATTTATCCAAAAAAACATTTCTTGAATTCGATTGAAAACATTGTAATTAGAGATTCCAACTTAACTGTTTACATGGACGCTGATCTGATAAGATGTACATTTACATGCTCAAAGCATTTAAACAGAGCATAACCGTTCTTGATCTGTGTCACTGAGCGTGATTTCCTCACACAGTCAATATCAGGCTTTGATGAAGTTGTTCAGAGTAAAATGGACCTCGATTTAGTGATAGAACTTTACTTGTTTTTTAGTTGCATGTCAAAACAGGACTTATGATTGCGCAAAATAACAGAACACAGTTATAAGAGTAAAAACAACTTTTATTTCTGTATATAATCCCCTGCTACAACTAATGCACTTGTCCCGGCGTTTTACTAGTGCCTGGATCAAGTTAGAAACTTTCTCAGTACGCCGGAGCCATGATTGGACTGCCTGCTTAACGTCTGAAACGCTGGCCTCCCAGGAACTCCTTTAATGGCAAAAACATGTGGGAGTGGCTTGGAGCGAGGTCAGGACTATACAGGACATGTGGCAATAACTCCCAGCCGAGTTCCTGTAATACAGTGGGCAGTATGAGGTCGTGCATTGTCCATCATAAACAAAACGCCATTGGTGATCAAACCATTTTGTTTTTTAATTCTTTAAATGCCAGTCGGTTTTAAGCCGTCAATCACGAGAAATTTTATCACAAGTCCCGGTTTTACTTGAACGACCTTGTAGCTTTGTGTGATGAAGTGCACAAATATAATAAACAAACATAAAGGACTTTATACCACTTCATTCACTTCTTGTGTCCTTTTCATGTAACACAAGGAAGTTGTGATGTAGAACACAGTGTTGCTCAATTCAGGAAATGGATTTAGTGGTTAAAGCATGAGTTGCTTTGTAAGCTTGTTTTTTTTTTATTTTGTGAAATTGGTAGGATTTGGCAGCGAACCCAACCTGGGCACTGTTTGAGCTCAGCTGTGGAAAAAGACTCAGACAAGACCTGATTTTACATTAGAAGTTCTTTGTCTCTGGGTTCGGTGGATCATTTTTCAAACCATAATTTGTACTAGTTACAAGCATCAGTCGATAGGACGTTAAACATTATTAACCTCCTGAGTTGTTAATGATACTCGGTGAAACTAACAAGTACTAACTAGTATGTCGTTTTAAAAATGACATGTTTTTTTGTCTTTATTCAAACACAATTCAGGAGTCATGTCCATACACAGCCTCATTTCTCTTGACATTATAAAAAAGGATCTATTGATTGCCAACAAGTCTGATTTCGTTTTCTTTTAAAGTCAGCAAGTACAGGCGCATGTTCAGTTCATTCATTCAGCTCAGACACATTTCAAAGACCTTGAGCTGCTAGACAGCACACGGAGACTTGGCATATGCCGAGCAGTCTTCTATGCTATAGCAGGACCACAACAAACATTGAATTTTTCTGCTGAATTACATTTCAACAGCTACTCCCTGATCATCTTGTGCGATTATGCAGCTGCCTGGCAGAAAGCATTAAGTTCTTGGAAACGTTACTTGAAAATTTGTGGGTGGAGTCAACTTGAGGAAGGAGTGTGAGACACACTTTGAACCGTGTCACTCACTAGTCTTTAAAAGTGCAGGAAAAACAGGAAAAACATTTTTTACTAACTGCCTATTTAAGCACTCATATCAAATCAGATTTGTGTGTTCGGAATTCGGTCACATTTTAGTTAATACAGTGGTACCTCGGCGAGTTCTTAGGGCAAAATTTCATATCGAGAAATGCAATAATGTAAATGCAGCCACCCAAAAATATTACCAATATTACCAATTTCCAACACTATAATCAAGACAATGAATGCAGATGTGAAATATTTAAAACTCACTTAACCTCGATTTATGATTCCTCTTGGCACAGCTGCTTTAAAAAACGAAACCGAAAGCTGCTCCGTTTTCTTTTTGCCACCTTGTCGTTCTTGGGAACTTTATTAAATCTTGCACAGATAACCCCACAAAAAAATATGTAAACTTGCCTTCCACTGACGCAAACAAGTTTTGAACGACTCCCGGACAGACGTGCAACTTAGCCGGCGTTCGGTTCGGCTCAGTTTGGTTGCTTGAATATTCTTTAGGCAAAAGTTCTTACGGTTTGCACCTAGAGGTTCCACTGTATGTATAGTAATAATGCAGGATCATGCAGGATCGTGAAGGTGCTGGGGAAGGTCCGACTTTACTCCAAGTCCAAATCTGTGAAAGATTAAATACATTGAGTACGTTTCAGGTTTCTGTTGAATTTTTTAGGTGGTTTTTGTAATTTAAGGTGGGTTCACATTTCTAGTTCAGTTCTCTTGTTTTGGACATACATTAGTTTTGGTTTGTTAGTATAAAGTCCTCATTTACTTAGCCCTTATGCTGGCATTTTCAACAGTGGACCAAATGACACACCGTCTTCTTTCGTCCCCATTACGTATACGGTGGTGTCTTTGTCGCCAATGTGTCTAATTTTGCATCTAGCTTTTTTCCATACAGCTGTGAGTGGCGACCGTCCCCAACGATGAATAAATAAATAAAAATGCAATCAGTGATCTTTAAAACCCTGTGATAGAGTCTCGCCACTCCTCCGTCTTCCTGCCTGGTACAAGAGCACATAAGCGTGCGATAGTAGAGCAGAGCTAACGAGAGTGATCAAAAACATGTGACAATTCATTAATCCATTCAACTGTTGTACGCTCGTGAACGATTCGCAAGCACTCTTGTCATTGAACGCAGGGCCGGTGGGCTATCACATGCGTTAGTGTGCACTTGTGCGCTGTCCATAGTATGCCCTTTAAATTTAGCATTTAATTTAACAGTTTTTCATTTATTAACGCCGTTCAGTATTTCATTTCACTTTTTTCAAAACTCATCATTTTCGTTCCCATTTTTTAAGTGAACCGCACCAACAGCAAAATTTGACCACCTGCCACCTGCATGCATATAAATTTCAAATTAATAATAATAATAATAATAATAATAAAAAAAGAAGATTTTGGAGTTACTCGACTACGTGAAAGAAATTTTGATAAGGTGCAGCCGGCTAATGTCACATGTCTCAAAGAAAGCCTTTCACATACGAGAGCGCTGGCTGGTGAGATGAAATTGACGTATGCCAAAAATGGGATTTGAGCAGCCAGTCTGAATAAAGCCGTTGTTGTTTTGCACGCACCGGCTGCTCTTTAACCCCATTTAAACCTGGCATTAGGATTATCACTGGATTATTATGTAAGAAATAAAACATTAGTATGTGTAATTTATTGGGAAGCCATTTTCAAGAACTTTAAACTTGCGTGACATTTGTGAGAAGATATTTCTTGTTATAAACAGACATAAAAAGTAAATCCCTCACAAGATTGTCTTTTTCTGTTTCTTAAAGTTAATAAATGGATGTAAAATGGTTTTGAGTAGTAAAGTGTAATGCAGAGACAGAGTAAGGCAGGACAGATGTGGCTGTGGTGTGGCTACGACCGCGTCACATCCATGCTGATATCCAGCACAACAGCACTCCCTCTCATGTGATATTGCTTAAATATAGTTAATCAGCAGTTTTCGTACAACTGCTCCACAAACACCATTTATTCTCAATAGATTATAAAAGGAAAAGAAATTTTTACCAGTATGATGTAGCCAAACGGTGAGGAGAAACCATGTAGTGAACAGTCCTGTGTAGTTTCACTTTATATTTCCATTGTGCTTTATTCCAGCTCCGTTAACTTCTGGGTTCTGCGGTTAAATCCCAAATCGTGTTAAATGGAAAGCTAGTGTGCTAGAGTGTATAATTAGGGGTTAGAGATGGATTTGGCTGGTTCTGGCTGAAAGTGCTTCCGTGTCTGGTTTTAAATGTAGGTTTTGGTAGGCTGCAGCTCTCTCCTCAGTACTGCAGGCTGTACAGACCTACTTTCACCTATGCAGGAACCGACATTTAGTGTAATTAACAGTTGTGATGCGAAGTGATACATACAGGTAAACATCCCAGTGCTGTTACCATCTATTATATCCACTCGTGGAATACCTCTTGTCCAATCAGATAACTCGCTCAGAATGAACTGTTGTGTAATTATCATTAAACAAAACACTGGTACAACCATAAAAATTTACGTAAACAAACTTGAGAAATAAACAGGGAATTAACTAGTAAGATGAACAGATGCAAGACAAAGTTAAACACTTACTGTACAGTACTGTCTTTTAATCAAGGACTAACTCAACACACCTGACCACAAACAGGAAGCACAGGAATGGAAACACTTAGCAAAATAAGTGTCCCACAACCAAGGTCCAGTGACCTCCACAAGCAAGTTCCTGGAGACAACCATGACATGAAAAAGAAAAAACATGAACTCATCCTGTTAAAGAGAAGGAATCCTAAAGCTCTGAAGACGTTCCCTTTACCCGCTCGCACGGCTCACTCTTTCCCAAAATGGTCTATAAATCTCAACAGGTTAAACAACTTTACGTGTTTAGTCTCGAGCTATCAGACGTCCACCAGGGAAGCCCTGTGCAAGTTCTCGCAATGAAAAAAATAACATATTCAAATGAACATGACCTCCAGAGTAGTCGTACTTGATAGAAAATGAATCAGTGTCTTCTAAACACTCAGATTTACGTTTGTAACAGCAGAACAAATACATCCATCTTTTCATAACACATTTAATAATCATTCGAATACATTGCAGTAAAATGTATGTGGTTATGGCCTCCCATGTACAGTAATTAAACAGAACAGCATAGTCAGCAGTCACGAGAAACTAATTAGAGCTTATGACAGATACGAGTGTCCAGAATAAACAGCAGACCGCTTACGGGAACAAAGGCACCTCTGAATGAGCTGATTTGCATATTAGAGGTGATACAGCTATCAGATCTGACTAAACTGAGAGACATTTGAATACAAGTGGAAATTATGTTAACATACGGATTAGATACCAGAGACAAAGAGAGGAAACATCAAGCGACAGTGTTTGAAGAACGAAGTGTAAAATACTGAATGTCTTGCAGTGTTCTTGTGGTCTTCTTTTACAAGTAGAAATTGTTCAGACCTACTGTATCTTTCTACTTGGGTTTACATTTAGGCACTTGGCAGACGCTCTTATAAGTATAAAATTTTTATCCCATTATACATCTGAGCGGTTGAGGGCCTTGCTCAAGGGCCCAACAGTGGCAACTTGGGGGTCATGAGGTTTGAACCTGGGTGCTTCCGAATCGTAGTCCAATACCTTAACCGCTCAGACGATGGTATAGAGACGATGGTACACTTAGTCAGTAACCTGGTGAATTACAAAGGTCGTTCAAGTCAAACCGGGACTTTTGACTGTGCAGAGTAACAGTAAAAACAATGTTAATTTCTCTATATAATCCCCTGCTTCACTAATACACTCAACCCAGTGTTTCACTAATGCTTGGATACATCAAGGTTGAAACGTTTAATAGTATGTCGGACCCATGATCGTACTGACTCCTACAAGTCTGAAGCGCTGGCCTCCCAGGAACTCCTTTAATGGCTCAGACATGTGAAAACATGTGGAGCGAGATCAGGACTGTACGGGGAATCCGGCAATAACTCACAGCCGAGTTCCTGTAATGTGCAAGCGGTGTTTGTGAATGATTGTGTGTACAGTTCCTATACGGATGAATGAGCTTTTTCTGCAACAAGTTATGCGTCGCGTTCCAAGGATCAGGCGTTCAGTCACTAAACTGTGCTTGAAGTCTTCAAAATGTCAATCGGGTTTACGTCAATCTGGTTAATGCTGCTCGTAGTATCAGGATACATTTATTGATCGAGGCTTTAAAGCACTGGATAAGAGTGTCCGGCAAATTTCGTAAATGTAAATCTAGTGGTGTATTATGCAACAAACTTAAGACTGTGAGCATTCCCATGTCTTGTGGTTTTGCTCATCACAGCCAAAAACAACCTATGCAGGATGCTATGCAGGGTTATTAGTAATATATATATTTTTAAATAATTACAGTTATAGCATTTCTAAACATGGAACCCTTGCCTACATACTGTACATTTTCTCTCACTTTCAATGGAGTCCTGAATGATTCGTGATTTTTTAAATTATTTTTTTGTAGAAAACTGTGTTTTGTTAATACATTTTTATTATTTTTTATTTTTTGGCATTTGGACTGACCTAGGGCTCAGATATCGTATCAAAATCGCAGTCGTGATTTATTGGTCAGTTGCAAACTGATTGGAGAAAAGTTGAGCATAGGACGAGTCTACATAAGTCTAAGGAACAAATGGTGAGAAAGTCGTGTCCGAAAGCAGCGATTGAATTTTAAACAGAATGTTTTAATATAATGAACCGTAATGGAATGTTATGAATGATGCGAGTGAGTCAGGACTATGCGAGCTCTGTCTTGCTCAGAACGTGTGATGTATTACACGTTAAAGAGTTATCAACACCGGGTTCCGCCCACGTGAGGCTTAAGAGGCGCTTTCGGCAGAAGATCAGAAGTGAGTAATTACTTAAGCAGCTGTTAATGTTGCTAGTTTCATTTATAACTTAGGGTGGACATGCTGTGCTTCTTGGCACCCTGCGCAGTGGACAGACGAAACGGAAGTGCAGCTTTTTCGCTTTTAATTAAAACCGAGGCAGACAAACCAGATGGCTAGGCAACACTCATAAATAAGTAAGAGGCAGAAAGCTAGATAAATAGACGATCTGGTTTAAACTAGACAAGTCTAATCTAGCAAACAGGAAACTGAATATTCAAACTCGGCAGAGAACAAAGGCTTGGAATATGTGCAGATACAGCGCTGGAATGAGATGTTGCAAAGGACCACCGAGAGTCTGCTTGATTTACAGGGAGGCGTGTGTGTGTATGTGTGTGTGTGCAAACTGGGATCATTAGCGAGGGACTTGACGGGAGGTCATGTAATGAGCTGAGGATTATGGGTGTTGTACGGGAGACACGGTCATGACAATATGAATTACGTTATGTACTAACCAGCAGTCATTTGTGTCTGTGGGCTGCAACATGTTCATATCGAATCCATGCTATGAAATGCAGACATTGTTTTTTCTTGCCAGGTAGTGTAGTTTCATTTTGCATCTCACCAGCATAAACATGTACAAATGTTTAACTGATATGCACATAAGTCTTGCTCAATCTCACTTGCTTAATATGGTTTGAACAACGAAAAGCTTTTGCATTCGTGTACAAAATGAACATAAATAACTAAACCTATGAAGCAATGAGATATTTAGTGATTTCTTAAATCATATCATATGTTAGACAGGGAATATTTTATGAAGATTTTATTCCCATATTTTAGCCCGGTTAAAGCCTTGATTAATGTTCCTGATGAAGGCTGAGTTTTATGCAGTGTAGATCAGTGGTGACTCTAATAGACAGCTTCTTGGACTTTGGGCTTGTTTTAACAGCACACTATCTGATAAACGAGCAAGATCTGCGGCTCTGAAAGGACTTTACACTCCCCAAGGTCTGTTAGCATGAAAACTCATAAAGACTCACAAAGTAGGTATAACAATGATGTCTAAGCTGCTTCCGTCCCACATTCAGGAAAAGCTGAAAAAAAAAGAAAGTTAGTATCACGATGTAGTACGATGTCAGAACAACATTGAATACATGATGATAAAGCATTAAATCTTGAAAGCAGCCAAAAGGATAAAAAAAAGCTTAAAAAGTAAGTTAAAGTTTATTGATTGAAGTTTATTTATATATAAATATCAGAATATCAGTGAACATTTTTAAAACTTTTCTCTATATAATAAAAAAAATATATATTTTGTAAATCATGGGCGTTGCAGCAAGATATGCCATTTCCATTTCTCACAAATTCACCATTTCCCCCTTTGAATTTCTCTTCCTGAAGTTATTTTTATCAATATAGAGATTTCATAGATAATATCGCACACATCCTCAGTAGGTGGAGCATCCAGCTTACATCATTTCTTTGTTGTAGACTTTCTATCAGCTACAATCAGCATTCCAAAGAGACGTTTTGTTTTATATTTAAAAATGTTGATTGTGTCAGTTCACATCACCCACGACTGAGGCACATGAACAGAATGAACTACACTTCCCAGCATGCACGGTCTGGATGACACAACACACCTGATTCCAGTTCCCAAGGGAGTATTAGAGAAGCTCAGTGACTAAAGATCATTGCAGAGTGTACACACACTCGGACTATCCCGAGTTGTCTTCTAGTGCGTTGACCTTAGCTTGAACTCCCGACTTCCTCTGTTGTCTTTCCTTTGTTGGTCTGTTTGCCGATCGCCTGACCTTTGCCTGTGACCTGATTTAACCTTGAGATTCCAGTGTTTAATTTTGTCTGTTTGTTGTTACAATAAAAAAACTCGTTTATAACTGTACTTGCCCCCGCAGTAACTCCTGCCACCGTGCCAGACTAAGGAAACTCAAAGAGGAGATCAAATCAATTAAAAGTAGTGTTTATCCCCCCAGTATTGTGACTACGTCTTGTGGATTTTTGACCCAAACTATTCACTTTTGGAAAGGACCAGAACAAGTGATAGTGATTAACCTCACGAGAGCCGCAGTTCCTCTAACAACTGCAAGAGCCCGAGTGATGAATCTTCTAGACAGCCGTAATAAAGAATCCACTGCGGCTTTTCCAGCCAAATGTTCTCCAAGTCACTGAGCTTGTTATCCTCCACTGAAAATTCATAAAACTTTGTCCAGTCAATCTCTGATATATTACTGTCTGCGTCTTTTCAGAATTTTTGTCTTATATAGGTGGTGTATGTTTTTTTTTTTTTCCTTTTGAAGTCCTCTATAAAGTCTTGAAATTACCTTAAAGCCCAGAGTCCACTTTATAGACGCTCATAAAACAATTTCAGTAGATTGATTCTCAAATGCTTTTGGACTTGTTGTCATGGAATGATTTATATAATGGCACACTTCAACATATATGAAAAATATATGCCTCTCTTCTGACAGTCACATGACATCATCAGGGATGGTGTGACTACTGACATCTGTAGATAAACATTGTGCTGCCATAATTAAATTCAAGTTTTAAAAAGGGCAACTGTTGAACAACTGTTGAAGTGTGTATGCAGTTTTTTGGGCCCCTCTGTATAGTGTGTGTGTGTGTTTCTGTGTGTGTGTGTGTGTTTGTGTATTAAACTAAAAATTTAAAAAAGTTGCATCTATTATGTCCAAAATCTAATAGCATTAAGTATTTGACATAAGGCACTCTGGTTAGATATTTCTGGCTTCAGCAATAACCGAGTGTGTGCAGCGCTGAGTCAATTACATGACACTAACAAAAGCCCTTGATTAAAACACAAGTGAGCGGACCGAGTGTATGAGCACGGTGCTGGGAAATAAAAGCCTGCGTTCCTGATGCATCCAGAGGGAGCCGTAGCAACTGTCAGCACTTTAACCTTTCGCCGCGGTGGGAACTCCAAGCACAGCTTGTAGCCTGAAATTTACACTGGCTTTCTCAAAGGAAGCTTCAGCTGTCCATGCCACATTGTAGGTTTAAAGAAGAAATGTGCGTTACATTTCAATTTAAATCCTCTGAAGTGAAACTTCTTGCATATGAATAAGCACTTAATATTTCACCGATCAGCACATGAACTGTCAGCTTATTTATTACGTTATTATGTCTTTTTACAAATTCCGTCTGCTGAATGACGATTATTTGTGTTCTCACAGTGAAAGCGTCGAGTGATACGGTCATGCATGTTAAACAGTGATCTCTTTCTCTAGGCCGAAACGTTTGTTTGGGTCAACGGCTCCTCCTCGCATGCCCAGAGTGTCGCCAAGGCCAAGTACGAGTTTCTTTTTGGAAAGACCCACGACCCACCAGTCTCGCCAGGCACTGGTAGGAAATCTTTTTCCATTCTTTTGAAACATGGTGGTACTTTTTTAGTGCATAACTATTTACAGGACTCATTTTAAAGGTCGTTATTACATGCAACAAAGATTAGATGTGGAGGCAGAATTAGTGTGTAGAGTTTATTTATATAGAATTGAATGACTATTATCATTTATTTTATGGTTTCTCGTTTCAGCGTTTGGTCAGCAAACAAAACATTAGAATTACTGGAACTGGGTTAAGAACTGGAGATAAACAGCTTGTAGGTCCTTAAGAAATCCACTTGTTATTGAAGCTGATATAGAAAGCTTCATTGTGCTAGGAGCGTAAAGATTGGACTTTGGAGCAACAGAAAAAGGTCATGTGATCTGATGATCCCAGATTGACCAGAGCTATTCCAGAGCTATGGGTCCGTCAGGGTGAGAAGGAAAGCGCATGATGTGATGCACACATCTTGCATAGTGCCTTTCTGGAGGCAGTGTTATGATCTGGGGTTGCCAGGTCTAGACTCAGCATTATGTGGCAATAAAATGTAGTCAGCTGACGACCTGAATGTACTGAATGACCAGGTTATCACATCAATGACGTTTTTCTTCCCTGACAGCACGAGCATATTCCAGGACGTAAATAGTGAAGGAGCGGTTCTGGGAGCATGAGGAATCATTTTCACACATGAGCCGGACACTACAGTCTGCGCTCTAATCTACATCTCTACATTTTAAGCTAAAGGCTGACGAATGAAATATTAGTGTATGCAACTTTTCTTTTTTTTTTTTTTTTAGACTAGCAGTGTAATATACTGTCCAGTGATAAAACATGAGCAGCAGCTTTTACCTCCTGATCAGTTGTGGTTCAGGTTAACAGACAAGAAAGAGAAACAAACCTGGGTAATTGTTTTGTTATTAAGGAGACTGACAACATGACTTCCATCTTTTTTGATTTTCTGCTTTAACTTCCTCACTTAATCCATCTTTCATCTATCATTCTATTATCTTTCATTCTACCAATGATAATAATATTTCCAATGTACTGTAGGTAGCAGGACAGACTAGTCACGCCCGTATTTAAGAAGATTAGTAATAGTGTTGTTGTGGTTACACGGAGCATTGGGCGTGAGCCACCATTTATTTTAGATTAGCACAAAAATATGTCTATCTTTTCTATCTTATGTGTGCCGTTTGCATGTTCTCCCTGTGCTTGATGGGTACTCCGGTTTCCTCCCACTGCCCAAAGGCTAGGCTAATTGGCGTTCCCAAATTGCATGTAGTGTGTGAGTGTGTGTGTGCCTGTATATGCGTGTTCCCTGCGATGGATTGGCACCTTGTCCAGGGTGTACCTGTGAGAGGCTCCAGGCCCCCAACGACCCTGTATACAAGATTAAACGGTATAGAACTACATGAAGCAATGCCAAACCGAACCTGAAACAAACAGTCAGATTGAGTTGTAGCTCTCATCCATGCAAAATTTTATTTGTTCTGATTTGTTATAAAGCTGCATCACAGCATCATAGATTGGCCAATTTGCTAGTAATATATTAGCGTAATCACAGGAAGCTGATGTGGACAGAGTTTCAGGTTGCTAGTCGGAAGTGCAATACGTGTCCCGCACGTGAAATCCGAACATCTCGTTTGTTTTCTCTTCACTACTTAGGAAACAAAACACTTTCTTGTCATTTTGTGAGAGAAAAAAAAATATTTTTTGTCTTACATGACAGTAACTTGCTAACGTTAACAATTCTTTATTCATTAAAGACCAAGCCATAGTCGTTGTTTTTATCTGTTTATTTTACGTTCGTTGTGGGATTTCCTCGGAACCTGTTATTATACACTTACGCTATAGCAACTATAGAACTTCACCACTAGCCTGTGGTTGTTTCAGTTTCATCTTCAGCAATAACACATGCCGTGTCCGTCTCACGCTAACTCATGACAGTCGCGGAGCAGGTTTGCAACATTTTACAACACTTCGGACACTTTATTTTGTATTTTCCGCTCTGATGGTGATGACGGTCGTCGTTTCCTGACTGACCGTTCAGGTTCTCTTTAAAAAGGCGCGCACAAGAACGTCATGCCTCAGAGCTTCTGAAGAGAGTCTGCCGATCTACATACTGTACATACCATTTCTGCAACCGGATGGAGTCAGAGGCCCATATTCCCATAAAAGGCAGTTGAGTTTGTTACATAAAAAATATCAGATAAGTAGATCGTTAGTCTTTTTTTTTCCACTTGCTTGCTGAGAGTTTGGTAAATAGTACACAAAGGTTCTTCTGTTGTATTAAATGGATGATTCATAAATGATAGATGAAATATAAATAAAATATCTGAGCAGAACATATGTATTTTGTTTCATATTTTTAATGTTTACTGTTAGGTTTTTAATTCAGTAAAACATAATATATGTTTAAACAGGTATTAAAGCCTTTCTCTTCATAATACAAATGATGTAATGCACTTAATTAATGCTGTACTATGTTATACCTATAAGCCTCTGCTTAATCTTAACTTCAATGTATGAAAAGAAAAAGTTTTGACTTTTTTAGTTTTTAAAGTACAATAGTTTGTAAGAAATGAGGACCAGCCCAATGTCCACACAATTTCAAAACTGTCAGATCTCATCAGGCATGGGAATCACCAGTCACCTCCTGATTCGATATTATCGCGATTCTTGGGTGCTGCTTCAATTAAAATTGCCGTTCTATAAGTATAACGATTTTATCAATATCCCAATCCGATATTACTTTTCTCACCCGATTGTGTTACAATTTTAAACCTTTAAAGAAGTTTAATGAGTAATTAAATGTGGCTCGTTTCTTATAGCTTTAGTTTTCTCACTTAAAGCCAAGCGCAGCATTTAAACAATACAAACTAACCATAAGTACAAGAGTTTAACATTTAACTTAGCAGCATGTATATCTGTCATCCGCTATAATTATTTAGCAAATCATTCACTTCTACCACACAGGATGAAAATGTGTACACGGCGATGTTTTACCTCCTCAAATGCCTCCAAATACTTAAAACTCAACCGTGAGTGCGCGGGTGGAGCGGCAGCGATCATTGGGGTGCGGGCGACATCTGTCACGCGCACATGAGGTTTTTAAAGCATGAGATTTTCGACTAATTTGCGCTCGCTGTGTTTTGAGACTAGTGTAAGGGTGTGCAATGAGTGGGTTTGACACTAATTTGCTCACAGAGTTTGGAGAATAAGGCAGACCGGAGGCTTTTAATGTGCACGATTTCTGATAATGTAACGCCATAAAAGTGATATTTTATATCTGAGGCTCTAGGACTCCCCCCGCCCCCCCGTCTCTAGATCCTATCCTATCCATGTAGGGGCAGGCATTACAAATTCATCATACAATTTTGCAGTACTTAACTTTTTTCTACCTTGGGAAGCATGTCTCAAACAAACAAACAAACAAACAAGCAAACAAAAAAAAGAGATTCTAACAGCATTTTTAATGTTAATGCTGCTTTTTGTTGCCCGTGGTTAGTGCTTATTGAAATAAATTGCAATGTCACATTTCCTAATAGCTGTTAGCGTCTCATATGAATGTAGACTGTCAGGCCTATAAGAATAAGCAGTTTTTGTAACTTATTTATTTAACCATATTAATATTAGTTATTTTATTAGCCAAGCCTACTAGGTTTAAAAGAAAAACTTTAGCTGTGCTGTTTGTTTTTATCGCCGTACAAATGTTACATGATGCTCTATACACGGAAACCCAGCAGTATCCTGACTTATAACAGGGTGCCTGTGAGGTCAGGTATATTAGAATCTGGTTAATTAGAATCAGGTTAATTAGAATCAGGTTTCAAGTCAAGCTGATTGAAAATTTCAGATAAGATCATTTCCATTCTGCCAGTGAAATGGAGAAAGAGTTAAAGTGTTCCACATCAGTAACTATACAGTGCACATTAATCCCAAAAGTAGTTATTATATTGTGTTTTGGTGTTTTATGGTTACTATAAGGTGTTTTGGTGTGTCAGTGTTGGGGTAATAAATGATGTGTTTAATGCTTTAAACTTTTTTATAAATATATATAATTTTTTAGATTTTAGATTTTTTTTTTGGTTTTTATTTCTTTTATTTTTTAGATTTTGGAACTGTGCTTGATGTTTTGTGTTTCTGCCTGTAAGGGCAGGAGGATGCTGCCACCTGGTGACGGACATTGTTCTTCAGCGCCTCACAAATCGGCTGTGTGTTTTGGCCTGATATTTAAAAAAGACTTATTTACAACTGAGCTTTAACACTATTGAATGCTGAGACGTGAGCATGAGCCACAGCCGTCACAGAGACCAGGCTCTTTCCCCTGTCAATTCCTCTCTCCCTCTCTCTATCTATCTGTGTGTGTGTGTGTGTGTGTGTGTGTGTTTAGAGCATCTACACAGTCTGGCTCTGTTCTTTATCCACACTAGACTTATTCATGATAGGCTCAATCAGTAGACTCTAGCACACACTCTGATACACTCTCCTACTGGCAGGAGGAACTGATAATACAATAATGTTTATTAAGTTGTGATTGTTTAACACTACACGTGGGAGAGGATGGTTCAACAGCAGGTCTAAGCAAGAAGATGCTCGAGTGTGAAGCAAAACTTGCTGAAAACCTGAAGCGTCAGCTGAGTGGGATTGAATGTGGTGATGTGCAGCTGTGCAAGCTGGCTTCTCAACTTTGGCTTAATGGAGTGCTTGGTGTGGGTGTGTATAAGTGTGTGTGTGTGTTTTACTCAGTTAAAGTTATATAGTTTATCGGTAAAAAAAAACTTTGTGGATGAAGGAATTTTCAGAATAAAATTTTTTTCTGTGACTTTTCTGTTACACTGTTATACTATATACATGTTTATGGAATAAATAAAAAACAGTTTTAGTCCACATCCATTATATCAATGTATTTAAATAAAAAATATCGTTTATTTAAATAAAATAGGATGTCTATATCTGCATGTCTTAAAATATCTTAATATTTAAAATTCTTTAAATATAAAATCTCCTCTGCTGGGTCTTAGTGCTCGTCTCTCACTGGTATAATCAACATCCGTGCATGCGTGTACTGTTTACTATAACACTGT
>JAQMYG010000009.1:18013640-18052292 GCA_030014215.1 Clariallabes teugelsi | reverse complement strand
TATATCAACTATATATACAGTATATATATACACAAATGTCTGATAATGATACACTTTGTGAATCAGTTGTAACTACTGAAATGCATTAGAAGGAGTGGGTTCAATGATATACCTGTCATTTAGCTTGCAGTCAGACTCACTGTTGTTACAGGAAATTAATCAACACCTTCAGACCAGTCAGATTAATGAGAGGAATAATATCTAATCAGGCTGAAGAATTTAAAGAATCAGCTTGATATTAATCACATCTAATCAGTCATTTATGTATGGATCAAGAGTGTATCCTGATCACAGATTCACTCAGAGAAGAGTGTGAGTTGGAGCTCTGAGGCCTTTGTTGAGTAATCAGAGTAATCTGCAGGTCCCATGGTTATCTCCTGACATGAGGCTGATCCCACAGGGAAAAGAAAGAGAGAGCGGTTTCCAAGCGGTACCAGCCTGAGAGTGTGTGTGTGTGTGTTGGGAAAATAACCAAACCTCAGATGCGTCATTATTCATGTCTAATTTCTGCAAAGTACAGTAAATAGACTTTTTTTTTTTGGTAGGTTTTAAAACATGAAAACAAATAAAGCAGTTGGAAATGCATTACACCTTGAGTGAAAATATGTCAGAAATGAAAAGCACGGTCTACTCTGTATGTATTTGTAGAAAGGAAGTAGATATGGAAGAACCTAGGTACAGTATCATGATAATATAGTAATATATCCCCATCCCTAATGTTCAGGATGCTTGAACAGATCCTACTCAAAACTCGTGAAACAGCCAGAGATACTCACTTGAAGTGTTTAATGATTCAAATAGAACAGCACTTGTGTTTTCACTACACACACATTATATAGAGATCAGTGACAAGCAAGAGTAATTATTAGTTATATTAACATGGACAATATTTCTTCAATCAGATTGAAATCATCCAGATTAGAGATTATAATTTAACTGTTTATATGGAAACATTTGATAAAATGTGTCTACATGCTCAAAGCATTTAATCTGAATCTAACTTTTTGTTGTGCAAAGCGGTTCTGCCCGCTGTGAAACGTTTGATCTGCCAGTAATATAACCAAAGAAGCAGAAGTAGAAGTTTCTTTTTCTTCAGCATTGAGGTTAGTTTTTTGGCTTTGCAACTTTTCTGAGAAATCTCCCCTTTTGCTTTAAAATTGGTTACAAGAATTCAGTGTCGTCTATGATTCGTTAGATGCTTTGCTTCCTTTTAAAAAAAATTTATTCTGAGATGGTGTCACTTTTTAAAATTGCAAAAAAATTAATTGCCATAACCAAATTAATTAATTAATTAATTGCAGTAAAATTAAAAACCAATGACAGCATTAATAAGGTGAGAGTATAGAATAAAGGAAAAGAACACAAGAAGATGGTTATGAGATATGAGCAATGGGGAAGGTATAGAAACAACTTCAAGAAATCTAGAAATGTTAACGTCTATCATTCTTTTTATTATATCTAATCTAATATCTAATTATATCTAAGAGATTTAAGAAGTGATTTTGTTTCCATTTTGCATCTAAAACTAAATAATTAACTACATATTTAATAGGTTTATTTTCAAAATTTTCATAATAAAAAATTAATACCAAAGGAGTGAGATAGATACATTGAAGTGGTATTACTCACTCACTCACTTATTGTATATATTGCTTTATCCCATATACAGGGTACTAGACTTTTGGTCTAGTATTTGATAATCTAGCATTTGATACAAAGCTTGACAATAAAAGTAAAAAAAAAGAACTTTTACACGCAACAGCTTAGCTGCCTTCACAAGCATATGAACTTGCGTAACATCCACTTCTTAATCCATAGGGTTTAATCTGATGTTGGCCCACCCTTTGCAGCTATAACAGCTTCAACTCTTCGGGGAAGGCTTTCCGCAAAGTTCAGGAGTGTGTTTATGGGAATTTTGGACCATTCTTCCCGAAGCGCATTTGTGAGGTCAGACACTGATGTTGGATGAGAAGGCCTGGCTTGCAGTCTCCACTCTAATTCATCCCAAAGGTGTTCTATCAGGTTGAGGACAGGACTCTGTGCAGGCCAGTCAAGTTCTTCCACACCAAACTCGCTCATCCAGGTCTTTATGGACCTTACTTGTCATGTTGGAACAGGTGTGGGGTTGTTTTTCAGGACTTGGGCTCGGCCCCTTTCTTCCAGTGAAAGGAACTCTTAATGCTTCAGCATACCAGGACATTTTAGACAATTTCATGCTCCCAACTTTGGGGAGCAGTTTGGGGATGGGATACCTGTTACACTCCTTTATCTTATGGTAAGCCTTCCCAGAAGAGTTGAAGCTTTTATGGTGGTGCTGTTATTGGATGCAAAGGGTAGACCAACATCATATTAAACCCTATGGATTAAGAATTGGATGTTACTCAAGATGTTACATATGCATGTGAAGGCAGGAGAGTGAATACTTCTGGCGTGGTAAACAACCGGCCACAGTAGTCCATTCAGCAACTGATCTCATTTACTCACCACTGATTACTTTCAACTTACCTTTTTAATCATATTTGTTTCACTGTCCCGGAGTTTCGAGGTTTGTTGTGTAATTACAGTCCACATAAAAGTGTTTACACATGGAGGTGCAGAGAGACGATTGCAGATGATTGCAGTATACAAGATTCTGACTCTCATGGCCAAAATATATCACGGGCTGTGGGCAAATAATCTGAGGCCGGGATTAGGATCTTGGCATGTCATCATCTCATGCTTCGTTCAAAGGGTGTCTCAGATTGTTTCCTTATGTGATGTTATATCATGCTGCTGCCTTCTAAGACACAGCGTTGGCTGACAGCGGAGGCAGCAAGGCAGCAAGGCATCAAGGCGGTTAAAAGGGAAAGTGGTCATCGAAAAATCTAGCTGTATTACTAGGAATTAGATCCTCACTATGTGTTGAAATCGAATGCATATGCCATGCAAAGTGTGTGTGTGGAGGTTCTCTTCTCTTTACTTTCCTTCTGCTTCCTCTTAGCCGGGCCTCAGAGTTTGCTGCTCCTTTGGCCAGTACGTTCTCCGCATCTGAGTCATGGCTCGGCATCCTCCCTCTAGCCATCGAAGCAGACTGATTCACGGCCTGCAGTTCATCTTCTGATGAATTATTGTCGAGAGCAGAATGGCTCTGGTTATCCTTGAGGAGCAAGCGATCCAGACACAAAGGCGTTCAGCTTCTCTATGGAATTCATTAAAGTGCTGTCAGAGTGTAGATGCTGCACATGCTGGTTCAGGAACAATTGTTTTCTACCCTCGTTTGTTTCCCTCTAACCGCGCAGTAGTGTTTAAGTATTCGTGCAATGCCTGAAACCAAGAGAGGGAAGTGGAGGAGTGTTCAGAATCAGTGGGGAGGATCGGACATGTCCAGTTCAGCCCACGCATTGTGTTCAAACATGGAACTGATACATCGGGAAACTCAGTATGCGTCTGAGCGCATCGTATTTAGTTCTGGGACGCAAGAAGTTAATGACTCGAAGAAATGATCGATATACAAGTAGAAGATATACATAGGTAAGTGGTGTTTGGCGTTACCGTAAGGCACTCATTTGAGGCACTAGCTTTTGCTGCAGTCAGTCCGATTTCCACATGTGTTCTGTGTGAAGAGGAACCATCAAGTTGTTATGAGGAACTCCCTGATGAGCATACACACGCTAGTTATAATACCTTCATCTCAGTCTGTGCAGCACTTTTTAGCTCTCATTTATATCACGTTAAGTTTAATTACGTTTCTCTAATTAATCGTTTTAATTTTTTTTGTTAATTGAATGCTATATTGGATAAATATGTTAAACCATGATTGACCACATGGTTCATTTATGGAAACCCTTAATAAATGTGCTTCTGAATCTAGTCTTGCTCTGAACAGCTTAGGTTTTGTTTACACTCAAGTGCTACTACCTCGTCCAATGACAGCTGTCAAGATTTTGAAGTTTCGGCGAGCTGACTACTGAAGCATCTGCACAATTCTTTTACAATTCCTTGAGCTTGTTTTATTCCTTACTGCTTGAAATATAGTGAGATTCTTCAGGGACTTAGGTGGAAGAAATACATAAAAGAAAAAACGAAACCTTTTTTCCTGAGTTGTGTGAGAGTGTATCCGGTGAATAATATAAGAAGAGTAAGTGCTAGACAAGTTCTCTTTGTTTTTGTTTATTTCCTTGCAAAGTACATTAAAATATACAGTACTGTGCAAAAGTCTTGAGCAACCGTTCATTTCTTTATATTTTGCTTTCGAGGAGTCTTTCAAAGCGACTTTCTTGTATTTTTAATGTAGTCTTGAGAAATAGTTCTCCAGCCTTCCTGAAGCACTTTCTCTGCTCTCTGCTTTCTACTTTCGGCTCTCTGCTTCTTGGCAAGTTTCTGGCTCCAGTCCATGTACGTAGATGTTCAGTTTGAGAGAAATGTTTTTTGTTTCTTATGCGGGTGTTATGACTGGTTCGAAGAATTCTCATCTGTGATTGGTTAGAAAACTCGACAGCGAAGGTGAGAGTTCAGTTGTGTTTTTAACCCAGTTTAGCGCAAAATGTGTTACCTTAATAAAACTCATTGTCAGTCTTAAACACGTTTATGTATAATTATGTGATTTATAAATGTTAATTAATATTAATGAAATAACAAAACAGAACAATTGTACAACTGTTAGATAACCTCTGTTAGCACGTATGTGAGTTTAAGAAATCCTACCTTTTAAATTATGACTTGTTGCAAGAATTTGGTTTCATCTCTGATTGGTTACACCCCTATCTCACCTACAGTATGCAGAGTCAATCCGGCTTCGCGCGGTGGTCGTAAGCATGGTTCATCATTATTCACCGTTTCACAAGTTTCGGCATAATGATTACGTTTCCAATCTTCCCACGCGAAAAAAGAAACATGTTTCATTTTTTAAGTCGTCCTCGCAGAAGCTTACGGTCCCTGCAGAACTTTGCAGAATGTCGAGTGGTCGGTCGCGGTGGCTAACATCGCGTCTCACCACGAGTCAAACCGCGTAGGTGAGATAGGGGTGTTAGAAACCTAGAGGACAAAGGCGGGACTTGAATCGTATTTTTAAGTACAGTTTTTTTAAGAGCCAAACACAGAAGTATATAAGACACTCTGGACTTTTTGAGATCTCAGAACAATTAAAGGACTTTTCCCCTAAATTGTTTTTAATGCTTTTTTTTCTTTTACAGTTTGTCCCTAGTGGTGTTCATCAGCCTAAAACAATATACGTCTTAATTTATCGTTAGCAGTGACATGACACTGGTGAATGCGGGGAAAGGAAGTGTGTTTCTCAGTGCTCAGTCCTTGCAGAAATGCACAGCAAAGGTTTCTCTGCAGTTTCACTGGCCTCACTTGCAGCCGAGTGCTTCAAGACGAACGCATTTGCCCATTCATCTAGAGAAAAAAAGGAATTGAAATTATTGTATACAAAATTAATAAATAAATTAATTATAAAAGATAAGATGGTTATCAGATTACTAATATTATAGGATATTTAATTGTGAAATATGTTTTGATTGCTGTCACTTCATGCCATTTATTCATTAGTAAAGGGCTTTTGGCTTTAGGCTTACGTCACATAAAGTATAGGATTTCAGTTTCAGAGTATTTTTCATATAGAATATAATAGTTTAGAATAGTAAATACGCATGTTATCAGGCTGATATCTGATTCCAGTATAGATATCAATGCAAGAACACAAGAGCGCAAGACTTGCACCATTCAATTTTCAATCTTTAGAATGAAACTGATATTCCAGTATAGATATTAGAGTAAGACATGTCAGAAGCAGAACAGTGGCGTTGTGTTACCGAAAGTTGTGTTTTAATACCGATACCGTATTCAATCGATTTATACAGTATGTGCCATCACAAATGTGTATTGTTAATAATCATTAATCCTATATAAAAGTAAATAAATCCTTCATCCATACTGCATCCTAATGTTGTAATGTATTAAATATCCCGCTCAGAAGTTGACTTTAATATTGGTAGAATTTTACACAGTTGCCCAGGTCATGCAATTTTCAGACGCTCTCTAACCCACTGCATTACTATAAAGCGCCAGTGATCTGTGTTTGTGATTCAATTCAGCTTTAAACGGGAGAAAATGTACAAATATTTCGTTTCTCTGTCCACTCTAGAGTAAGAAAGTATGCATTTTGTTCTTCGATGTGTTTTTTTTTTTTAATGAAATACAGTGCCAAGAAAAATAACCCAATATTAAACCAGCTTTGCCTTAATTTAAAAGCTGCTGTGTTTAGGCGCTCGTCTGTTTTACCCACTTTATGACCAATATATCTCCATATTTCACTTCAGGCCAACTTGTTTTTTTTTTTTTTTTACTGTGGCCATCTCTTTGAGAGCATTGCTTCCTGTACTCTTGCTCACGACACTTAATTTCTTTCTGCGACTCATATTACAGCCTCAGTCAGGGTTTTTTTTCCCGCTACATCACGCAACAACGTCACTGCTCTCTGCGTTGTGCTTAAAGAGACAGAGTCCAATTAGCCAGATCATATAGACGTACACATAGAAATAGTATTGATTTCTTCTTTACGCCGGCATATAGTATGTTTTCATCACTTTAGTACCGCGGTACTTTTTTAGTACCAGTATCCTGTGCATCAGTAGTGTGCTTTAAGAAAGGTTGTGTCTTACGTTCATATGAAAGATCTGAGTTGCATCAGTGCAAATGACTTCAAAATACTGTATATAAGTTGACTGGATAGGAAATTATGTCAATTCAGATCCAGTCCTGATCCACTGTTTCAGGTCAGCATGTGGTGTCAGATAAGTAGATCCTTATCTGATTGATTCACAAGAAAAGGGATTGAGACGGCTAAGTCGGCATTAATTAGATTGAAAAACGTAGACCTCATTAAAGACTCCAGAGTGGAAGATCAAGCTTTCTCAGTTAATAGCAAAAGATAACAATCAGGCAATTTTGACGGAACTTGTTATAATAACGGCCTGTTCCGAGGAAGGTGTACTCCTGATCGATGGATGTTATGACTAATGGGCAATTAAGAGCGTTTTAACATTAGGGCCACATGATTGGCTTTATGAACACTTGACACCAAAGTCTGGTTCACTTTGGTCAGTGAGAACACAATCGTTCCATGATCGGGAACCGTGCCCGAGTCCGCTGGGAAAGGTGGTCTCGAGAATGTTACAGCATACTCGTGCACGATCGAATAAGATACGAATGCCAGTCGTACTGTACTTGAGAACGGACGTAGACCGCGGTATAGATGTGATGTCATCAGTCCCATCTGTCTCCTCCAAAATCTCCTTGTGCGTGAAGCACGTGCCAATCTCAACCCATGACAACCATAGCTGATAAAGTAGGAAGGCACACAAGAGTGCTTCTCTTGACATTTTTATTCTGGGAATATCAATAATATTAGTCATAACGCAAATGTTATGACTGGACAGACTTTCCTTTAAGGCAAATCATTGTTTTGCAGGATATTTTTTTTCAAATTTCTGCTCAGTCTAATTCAACCTGTTTTTGGTGATAAGACACATTGTTTTTCAGCCTTTACCACAAGCGTACTTACACAGTGTTCTTTTGCGGGCTTGCACGTGTTATTTAAAATCATTAAAGAAATGCGGTTTGGATGCTGGGCATTTTGATTCATTTCCTGAAGTGAGAAGAATCGTTCAGGGTTTGGGTTAGGGCAGTGGCTTATCATACAGAAAGAATAACTTCCTGGTTTTAGTGACTTCCCCTGAGATCCGTTTCAGAGCCCATAGAGGAAACACAGGTCGATAAAAAAGGTCGATAGAGCTAGAAGAAGCAAAGAAGTCACAGCAAAGTTATCAAGGGCTCGGCCGAAATGATTTCATTCTCACATTCTTTCAGAATGAGGCAGTTTGGTCTGAAGAGCTCTGTTTGTCCTTCCAGTCCATATGGAAGGCATCATGTGTGATTATCATTTATCATTCCAAAAAACTTTGAGAAATTATAACAAAAAACAAAGCACAAGGGCGTACAGTTCACCTTTTTGTATTCCAAGATTCTTTGACAGAACACATAAAAACATGACTTTCGGAGGAATTACAGAGAAAAAACGAGTCAGCCCACAGATGAGGTTTTGTTTCGGCTAAGTGGCAGATATTTAGTGCTGCTTGATCATATTATCCTCTTTACACATGTACTGTATGTGTAATTATGACGCTGACATGCAAATCCAGTCTGACCAAAAACATCTGAATTGAGCAATGTGGCTTGCAATGTGAACGTAGCCATAAACAGAGCAAACTACTGATTCCCAGTAACTGTGAGCATCAAATACTAGAGATGTTAATGCGTGGCCTCGCACCTCCAGAGTCACAGGTTTGATTCCCACCAAAGGTCTGTGTGGAGTTTGCATGTTTCCTCCCACAGTCCAAATACATGCAGATTAGGCTCATTGGTGTTCCCAAATTACCTGTCATGAATTGTCATTCTGTACAGTGTGTACTATGCATTGCGCCCAAATTCTCCTGGCATAGGCTCCAGGTCCTGCGATCCTGTAACAGAGTAAGCGGTATGGATGATGAATGAATGAATGAATGAATGAATTTATTACCCGATAAGGTTTCTTTTGCACATAGTGTCAACCTCTACAGGCCAG
Source organism: Clariallabes teugelsi (assembly GCA_030014215.1). Classification (NCBI taxonomy): domain Eukaryota; kingdom Metazoa; phylum Chordata; class Actinopteri; order Siluriformes; family Clariidae; genus Clariallabes; species Clariallabes teugelsi. Next base: position 18,043,690 of record JAQMYG010000009.1, on the reverse strand, counting down.
CTGTGATCTAATGCTAGCTTAGCACTTAGTACTACCTAGACGCCTTGCCTGCTCGTTGGTAACCTACTTGAAGAGTCAGGTCTCTGCGATTCTTCTCATGAGCACCGGCTCAAGTCCACTTGCTTACAATCCACTTTCCCCTCCACCATCTTTATTTTCCCCTCCACCATCTTTATTTTCCCCTCCACCATCTTTATTTTCCCCTCCACCATCTTTATTTTCCCCTCCACCATCTTTATTTTCTCTATTTTTCAACAGCATGAGCTGCCGCGTGTTTACGAGCATTTCACGAGCGCTTCACGTGCACACGGTCTGATATGTGCACACTTAGTGGTGGGCCTGTTCACAGATGGGTCTGTGTGTTCATGTGTGTGACAGAGAATAAGGCTGAGAGAATCAGTGCGCTGCACATAATTAAATAAGATTTTTTTTTTCTATTTTAAATGATAAAAAAACAAAGTTAGTACAGTATGTGGAGGGTCTGTGTTGATACTGAGCCGGGTCACTACAAATAAACCGGTGGAAACAATGGATTGTGCTGCTTCAACTGTTTAAATACAACTTAAACCGAAGGGGAAATCTGCGTCTGTGATTTGGGAACGTTTGGAAAAGCATCAAAACAGGCCATAACTCAATTCACGCCATGCTTACTGTGAACTCACATTCCAGATGTGAACAGTATATAAGAAATAGAATGCAGCTGTGGGTGGTGTCATGTGACCAGTGCAAAGTGTTATCACTGTGAAGTTACTTCTTTTTACATATTCCTTTTATATCACACTAATTTCCCAAAAAGCAGAGCAGTGGTGTAATGTGGCCTCACATCTTTAGGGCTGAGGGTTCGAGTCCCGCCTCCAGGGTGTAACCCCAGGCCTAGTGCTCCGAGTCTCCGGGGATAGTCTCCATGCCTCCTGTGACCCTGTATAGGATAAGCGGTATAGAGAGTGAATGAATGAATCATCGTGCAATACTTTTCAAAATATAATATGTAATAATCATTTTCTTAATATTGTTGAGTGTCCGCCAGAGCGGGTGGGACTCAGGACCAGGATTGAAAAAACAGTACTCAGGAGAGGCCTCTGGCTTGCTCTCTAAAGCCACGCGGAGTTAAACATGGACACTCCCTTCTTGTGTGTGTGTGTGGTGAATCATGATTGAAGGGAAAGGAAAGCAACATTTAGAGACATCGCACATACAGTAAGTGATCTGGAGAACCACATCTCTATACTCTTTTTTTTTTTTTATTCTGCTGGATGTCTCCTGGCCACTGATCACTGCAGGCGCTACACTTTTCCTCTCTCTCCTTAATCCACCCAGGATTGAAATGCCTGCATATCACATGGTCTAGAGAAATATTCATGGTATTTGGATGAAGGTGAGGGTAAACGCGCTGGACTTGAGTGAGTAGGTGTTGTTTTTGAACGCAGTTTTATTTTTATTCGAATCGAACGCTCCGTCATTTCATGTTTCTTGGTTGTTTTGACAGAACATTTTTACATGTTTAAAAAAAATAATAATGAAAAATCTGAGCTGGCTTGAAACAAGGTGACCAGAGCTTGAAATGAACAGCATACAGTATAAGAAGTAGCTGGTACTAGATTTCTAGATGTTAATGGCATGCACATGTTACTTGCTTACTTTGACGGTTCTATACTTGTCTTTTCTCGTTTTCTCACTTTGCATAAGATTAGCATGGTCAAATGTGGTGAAGAGAGATGGAAAGTGGATGTTGGGTTGTGAAAAGCTTTTTCTTGACCCAGCTATTAAATTATACTGGTGTTAATGAAAACTTAAATAAAGAAAAAAAAACAGTCAATTGTGGGTATGTAAATGGCACAAAGGGGAGCTATAGTACGTACCAAGCTAATCTTATGCCCTGACAATCCTTAAACCAATTCAGTTCAATTAAATTTTATTCCTATAATGATTTTAACAAAGATTGTTGTCGCAAAGCGGATTTACAGAATGAAAAAAAAATCTGAAAATTAATTTGAATAGTTAGAGGTAATATGGATAAATTATAATTATTAGATTGTCCCTTGATTGTATGGTGGTGTAGTGGTTAGTGTCTGAGTGCATCTCCCCATGTTGGTGGGTTTCGTTCGGGTACTCCAGTTTCCTCCCACAGTGCGTTCCCAAATTGCCCCATAGTGTGTGAATGAGTGTGTGGCACCGCATCCAGGATGAATCCCGCCTCGTCCCCTAAAGTCTCCTGGGATAGGCACCTGGCCCCCAGCGAAACATGTATACAGGACAGACCAGAACTCTCAAATTATTTTTCAACTACTATTAATTTAATTTTATGTTGGACAATATGGTACACTAGTATTAGGGGTGCACTAATACCACTTTGTGCCTGTCCGGGTACATGTACCTACGTTTGAGTACTTGCCAATACCGATTACCGATACAGTACCTGGCTTTGTCCCAGAGTATAGCGTGAACAGAACTTTTCTGTTTAGAACTTTTCTGTGCTTCATACGAATGTCCTACATATGAAGCACATCATGAAGTGCACAGCATATTGCTTTGCCAGTGTGTGAACACATTTGCTTTGTATGTAGAACACCTCTGTAGAGTAAACTCCTCATCCATCCATGGTGCAGTTATACTGATGAGACACACTGCCACTCCTGACACTGCTAATCCAAATATCAGTGATGACCCTGAAGGCTGAAATGTCCTGCAACAGGCTGATGATGTACTTTTTCAAATCACAAAGACAAGCAGCTTTGAAAGCATTTAATGTATGTTTTATGCATTTGTGATTACTGGAAAAGCCATATGCTGTTCATTTATCTGAACGGCTGCTTTAATGGCACTGTTTCTGTCATGTAGTGAAAGGAAGTTAATTTGCACATAAGGGCCCGTTAATACGCGACTCGCTTATATTTTCCGAGCTGAAGATTATAACACCATTGCTTGCTTGTGCATATCAAATGTGCATGTGAAATAGTTGTATTTCACTTTCACTTTAATCACTACTGTCACAAAACACAGTCGCTGTCAAACAAGTAAGATACGATCGACCAAGAGGAGAATCGGCAATCTTGGTTATCAAGACAGACATACTAGCGAGAGATGCACTGCAAAAGGGAAGAGCAATCAGGTCAGGTCCAAGTTTAATATCAGCATGTAAAAGTAAGATTCATTTGGTGTGGATCTCTCTAGGCAGTCTGTGTTAATAACCAAGCTTAACAGTGCAACTCTCTAGTTTCTCAGCGTCTCATTTGCATGCCAGCCACATGCTGAAGACAACGGCGACAAAAGTGAGAATGCATTACAACAGTTCATTTCGTTTGAAAAGCGTGAAAAGAGAACGGATATAAAAGTCAGCTCGAAAAAGTTAAGTGCAAACGCATATAAATGTGTGCGCTTGAATTTAAACTCGTGTCATGTCATGACTCGTGACGTGACATGACATGACGGAAACAGTGCTGCCAAAACTGACGCTTTCTAAAATATTTATACATGCCTTTCAAATGTTGACAGTGTTGGCAAACAGATATCCTTTTATATAGACATGCAGACAGGGCGTGTGGTGTACAAGGAAAAGATAGAACACAAAGATTAATTTAAAGGAACACGTTCAAAGTGCAGTTACATGCAAAACACCAAATGTTAATGATATGACTATGTGTTTAATAGGAAAAATGTTTTGTAAATGAAGGTACGTATTTCCCCTGTGTATAAAGACATTTGGGACGCTCTGTATTCTAAAAACCACAAGAAAAATCTACATTTCTCTATCTTGTACGGTTTTAAATGCAATCATTGATGACGAATCAATGAATATCTGGCTAGCTGCTGAGGATGGGCCGTGTGGTCTGCATGGAATGTGTGTGGTAACTGGGGACGGTTCTATTTGACCATGAAGATGGTCTTGGACTCGGCTGATGCAGACAGCTGCTCTCTGATGACTTGTGACTGCAGTTGCTCAGTAGTTCAGGAATGTAATTCCCACAAACAGTTTGTTCCTGAGCCTTCACAAATGAAAGTGGATTTCATATTAACTTAAACACCTGTAACTTCCAGCCGCCTTCCAACACCCAGTATGATGGCGAATCAATCCCTGCTATATCTACCTGATATCACCCAAATGAGGATAGGTTCCCTGTTGAACCTGGTTCCTTTTAAGGTTTCTTCCTTTACATATTTCCTTATGCTTTTCCATCTATCTGAGACAACAGTACTGTATTGGTACTTTGTATCAGCAAGTACTCAAATGAAGGTACTTGTACTTGTACCCGGACTGGCAAAAAGTGGTATCAGCATCACATTTACCTCACATTTAAAGTGAAATTAACTTAAACACCTTTCCTGTTATAATGAACTTTAAGCCTCCTAACACCCAGTATGATGGCGAATCAATCCCTGCTGTATCTACCTGATATTACTCTAATGAGGAAGGGTTTTCTATTGAATCTGATTCTTCAAGGTTTTTCATCTCAGGGAGTTTTTCCTCGGCGCCGTCACCCCGGCTGCTTGTCAGGGACAATCTGTTAAATATAATTCAGACCTGTTTTCTCAGGTGGCATAATGGTTAGCCTTGCACCTCCAGGGTCGAGGGTTCAATTCCCACCTTGGGTCTATGTGTGTGGAGTTTACATGTGATTGGTGGGTTTCCTCTGGTTTTGTCCCACAGTGCAAAAACATGCAGATTATCCTAATTGATGTTCCCTAATTGGCTGTAGTGTGTGTGTGAGATGGATTGGCCACCTATCCAGGGTGTACACTGGCTCCAGGCCCCTGTATACAGGATACGCTGTAGAGAAGATGGATGAATGAAGGAACATATTTCCTGACACTTTTTGGACTCGGTTTCATAATGTGTAAAGCTGCTTTGGGACAATGACCATTGTTAAAAGTGCTTTAGAAATAAAATTGAATTGAATAAAATGAGCTATAACGCCATTTAACAAATTGAGCATGTGGTAGCAACTTTACCCTGAAACAAAAAAAGTTAGAAACACTGTTGTTTCAGGCACTTCTTCAGTCATAAAAACAAGTTAATACACAGTCAACATGTGGGTTTGTGAATGCAGTTTTTTTTTTTGTCAGACATGTGTGTGTGTGTGTGTGTGTGTGTGTGTGTGCGCGCGCGCGCGCGCTATCAGGTCGTATTAATGTGTTCATGGCACAGAGCAGAGACTGGTGCCTCCAGATGCTGGTGCCATTTCTGGCCGGCTGAAGTGCTCTGTGGAAAACGCCACCTTTTTTGTAAGAGGATGAGCTCCGATTGAACACACACGGTTTTTTTTTTTTTTTTTCGCCCTGATGTGGTGTGTGTGCAGGATGTTAAGGAGATGTCGGAGTATAACGCGAAGTTTAGCTTTGGATTGCTTATACAGAGGGAAAGTTTTGAGCTCCTGGTAACGTGATATGTGCACCGGAGACTGCAGGTAAACAACATTTAAGTCGCTCTTGAACGCAGCACGGCAACATTTTTACCGAGTCGCGTGACCGAACGCGGCGCGGAAAGTGTTTGTTTCATTGTTTGTGTAACTGTGCAGGATACAGTCTGTGCTTGTTGTGTCAGATATTAATGGTTTCTGAGCGCAAAAACAAATGTGAACGAGCTTGTAGCCGGAGAAACGTTTTCAAGCTTTTCACCGCCAAAAGAAAAAAAAAAAGAAAAGGAAAGAAATCCGCTGGAGTTTTCATCCAGCTTCATACGGCAGCCACATGCTTCGTCTTCTCTTCAATCCTGTTTCTCACTCACACTTTTACTCCACATCTTATCATATATCATGTTTATTCCGAACGTTTTGCTGCGTGTTCATTTTAACGAGAGCTGGACGCCTGTTAGCCGAATCTACAGCTTTCTGTATGAAACGTGACACACGCTGTTTGTGCCTTTGTTTGATTACACATCTAGAAACCAGCATTAAAATGGTTAAAATCTGTTTATTGTCAAGGCTAAATGTGTTTGAGTGGTTCTTCTTTTGTTTTTTGTTTCTTTTATGTCGGAGTTTTTCCAGATGTGCGCCAGAAAACATTTACCTCCGTGTGTTTACTGACAGTTTTCACCGCAACACATCCCTAACTCTCTCTCTCTCTCTCTCTCTCTCTTTTCCAAACTATCTGTTTTAGTAAATCAATACATTTCTACAAACAATGTTAATAAAAACACGCACGTCATATTTTGACATTCCCTTTAAAAAGAAAAGAAATGTACATATTGCAGAAGTATTTCCTCTTTCACAGTTAGAACTTTTTTAATAGCAGTTTTAACTTACTTTTATACTTTAAGAATTCACAAAAAGTACAGCCGTGGACAAAAGGTTTTGAGAATGACACACATATACTTTTTTTTTTTTTTTTTTTTTTAAGTCTGCTGCTTCACTATTTTAGATCTTTTTGTCAGATGTTACTAAGGTATACTGAAGTATAATTACAAGCAATTCATAAGGATCAAAGGGTTTTATTGACCTTTACATTCAGTTTCATTGACTTGCAATTCGCCTGCATTATCAAGGCTTGGAGTTTATCTGAATATGTGGGTTTTTGTTTTTCTACCCACCTCTTGAGGATTGACCACAAGTCCTCAATAGGATTGAGGTCTGAGAAGTTTCCTGGCCAAGGACCCAAAATTTTGTTGTTTTGTTCTCCGACCCACTTAATTATCACTTTTGTCTTATGGCAAGGTTCTCCATAATGCTGGAAAAGGCTTTGTTCATCACCAACCTGTTCTTGGATGGTTAGAAGAAATGGCTCTCGGAGGATGTTTTTGTACAATTCTTTAATCATGGCAATGTTCTTAGGAAAAATTGTGAGTGAGTCCACTCCCTTGGCTGAGAAGGAACTTCACACATGAATGGTCTCAGGATGCTTTACTGTTGACATGACACAGGAAGAGCAAGAAGAGCAGCAAAGAAGCCACTTCACTTCAGAAAAAACATCAGAGACAGACTATATCCCTGCTATATCTACCTGATATCACAAATGACGATGGGTTCCCTGTTGAGTCTGGTTCCTCTCAAGGTTTTGCTCATCAGAGACATTCTGATAATTATAATCTATACATATTTCCTCATTCTTTTTTGATGTTCTGCAAAAGGTACAGAGATTGGACTGCTGAGGACTGTGGTAAAGTCCTATGATTTAATTTCCATATCTAATTCGTTCCATGCACGAGCATGCTGTATCGTTCTCGACATCACTTTTTCCGGTGGATATGGGCACAGTTCCCGAGTGTGGAACGATTGTGTTCTCAAAGAACAAATTGAACCAGACTTTGGGGTGAAGTATTCTCGGATCCCGGGGCCCTAAGGTGACAATGCCCTAAAAGTGTGCAGTATCTGGGGGATCGGCTGGACACTACAAAAACAGTTACTTTGTGCTACAAATCTCTTTTGTCTCATATGTCTCTCCATAGGAATCTGTAGTGCATTGTAGAACTTATTGTGAGCAGTTGTAGTTGTTTATGGTCATACTTACCAAATGGTCAGCTTTTCCGTCATTTTTATATAGTGCCACTATGTGAGGACTGTAGCTAATGGAGCATGTTGGAGCCATGGCGAACAGGAATGTGGTTAATCCAGACCTGATCGGGGGATAGTAGGTGTGAAGCAGAAATACACTCTGGATGTGACATCGGTATATCACCAGGCACCAGATGTGTGCACGCATTCGCACATAGGGAAAATTTAGTGTTGGCAGAAACCCATCCAGACATTTGGAGAACATGAGAGACTTCCCACAGGCAAGTTATGGTTTTAATGTTGTTTTCACGTTGTGTTAAAGTGGAGTTGGAAGCAGGACGGTAGAAGATATTTAAGGAATAACACATAACAGGAGCAAAGTAGTCTCATGGTCATTCCACAGCAATAAACTGAACTATAAACTGTTAGAATGTGCAACATGGCATTCTTTTATAAATGAATTCATTGTCAAATGATTGTGGGGTAACATGCTCCAGATTGTGTGGTTGTTGAAAATATTCTATGTCTGGATGCTGTGATTCATTCATTTTTCTTTTTATACCGCTTAACATGTACAGGGTCGTGGGAGACCTGGAGTTTATCTCAGGAGACTTTGTGTACAAGGTGGAGTACACCCTGGACAGGGTGTCAATGCAACGCACACACTCATTCACACACTACAGGCAATTTGGAAATGCCTTTTAACCTAATCTGCATGTCTTTGAACTGTGGGTGGAAACAAGAGTACCCAGGGGAAACCCACCAAGGTCGGTGAGGACGTGCAAACTCTACACACACACGCAGACCTGAGGCGAGACTCAAACCCTCAACCCTGTGTCACCTATTGGTATGATTCCATGAAGTGTATTTTTATATTTTTGTATAACGGCATAGTCTGGAGTGCGTTATTCCATTATATATCACAGCGACTTGCCAAAAAACAAAAAATCTGAATTCATTTTGTGTATCAGGGCTTTACACATGTGATTTGCAAGTGAACAAAAACATTGGACATTTTAATAGTTTATGGTTGTAATTTAACGTTGTATAATGTCCAAGAGACAATTTAGTTCCTGTTAACATTTGTATTATGTGCATGATGATAAAAAGCACATTTTCTCCTCCTCCTCCTCCTCCTCAAAATCACCCCTTTCTCAAAAAGTTAATTTTTTGCTTCGACCAAGTAACCAGAAAACATGAACTCCTCTGTCTTGAGGACCTTCCTGTCCTGGAAAACACTGCATTGTACTATGATTGATTGTCTCTTAACAAGAACTTCACCACATCAACGAGTAATCTTTGTTAAACAACACTTTTTTAAAATCCATGTACTGTTCATAATATATTATGCAGAGCGAATATGCAGTATAAATTTGTGATTTGTCTGTTACTATAGAAACAATAACAGGTTATAATGTGCACATTAATACAAATGTATCATTCATGCTGCATCTGGAAGTACCGGCTTAGTCGTGTGGTTGTACAAAAGTAATGCATAGCTTCTGGTTAATCTGTACTGTCTTGTAAGATTAAATATTATATTATTATGCCTATGTAGAATAAGTCACTGCTATAACAATATTCATTACTTAGTTTTGCTGACCAGTGTTTTAAAACAATAGCACGGCAGGCTGTTAGTAATTACTAATTGGTTCTCAAGTATTTTGGTGCAGCAGGGCATGGTTATCATCTCTAGCACACACAACTCTACATGTCGTATTGATGTAGTTGGATGAAATGAAGCTTCTGCTCTTCATCTCACCCGAAAGTAGCGTTTCTTTTTTTTGCACTCGTCTCACTTGAGCCAAAGTTGAAGTTTATTTAGGCTAAAATGACAGGGTGTGTATGCGTGCTGGCTAAGCCCATTGTAATGTTCTATTTATATTCCCAGCCGACCTACTCTCTTTTTGCTTGTACACACATCCAGACTGAGAGCTGCGTTTTTGCAGAGAAATGAAGTCTTGTTTTAAGTCAGCTTTGCGGTTTAGTGTGTATACTCTTGCATCCATGTTTACTTTAGCAGTCAGTACGTCTCTACATGGTATTGACTATCTTTAGATCTGCAAAAACTGCACTGCAAAAGAATGATGAAATATTCTTGAATCTATCCAAGCCTACCTATACCCACTCATCATCTAGCCCGCTTTATCCTGTATACAGGGTCGCATGGGGCCTGAAGCTGTCCCAGGAGATTTAGGGTATGAGGCGGAGTACACCTTGAACGGGCTGCCAGTCCATTGCAGGGCAGGCAAACACACACATGCACGCTCCTCCACACACTATGGGCAATTTAAAAATGCCAGTTAGCCTAATGTGCATGTCTTTTGGACTGTGGGAGGAAACCTTAGTACCCGGAGGAAACCCACCAAGCACGGGGGGAACATGCAAACTCTATGCACACAGACCTGAGGTGGGAATCGAACGCATACCCTGAAAAATATGTTTGCAACAAAAATATAAGAGTATTAAGGTTATTACTTATTTCTAAGAATTTGAATTTTATTTTGGATATTTGTCACAATTAAATGATTGTCATCAAAGATAGCCAAAATAAATACAAAATGCAGATTTAATTTATTATGGGAAAAAAGTTGTCCAAACCTTCCTGGCTCTATGTGGAAAAAGTATTCCCCAACTTGCTAAGTCATGAATGAACTGTGATTTTTGGAATTAAATTTGGAATTTGGATTTAAATTTCACTTGCCATCGCAAATGCTTGATTGCACTTGTTGCTGCTGCCAAAGCTGGCACAACCAGTTATTAGGTTTAGAGGACAATTACTTTTTCACAAAGGGCCAGCTAGGTTTGGACAGCATTTTTTATTTATTATTATTATTTTTTTTAAATAATCATTTTAAAACCTGATTATTTTTTCCCCGGATTCTCTTTGAGTAATCTTTTTGTTACATTGGCAGAGAATTTTGCATCTTTAAAGTATAACATTAATACAAAATTATTATTAATATTTGCACAATCTTTTTATTATATTATATTTTAAGAAAGTATAGATAAATTGAATATTTTTTAAAGGTACTTTTACTTGCTGAGATGTTATAGTGTGTTATACAGTAGATGTTACAGTATGCTTTCAGGTGATGTTGATAAACTCCCTAAAGGATTCTCTGTAATGAAGAAGTTCTGAAGATGTGAGAAATGTAGCCGTGTTATCAACCACACTATCATGTGTCCATCATTACAGTTTAGTCTTTAGTCCAGTGGCAACACTTTCCCACAGAGGCCACACCAGGTTCTTTTAAGAAAGACAAAACCTGCTGCATTGTTTGGGTTTTCTCTTGCTGATTACGGTAGGTTTTTATGAGCTTGGTCCTGTTAAATATAATAACTAGTTTAAGTTTGTGTTCTGTGGATAACATGTAAAGACCTAAAGGTTTACTAGTCGTTGCTATAACTAAATGTTTAGTTCCTCATGAACAGGAGCATATATAAGTTGCACATCCTCTTTAATGAATGAAGAAGTGACTTATGTCAGTAGTCTTTTTTTCCCCCCCCCCTCATGTATGAAGCATATAAAGCAGTGATGTAATTGAATAACAGTTTGAGTTGTGCATCGAATTGTTTAGTAAAATCCATCCTGATATTCAACTTTATATTTATCATTGCATTGTTTAACTGTTATTTCGCCTGTTCCTCCATTGTGATCTGGTTCCAATACCCTGAAAATTAAAAGTTGGATTATCTCTCTAACTCCATGTTGCCCTATTTTCTATCTCTATGCTTAATTTGATTCATATGATTCAGATATGTGAGTGAAAACTAACAAGATGAATTTACATTTTATTGTGGAAGAAATCTGGTTTGCAAGTTTTAAATAGTGTTTTACTCATCAATTGTTCAGTTACATAATAAGTGTTTAATCAGTTGAAATCGGTCTCTGGTCGAGGAAGGGTTCACCATTTCATACATAAAAAAAGCATCTAACCCCAACTATAGATGAGACTGAATTCTTGTCATCAATGATAATGCAGATGGCAGGATTTATCAGAAAAATATGAAGTCTAACCTAACCTAAATGTTAGAAAACAAAATACCACTTTTTCTGTTATATTTGTTATATTAAAAAAATGAGCATCTACATGAGCATTTCATCAGATCAGCATCCATGTTAAACAGTCAAATCGAACCGTCTAATCAGAATGATTGCAATCGGATTGAAGAAGTATAGTCTATAGTAAACATAGCTACTGATTCTTTGTTGAATTTTTTAAGCATCATGATTATCATGAATTACCTGCTAAGAGCTGTGTGATTTTTTTTAAAACTCTTTTGAATCGATTAAAAACTTTTGTTAATCGATTAAAAAAAACTGAATCATCTGGAAAGTTTTCAATTCTGAATTGATTCACGCTTTTTACATTATTTCGGGTGGACTAACAAACGTTAAGTGGTCTAAATTAACACATTGCTTAAAAATATAGCACAACTTTTGCCAAAAATAGGGGGGGGGAAAGAAGCTTTTGAAACAGTGATGATTGCTTTGTATGGGGAATGCCATTTTAGCAATCAACAACACAAGTTAAACTTTTAGTCCAGAAACATAGCTAGTTGAGACAAATCAGACAGCAGACATACATACATACTGTTAAATCGAGTTAAACATCTATATATGATAGAGCTATAGCTCTACCAGCATGACCTACTTTTTATTGAATGTGTTATTAGAGACTTGAATGTCTGTGTTTTGTTTAGTCTTCATTTGTTTTTATCCTAGTCCTAAGTTAAGTGTTTTGGAACCTTAACATTATTGTTGGCCATCTTTGTTTATTCATTTGTGCTAAATTTCCACCTCTTCTAGAGCAGATATAGTATATTGTTAGCACTGTCATCTATAAAAATGTGGAAGTGTTTTTTTTTTTTTTTTTCCCCCACCTCAAAATTTGCATGCCGCATTACAACCTGTCTGTATTTCAGGAACTAAAAGTGATCTTAATCCCCCGTCTCTTTTATTTCCTTTAGTTTAAAAAAAAAATTTATTTATGTTTTTTTATGTGTGGTATCCATGAGTCAGGGTAAGGATGGAGCAAGGTTTCCTTACCACGTGGTTATACAGGGAAAGGGAGGTGATGACGAAAAATTTCGAAGCGGAGTGAGCCTCAGAGTGGAGCTGAGGTTATATCTAATATCCTCGTCCTCACGGGGGAGCCCTTGACTGCTGTCTTATTCACCAGCAGGCTTCACATTGTCATGCTGTGTCGCTCGGAGAGCCAGAAAGTGTAATTAGACATCCTTTTCTGATTCAGCGTTATGTGTAGCCAAGTTTCCTATTTCACTTCGCCTCTAAGATGCATATATGAGCTGATTATTGCTTTTCCATGCAGTAGCTTGTGTGTGTTGTTTTGAACAGCACAGTTAATGATGCTGTGTGTGTGTGTGTTTGTGTGTGTGGAGGGTGTATGGGAAAACAGGTTGATCCACACTGATGCAAATCTAGTTTATGCAAAGTTACTCTTCATTTCTACGCTCTGAAACATTTTATATTCACACTTAAATTGAATTAAAATGCCATTTTGTTAAAAGGTCTTCTTGATGCTTTATTGATGCTTATGCAAACTCCAAGAAGTGCTTTTAATTTTTATTTGTGATTTTTGGATTTAGAATAAAAAGAATCAGGTAATGCGCGCGCGCGCACACACACACACACACACACACACACACACACACACACACGCACACATATAATATAATGTATTTCGTTATATAATGTATTTCGTTCAATTTAATGAGTTTAACCTAAACATGCCACGCTTTAACGTTATTTACCATCCGTCGTTTTTCACACATAGAGTATACGTGGGCGGGCCTTGCATATTTTGCTTAAATAGACATTCTGGTTTAAATTTTTAATGTGTTGACATGTGACGGGTTTTTTTTTTTTTTTTTTTGCAAATCTAGTCCCCCCCTTCCAGCGGACTCGCACTTTTCAGTTTTTGGTGTTATGTACTCAGACAGTCACAAGGAGGCGCTGTTGTGTAACCTTTCTTCCAGGAATCCATGCTTTCTTATAAGTTCACTGTCAGAACAAAATGTTGCATTAAACATCAGAATTTGGGGGAGTGTGATCTCTATGACGCTAACCCTGGCGAGCATGGATGTTTGTGCCAGACGGGTTGGTTTGAGTATTTCAGAAACTGCTGAACTTCTGGGATTCTCACATGTACCTGTCTCTAGGGTTTACATGGAAAACTGCCCCCAAAAAAAACAACTGTCCAGATAGAGACAAGTTTATAGGCAGAAACACCTTGTTAATATTAGAGGAGAATGTTTCAGGCTGACACAATGCGTATGCTATCTCAAATAGCTACTCTTAACAACCTTGGTGAACATAAAAGCATCTCAGAACAGCAGAAGACCACCACGCCGGGTTCTTGTCCTGTCAGTCATGAACATGAATTTGAGCTGCATTAGGAACAGGCTCACCAAGACTGGGGAAAAAAAAATCCCTGGTCCATTTCCAAGCTTCATCCTTCCAGTCTGGGCGAGCCGTTTCCCAGTGGACCTTCAGTTTCCTGTTTTTGGTTGACATTAGCTGAACTCAATGTTGCAGTCTTTCGCTGCTGTGCACCCTGGGATGCTTTTCTGCTCATTATTCGAGATACTGTAAGCTTCCTGTTAGCTTGAACCCGTCTGGCTATTCTCCTCAGACGTCTCTCGACAGGACATTTCAGCTGCCCGTATATTATACCGGATAAATTGCTGAGTCATAGAAGAGGTTTGTCTTTCTCCTTTTGTTGCTTCCCAATCAAGCACATCTTCCTTTAACTTGACAGACGTATAAATGGAGCACTCATCTCTCGCTTTTAAACTAGTCATTCTTTCAGTTTGGGGGAAACGATTATGGCAGCGTAATTATCATTTCTTGAGGAACGGCTCTGGCGCTTTTTCACCTGTTATTATCCGAAGCATGCTGAGCAATTCTGACCCACGGCCTCGGAGAGACGAAGTGGCTCTGGTCGCTTTTGTACTCATGTCTGACACAACTTGTCCTAGCCGCGTGTTACATATCGTTAGGTCACGTCTTAATGTCCGAGTCAAAGACTTTCAGAGCAGCTCAGTTCTTTCTTCCTGTTAGCGGGGCATCTATTAGTAGAAGTACAGCCAGTGAGGCATCATTTCACTCTCCTGATTCTTTTTTTTCCTCTTTGGGTGGATTACACAGATTATACAGATATATGTGTGTGTGTGTGTCTGATCAGTGGGGTTGGGAAAGCGTTACCGGCTGATGGGCTGAGTTTACACACATGAATACAATGTCTACTGTAGATACAGTATGCTTTAACATTACAATTTCTCTTCACTGAAACTAAGGTGCCCAAACCCATTCCAGTAGTACTCCTTTGCAGAAAGCGAGCTCCATGACGGCATGGCTTGCCAAAATTGGAGTGGTAGAACTTGAACGATTTTCACATAGCGCTGACCCCAACCGAACACGTTTGGAATGAACGTGAATGCTGACTGCAGACCTTTTTGCTCAACATCAACGTCTAATCTCGGTAATACCGTTTTGGCTGAAATCCCAATAGCCACACTCCAAAGTCTAGTGGAAAACCTTCCCAGTTGGGTGGAGGTCATTAAAATAGGAATGTCGGACTACATCTGGAATATGAGCGTGTGGATCAGGTGTACACAAACTTGTGGATGTAGAGCGTATATTCAGTATGCTGTAGCATGCTCAGTGTTACAGCACTAAAGGTTCTGAGCTGCTGCTCAGCAGGTTTAGAGTTGATACCCCAGCTTTGCCAAGTTCTTGGGCTTGTGACCGTGAAGACCTTCAATCTTCGTCTGCTCAGTACAGTAATGAGTCGCTTTGAATAAATGCGTCTCCAAAACATGGAGATTCCAATATTAAATTAGGAAGATGCTTTTCCTTATATTGTCACTAAATTCTTAAAAAATTTTGAAAACAGTAGGATAGCAAGATCTATAGGGGTTTATAAATGCAGATTTTAAAATGTATACTATTTTATTAGGTTTGTAGTTAATTAATTAACCTGTATCTCAGAATCTCACGCATTTGCCGTGCATGACATAAAGTCCTTAAATTCTGTGTTTTCATACAAAGTGTGTAGGATCAATGAATAACGTTTCTTTCCCGCTTTTCTCTGTCTCTTTGTTTAGCAGCGATGAGGGGTTAAAAGACGTGCTGTCAGATTGGGACTTGGACATGGGCAGCACCGAGCGACAGAAGGACAGCACGGACACGCTGAACAACGGGCACCGGGGCGACCAGGAGGCGGCACGACGCCTGGCGCGCCGCCTTTACCACCTGGAGGGCTTCCGGCGCTCTGACGTAGCCAAGCACCTGGGCAAGAAGTGAGGAGATGGAAAATTTTTTAATCAAACACACACACTATCACACTACCCCTCCTTCCCCTCCCCAATCAGGTTCACTGTGACGTTTAGTTTCGCCAAGCAGCGCATTCATCTTCAAGAGCAGGCAAATGCCAACTTATTGTGTCTCATTTGCTGGTGTGACACATCTTGACTCATTCAAGATGTTCTCACATACAGCCAGCTTTCCTCAGGTGCAACACGCGACATGCAGGCACACTCGCGCACCACATCTATTAGCATTAGCATGGGCAGCAAAAATCAGTAGAGCGCGCTTTGTAGGCTCTGTGACGTCGTCCAGTTCTTTACGTTTCTTATGTATCCAGATGTCTTAAAAGGGGGCAAACCGTCACTAATCCACTTCACGTAATGCTGCAAAAGATGAAACACGGTCAAAAGGTTTGGAGTCTAAAGGCATGAGTCTGCAAGAGGCCTCAAAGAATACCCTCTTTTTTTTTCTTTTTTTTTCTTCTGCTCTTGATATGAGTCACTGATGATCTTTACTTGCTTGAAGAAGAACGTTACAGGTTTGCTGAAAGAAATTGAGTTTAGGTTTGACTGATCCTAATGACCACGGGATTGTAAATACAAAGTCACCTGTAAGTATGTATTGCAATACAAAGTCACATTTGTAGCTTATTCATAAACATATCGCATGAACCCCTGAAATGCAAACAGTTAGTATCTTAGAGTTTTATAGTCCTAGGCTCCTGGGGCAAACAGATCATGTGTCTGGTGTAGCAGTTCTTTTTTTTTCTTTCTAGTTGCTCAAAACATTACAACTATCCACATACCTTTTCATCTGATACCTATTGGCACATTTTCAAACATGGTTCAAATACCGATAATTTCAAGCATTATAAATGCTGTAAGTATTTTTAGTTTATCTAAAGCCTTTGAAACTTAACGGACCATGGATGTGATGCGAATGGATATTAATCGCCATAAATTCCGCTTCAAATGTTTATTGTATTTGCAGTGTTGCGTTTGGGTCACTTTTTATTTAAAATTATTTATTCAACGTTATCTCAACGTCATTATATCAAAGTCAAAAACGTTCAAAAACAACGATGTCATTCAACATCAGAGTTCCTGCTGGTTTAAGTATTTATAGGAAAATCATATTGATTTACAGTTATATAATTATACGCCAGACATGCATGACTTTGACGTACAGCTGGGTAGTTATGTGTCCTCGTCACAGTATTTTTTTATGAAGTAATGTTTAATTATGAAGGTTATTTTGACATGGTAAAGCCGTCAGGGTCCGAGATGGAGAATTTCGACAGGCAAGAGTGATGTAAAACCCTTCAGGTTTCCGTAAGCAGACTGATTAATGATTTCACTGTTCTTTACCCGTTTTTCTAATATTATTCCCAAAGCCATATTTCAGTAGGTTTCATCAAAAGATTTTCTCTGCATGCTGATTTACTGCCTCTGCCAGCCTGCAGTTAGAAAACCTGACTGAAAAGCGAGGTGGGGGGAAAAAAAAGTTGCTTATTTGATGACAAATGCTCAAGGACAAAACTCGAATTAAAGATGGAGTGATCTCTGATATCACAGCGGCAAAATCTGAGGAATCGCTTTGTTGCACCAGGTCGCTTATCTCAGATCTTCAGCACTCGGCCCTGGAGGAAATGATACAGTGTTCTCATGTGAATTAATACAGCCGTACGGTGTAAACAAGAACCTGGCACAGAGTACACTTATATCGGTTATCCATCTCCAGTCTGAAAATGTTCTTTCTTTGAGAATATTATTATTAGTTTTAATGTATACGAAAGTTTTTGTATGCTGTAATCACTGTTTTTACTGAATGGACTATTTTATCAACCTCAATACAGAGCAGAAAATGACTCAGAATTGGATACCAGGCAAAGACTGGAATTGGAATTGGAAAGTGTTTGCATAAAATTTTAAATATATAAAACATGTTTAGTACTTTTTAAAGAAAACTATCGCACAGTATCACTATTCCAAGGTTTCAGTATCGGTTTCGGAAAAACAAGTGGGGTTTCTCATTTTTATTGATATTCCACATAGTCTATGTTTCTTGTACAAAGCAAAGATATAATTTGATGTGTAAGGCATAAGTCATGTTAAAGCATGCTGTTATAAAAACATTTAGCACTTTGATGTGGCCGTGATTGCAGGCTTTTTTTTAATGAGTTTCTTTTTTCCTTTATACCCCAGCAATTTGACAGTGAGTACCATTTTAAGTGTAAACAAGCAATTCCTTGTATTCTTAAAAAACATTTTTTAGCGCGATTACAGTTGAATATACAGTATAATGCTGTGGATTGTTCACAAGGCAAGTTATTTCCCGTTCACACTTTATAGTACAACCATCCTTGTTCTTGTATCAGGATACAATACAGATTTTAATAAAAAGGCAGAAACTAGAGACTCCTTTTTACAATCACATGGTAAACCATAGGGATGGACATCGCCAGATATGATATCAATGTGATATAACATTTGTTTGCAGCATTTAAACAATACAAACTAACTTCAAATAAAAGAGTTTAACATTTAACTTAAATTAAGCAAAAAGCTCCATTTTTACTGAGCAATATGTAACACTGTCATCCGCCATATTTATTATTTCCAAACAAACAAATAATTTTCTCTACTACACGGGATTTAAATGTGTAAATGTCAGAGTTGGACTATAAAGAAACTGACATTTTACTGCCTCTAATGTCTCCAAAGTCTAAAAACTTCACTTGACAGTGACTGCGCAGGTTGAGTGGCATGCGGTTTTCGACTCATTTACGTTCACGGAGGCTTTTCTCACACAAACGATTTTGTTAATGCATCACGATAAAAATTGTGTTTTTGATGTTGCGCCACTCAGAAGCTTCTGCATGTGGTACAGAATCGTTTATATCTGAGGCTGATCAGTTGATCACCCGCCGTTATGGCCATTCGAAATCTGGTTACTGGACAGTTGAGCGGTTCATCGCTATTATAGATCTAAAAAAAAATTCCTTTCTTTTTTTTTTTTAAATCGATTTTGGAGTCAGTGTGACGATATGTAAATCGCGATTCATAACTGAATCGATTCTTTTTCCATCTCTAATATAGCAGCTATAAACAGCTGCTCCTCACTGGCATCTGAACCCACACATGACTGGCAACTAAACACAGCTTTCTGTCTTACTGAAAAACCATAAAGGGTTAACACTTATCTGATTTTACTGCGGTGGAAAACTCAAAGTAATGTCTTTATCTCTAAACTGAAATAGCGATAATTATCTGTGCAACATTCTAACTGCAAAAGCAATTGCGATTTATTAAGGTAATATACAGTACGTGTAGTGAGGGATTAATGTGGCGTTTTGCCTGAAGTATGCTGAACACTGATTCTGCACATGCTAAAACTGTCCAATCAGCATTCATCAGAGCATTGCTTATTTGGAATTAGTGAGGTGTGTATGGATTTGGAAACCACAAAAGGCTAATCTTCATCTTTCTGAGTACTAATATAAATACAGCCAAGGGGATGGAAAGTAGTCAGTTTGTCAAGTAAAAAAAAAAAATAAATAAATCCTTTCCTGCAATTTGGCAGAATTTTGGTTCGGTATTTTAAAAGCAGTGACAGTGACCGCTTAGATGGAGGTATTACGCACAATGTGCAAGGTTGAAGTGTATACATTGTGGAGAAACACAGCTTACGTATATCAATACATTAGAAAAAAACTCCGAAATTTACAGTGTCCTAGAAATTTTTTAAAAATTCCGAATAAACAATTGCTGATGTGTTTGGAAGCATCACGTCGCATGGAAAAACGTTGAGGAGACATAAAGGAATCGCTCGCGCTGTCATTCATTACATATCGAAAGACATAGCACACGGGCGCTGTGGGCAAAGAGGAATTACAGGATCCAAGAACGGGGCTTACACACAACTACCTCTCACAAACTGATATTCCCTGAACTATATAGTGAATGGAGCTTTTAGACTTCCATTTAATTAATTTATGTATTTTCATGTATGTGTTTTAAATTATTATTATTATAAGACTTCATTTTATTCCCTGCATTTAATAGTTAGTTGCTAAATAAAAAGTTTGTAATCATTACGAGGTGTGGAAAAATCTATTTGGTTATGTATCGTAATTCTATTGTGAGGCAATTCATGTTTTGTCACACTGACTCCAAAATATAAGTACAGTGAAACCTCGGATTTTGAGTAACGCGGTTTACGAGTGTTCTGCAAGACGAGCAAAGATTTTAAATAAATTTTGACTTGGAAAGTCTTGGTTTACGAGTACCGAGTATCATGTATCACGCATGCGCTTCTTGTATTGATCCCGAGCGTCACGTGATCACAACTGAGCCAACGGTTTTTCTCTCTCTTGCGCTGCGGCATTGTGGGTAATCGTTTCCCCTGCTGGGTCTTAGTGCTCGTCTCTTACTTGTATAATCAACATCCGTGCACGCATGTGCTGGTAACTATAACACTGTGACCACGTGTGTGTGCGTAAAACATTATTTTATTTTGTGTCTGTATACGTGTGTGTACAGTGCGCGTGTAAAGCAAAAGCAAGTCTCATTAGAGAGGTTAAAGAATAAAGAAAAAAAAATAGCTTACTTTAGATTCACACACACATATACAGCGCCTGCACGCACAAACAGAAACACTTAACGGTCAGGATTTATTTAGACTTTTTTTAGGTAAAGTGCGGGTTAATTTGTTTTATTTTTGCTTTATATTTTATGTTAATTATTTTTATGTATTTATTTTTTTGGGCTGTGGAACGAATAATTTGAGTAAAATAAATTTAATTTCCGTTATTTTTTATGGGAAACTTCGATTTGGAATACGAGCCCGCTTCCAGAACGAATTATGCTCGTAATCCAAGGTTCCACTTTATACATTAAAAAAAAAAGAAGTAAATTTACGTATGTTTGCGTGTAAAAAATTGTAGTTCCTCTATAATCCGACTGCATCCTGTGTAGTTGGAGTGAATTATTCGTTAAGTTCTTTCAGAATTTTACAAACTAAATTTTCTCGGAAATAAATAAATATTGAATCAGGATATTTATAAAATTGCAATACAAACCAAATCAGCACATAAGTATCGTGATAATACTGTATTGGGTCGTCCCTGGTGATTCCAGTCTCTAATACTTACATATAGTTACATATTGCAGTTTAAATGTTATCACTATGTGAATTTTTGGATTTCATTGTGACGCCCTCCTGCAGGTGCACATTGAAATAAACCTGATATTCGACTTGCAGCTGTCCGATCTGTCGGTCTAGGAAATGAATCAACACCATCTGACTAATCAGATTTGAGACCTGAAGAGCACCGTGGTGTAAATGATAGTAGTTTGATAGTAGATAGTAGTCCTCACAATGAATTATCTGCATGTTCGGTCTCTCACATCTCCGGCGATGAAGGATCTCTGTACACCACAGCCTCGTACTGACTCGTACTGACTTCTCCTTCATATCCGCGCGGTAGAAAAAGCGTTTCAGTCATGTTTATGAGAGAACACCAAACGGTTCAGTGCTGAGTGTTGCCAAGGAGACGCATTTGTTTAATTTGTGAGCTTTTCACTAGTCATGTGTGGGTACGATTTATTTTATTTATTTATTTTTAAAATTCTTAGTATTTCAATATCTTTATTTTTCTCAGGATCAGATTCACCAGTTTATGATTGAAAGGAATAGATTGACTGATCTGAGCTTTGATTACAAATGTAAACAAAATGCACACGCTAACATGATGAACCCACATTTGGTCTGAAATGCATGTTTTTTTTTTTTTTCCCCCTTCATCCGCCTGCTGGTGTGAGTCAGCTGCTCTCTCTCTCTCTCTCTCTCTCTGTCTCTCTCTCTCTCTCTCTCTCACTCACTCACTCACTTACAGCCTCTGTAGAGGTCTGGAGGACAAAGCCAACCTCCTGTATAGCCATCAGTCCCTTCCCTCCATGCTTGATGTCACTGGTTTGATTTGGTGCAGTGGAAGTCTGTGTAGGCGTTTATATAAATCTCTCGCTCTCACTCGTTCTCACTCTCGCCTGTTGTCTCGTCTCATGCAAACTCTCTTTCCTCCCTCCCATCCTTCTCCTCTTTCTCTCCATATAATCCTGATTTCTCTCTTTTTTGTCTTTTAATGAGCAGTAAATGTAAGTCATGACCCGATACGCTCTTCATGCAGCCAGCATCGCCCTTGAAATAAACAGCAGCTTGTTTCATATAAATGTCATTTTTCGAGTGGTGCAAATAATATAAAGCAGCTAGAGACTGGGTATGGTGTGTTTTATACCTGATCCTGATGGAAATCTGTTTTGTTTGTCTGCCTGCAGCAATGACTTCAACAAGATGGTTGCTGAAGAGTACCTCACTTTCTTTGAATTCACAGGGATGACATTGGACCAGTCGCTCAGGTATACATTACACACTAGAACATGATGTAAATAAACCACTAAAGTGCATGCGGGTAGAGGGGAAGAATTCATGACGTAGGTAGTGTGATGTGAATTGCAGCAAGGCAATAGTTGCTGTTTATATTCAAAGGTTAATTATTTACCTGTAACATCGCACTACAGCAGTGTGCCAATAATTACAAATTTGTTTATTAATGACCTCATTTATTACTGTATATACTGCCTGTCCAAGGAAGCTGCACATTCGAATATTTCATTCGAGCACGTCTAGCTCTGATTACGGCATGCCATGTGGTGGCCAGTTCATGTCTGAAAATTATTCCTTTTGCTCCTTTCCCACTATGAGTCCTAGAATATCCCCATGTCATCAGGGAAAAATCCCCCCCAAAAATCCATAGATTTAATACCCTGGTTATTCAGTACATTCAGGTCATCAGCTGACTTATTTTTTTTTGTCATGTAACATTGCTCAGTCTAGACCTGACCAACCGAAGCAATAACCCCAGATCATAACATTTTAAAGAAATTTCCCCACTGTGGGACGAATAAAGGTATATATTATCTTAACACTGCCTCCACAGGATTGTACAGGGAAACATCACTCCATGAGCTTCCCTTCTTACCCTGACGCACCCATTGCTGTAGAATAGGCTCAACCTGGACTTTTTAGACCACATGACCTTTTTTTCCAATGATTGCTCCAAAGTCCAATCGTTATGCTTCCCAATAAACTGAAGTTTTTATTATTCTGATTTCTCATTTTAACACGTGTTTTTTCTTATGGCCATGCAGCTGTTTAGTCCCAATTCCCAATTAAGCATAATTGATAAATTTCTTCTACAAAGTTGACAGTCTATGAGCAATATACCAGTTTTCTTTGCTTGGTGTGGGCCAGTAATTTGATCTTTCTGAAAAGCTAATGTTGACCGTCTACTTGCATTTAATAGTTTAAGAGTGTTTCTGGTATACAAATTAGTAACAAGAAGGAATATACTTGTTGACCACATAAGCATCCCTGTGTACCCTCTAATGTAACTTGAAATGTACCTTTTAATGAAGTTAATAAGACAAAAACAATGCATCTTGAAATGTGACCAAATAAACTTGAAGTCATCAGTAATTCATAAAAAAAAAACATTACAAAGCACTGACACTGGAGACTCCTTCCAGATGTTTTATTTTGCTAAGTTTCTTCAGAACAAATAAGAATTCAGCAATGGTTATTGGCATTCCAAAAATAATGGAACGATCACAAAATTAGAGCCAATGCTTAAATCTAGATCGCAAGTTGCGATTATTACAACCGTTTTAATCATCCTCTTGTTTTTTTTGTTTTTCTCCTCTGTTTAGATCCTTTCTCAAAGCTTTTGCACTAATGGGTGAAACCCAGGAACGAGAGCGGGTTTTAATCCACTTTTCTAATAGGTACTACCAATGTAACCCCACCATCATCGCCTCACAAGGTACTGCACTGTTTAAAATCCTATTAAAATGTGATCTGAAATGATTTATGTAAATACAGTTTTGTCTAATGGATACACAAATCCCAGAGCATTTAAAAATCCATTCCGTTGTCCATTAAAAGGACTTTTTTTTTGGTAGCTTGGACTAAATTGTGCCGTTATTAGTGATAACACTAATGATTAGTGTCTAGAGGATTCATCTGTGCCCGGGAAGCCAGGCTTAAGGATTAACACATGCTTTTCCCTTTTTTTTAATTTTTTTTTTACATTTTATATGGTTTCTTTAATTGAAAATTTGTAATCCAGTGTAGATTAAATGAGTGTTTTTCACTTTCTCCGTCTTTTCCTTTGCGCATAGCGGTTTCCTCTCCTCCCACTCAGCCTATAGATTAGCTGCAGTTCTACTCAACTGTCCCTCAGGGTATTTAGCCATTAACCGGGCATCATCAGGCTCACTCAGCTCAAGCTGATAAACGACAGCTGAAAGACGAGCAGAGGTTCAGGAGAAGGTCACGCAGAGATAACCTTTCCAACAATTTGCCCTTTAAACGAGCGAGGAAAAAAAAAAAAAGAACAGTTTTTGGAACAGTGTTTTTTTTTTTCTCTTTCTTTAAGATCATTTAACGAAATCAAGCTTCAACGTCAACGTCCCTGCCTCGTGTATCGTTCGTCTATGTTTGATGCATGAGTGTCATGTCTCCCCCGTAGCAACCGTCTTGGTAACAACAAGCCTGTGTGACCAGTAGATGGTAAAAGCTAAAACGGTCTCCTTGTTGCTAAGAGTGTTGCCATGGAACTGGTGTTACACTTTGGCCCGGTGGAGAGATGGATGAGATCTGCATGTTTAGAGGCTCTTTGTGTCATAATTTAAAAAGCAGCATTTATTGTAACAAATAATAAAATAAATAAATGTAAAAAAAAGGGAGAAAATTACATTTTGACGTACGTGCCCCAAGCTGTGTGTGTGTGTGTGTGTGTGTGTGTGTGTGTGTGTGTGTGTGTGTGTGTGTGTGTGTGTGTGTGTGTGTGTGTGTGGTAATTGTCCAGACCGTTCTCCTGACGTCTAATAAATCCATGACTGAATAATTACTCATGAATCATTCTGGGTTTGCAGATGGAGTGCATTGCCTTACATGTGCTTTAATGCTGCTGAACACTGACCTTCATGGACAGGTATGTTCCTCATCACCACATTCACTTCTACATGTATACCAATACTGGATACCGCAAGTGGTACCCATTTACTCATTTTGCATATTTGTCACACTTAAATGATTCAGATCATTAAACAAATTTTAATATTACACAAAGATAACCCGAGTAAATACAAAATACAGTTTTTAAATGATGATTTCATTTATTAAGAGGGGAAAAAAGCTGTCCAAGCCTACCTGGCCCTATATGAAAAAGTAATTGCCCTTAAACCTGTATAACTGCCCCTATAACTAATTGTGGCACCCTTGGCGGCAACAAACTGCAATCAAGCTTTTGCGATAACTGGCAATGAGTCCTTCACATCGCGGCCGAGACATTTTGTCCCGGTCGTCTTTGGAGAAGATTTTGAATTTTTGAGTCATTCAATCAGATTTATGTCTGGATTTGACTAGGTCACTCCAAAACAGTTCACGGCACAGTAAAATACGAAGGCTATCACGAAAGTTATGCAAAAGTTGGCAAAAAACTTTTTATTTTTATTTTTTATTAATAGACATGGGTCGTTCAAACTCTTCCCCTTTTGTTGCATTTAATGGTCTCCCACTCAGCTACAGAATGTTTACGGAGATGACGATATCAATATGAGCAATGCCCACAGATAGATGAACGACCTATGTCAGTTATCAAACAATTGGCCACATATGTATTTCTTTCAGTACATCCCTCATATCTTGAACGCAAAGCTCGAGAAGTCCATTGTTACTAACAAACCCTGCAGCAAAAGCTAGTTAGGTGAGAGCTAATGTTTACTGACAGCGCTAGGTGAGTAAAAATAACACAACAGGCGCTCAGTTAAAACTCCAACATTGATTCTGATGCAGTGAAATGAAAAACCTACTTTACTTCCAGAACTGAAGTGGAAAAAAAAAAAAAGACTGTTTCACTAATTCAGCTAACTAATGTAGCTTAGCTAATGCACTTCAGCTAGCTAATGGTATGATGCATGAGCCTAATAGGTAAACATAAATGGAGCCACATACTGTAAAACGTTCACTGACGCCTCTGATTGATTAATACTAAGTACTCGCTTTGGGTTTGTTAAGGGGCCGCGACAGAGATTTATTTTTTCTTTAGCTTATTTGTGTTAGGGGTTGATTGACTTTTCAGAGAGGGTGATTTAAAATTTTAGGTTTCCCCTGTAATTTCTATTGCAACACCCAGTTAGAGTTGTACTGCTGTTCCGTGTTAAACACGGGGTGAAATATTCAGCTTATAAGATAGATGTAATGTTTACAAGCCAGCCTACACACACACACACACACACGTGTATTTACAATTTTACACGATTATGTCCCAGCCAGGACTTGCACCCAAGCATCAAACAACACACACGCGCATACACACAGTTTGTGTACATTTCACCCTGAGAATCAGAGATCACACAGATCACGCTGTAAGTTACCAGCTGCGTTCTGTCCAATAGACCTTATGTTACACCAATGAGCATCGCATAGAGAGAGAACTATAAGGAGTCAGAATCTGTGCAACAGAGAGGAAGAATCATGCACTTAACATTACACATCTTTAAATCAAGATTTATGAAGTGAAAAACTAAGGAAAAAAAAGAAATATCCAAATTTCAATCCATGTTGTACTCATTGTCTGAATCAGATCACGCGTGTTCAGTTTGGGTTATAAATGTATCTATTTTTCAAATTATGAATTATCTGATTCATAATAAACCAGAAACATTTTTGGAGCACTGTTATGGTGCTGTTTTTATCCTAGGGGTGGTTACAGCACCTCCAAGCTCCTCCCTGCCACCACCCATGGTATCATTTATTGTTATTGCTGTCGATGAGAACCAAAAACATGTTTAAATGGTTTGCAGTTTTTTTTTCAATTGCTAAAGGAACTTGATTCTGTGTATCTACTTGGTTGCTTTAGGTTTTTTTTGTTACTTCTTAAAGAGCACTGGCTAGACAGCCTGAGGCAAAACATTTGACGCCACAACTTTAACTTCCTGCCCCGTCTTTATTCATTAAGGGGAGGCTTTGCATGAAAGCAT
Organism: Clariallabes teugelsi; assembly: GCA_030014215.1. Lineage (NCBI taxonomy): Eukaryota > Metazoa > Chordata > Actinopteri > Siluriformes > Clariidae > Clariallabes > Clariallabes teugelsi. The sequence continues at coordinate 18,016,829 of JAQMYG010000009.1, read as the reverse complement.
CTGCCAAATTAATACATGTAATTTAAAAGTCGTTTATAATTCCTTTGTGTGAATAAAAGTGGACAAGAATGACAAGTCCATTTTTTATCGTGTATGAAGATGAGGTGGGCAATTCAGTTCAGTTTGCATTTATATATTCGTATATCCTCATATTTAAGTTAGACAGGATCCTGCTATTGAAGGACTGCCCAGGAGTGTTAATTCATGGTATTTATTCTGCATTTTCACCTTTTAACTACCAGTTTTGCAAGAGATGACTTTAAATAGCCCGAAAAATAGGATTTCCTAATCAATAACAGCTTTTTTCATTCTAAGAAATAATCATTTTCTTTCGGTTATTTTATCCGTGTAATCAACTCCGAGCTTGGACACGCTTCTCAGAATAGCTCCTCTCTTTGTCTCCATAGCGCTTGCTCATGTGTCCTTATACTCACGGGGTGGCGAATCTCGGTTTTGACGTTTTCTGGCCGCGTCTCAATAGCACACATATGCGCCATGGAGACGCCAATATTTCACGCCCACATCTTGTTAGTTTGCTAGACGGTCGCTTTTGAAAGATTCATGGTAGCGGCCTTACACAGGTGCTAAATGTGCTGGGGAAAGTTGTGTGAAATTGGCAGAGGCATGACTCCTTTGTCAAGAAAATTTCCCTCTTCACACGTAGACAAAATTGAGCCGGTTTGTGGAAAATAAAAGAAGTGTTCTGCTGGAGGCGACCGCTGCTGCTGTCACTCACCAAGATTGAAGCCAGTGTTGATAAAAAGCATGATGATGTTTAATTACTTTTGCCTTTTGCCGTCGGAATGAGAATTCGATTCCTGGTAGTGCAGAAAGGACGCTGCTCACTGTGTTCCTTCTGTTAGGATAGTATATGTCCCTGACATTCAGAAAAGCCACAACAGCCTGCAGCTAGCACTTAGTCTGCTCGAATAACAGTGCATTGGCAGTACTTTAATTTTAGCACATATTCATCGAGTAAGAAATAAAACAGAGTGTCTTGATTGTTAATTGAAAATATTAAATAATGCAATGGTGTAGAAGTCAGGTTTCTGATAATAGCATTCCCTGTTGTGTGTTTTATTCCTCTTATACTACATCATTCAGCCAGTTCTTACAATTGTGTATTGGTGTCTGTTTTTATTTGAGCTGCAATACATAGGACACCTGATTCATGTGGATCTTCCCCAAACTGTTGGCATCAAAGTTGGAAGCACAAAATGGTATAGATTGTCTTTGTATGTTGTAACGTAAGAATTTCCCTTACTGGAACTTCACAGTGGCGCTGTGCACTAAACCAACTTCATGAAGACATGCTTTGCCAAGGTTGACATGGAAGAACCTGAATGACTCACAAACACCTTGGGAATGAATCAGAGTCTCCTCACCTGACTTTAGTGTCTGATCTAATGTCAGCACAGATCCCAGCAGCCACACACTGAAACTGAGTTGAAAACCTTTCCAGAAGAATAAAGATTATTAAAAGAACAAAGGGGACTGCAATCTGATGTGAGATATTGAAAAAAATATATTTAATATATTTATAGTTACATTCCATTTAATGTATCTTATTTAGTTGTTGCCAAGCTTTGACACTTCTTCTTCTTCTTTGTCTTTTTTCGCTTTTACCTCCATTTAACCCCCAACTAACTTCATGTCCTCTCTCACAGCATCAGTCTGGCCTCTCTGACTTTATCTCCAAAACATCTACCATTCTTGATCCTATCCATCTTTGTCGCTCCCAAAGAGAACCTCAACATCTTCAGCTCTGCTACCTCTAACTCTACTTCCTGTCTTTTCTTCAGTGCCACTGTCTCTAAGCCGTAGAGCATCGCTGGTCTCACCACTGTCCTGTACACCTTTCCTTTCATTCTCGCTGATAGTCTTTTGTCACATAACACACCTGACACTCTTCTCCACCCATTCCAACCTGCCTGTACCCGCCTCTTCACCTCCTTTCCACACTCTCCAGGACACTAAAGAATTATATAAAGAAATATTATGTATATAGAGCTTCACCCTAATATTTACATTACTGTATGCAATTCTTTGCTAATTCACATTTAAAAAAAAAAAAAAGTCCAGTAAATATCTTTGTACTAAAGAAGTGATAACTCTTAATCGAATGCATTGATGTAACTTCAGGATTTGCCTTGCTGCAGCCTTCCTGTCAAAGGTGCTGTTAAAAAAAAAAAACTAGACCACATCAGAATCTAGAATTCCTCCATTGTAGGGTATAAAACGAATAATGATTAAAAGAGCAGAAATAAATGATATGCTTGTTTCCCCCCACACAGCGTTCTGGCTGTTAATGAAGTCATCTGACCTTTCTAGAATCATTTACATAAGTGCAGAATTGAAGACAATCTTGCATGCAGAGAGCACAGAGACTTACAAGTGGACAAGAATCACAGCATTTACACCAGCCAAGAGATTTTTGTAAATCAGTGATTAATGCCCAGCTTCTGTCAGGACACAGCACACAAGCCCCAGTACGTGACATGCTTTTGAAGATGCGCCTCCAGTCACTTAGCACAGACTTCAGTGCCTCCTTTTTATTCATTCGGGTTACAACAGAATCCGAAGTTCTGGAGGAATTTCTCTCTCTCACTTGTCCTGCATCAGAAACAGGCCCTGTGTCACTCTGATATCGTGTGCCAGTCTGAACATTTGTCAGTGCTGTCCACCTACAAACTCGGCTGGTGCTGGCAGAAACTGTAAAGTCACTGGAACAAACACCTTCTGCTCATTATTTTAGTATTCACAGCGACCCGCTCTCTCTAGCCTTTGTCTCTGATGTTATGAGAAAACATGTAAAAGCTCTCAAACTGGGATCCTATATTTGGACGCTGCATTGGGTTTTATTATTAGTAATAAATGTTCAGGCCAACTCTGTGTCTGCGTATTGGTTGGAGAGGATGAAGCTTAAACCGAGCTTTTACTGTCTTTTTTCTTGTCCATAATTAACTCCACTAACTGCTCTCATCAATTTGAAGCCTAATTGTCTTTTTAAAGCTGTGCGTGGCTGAAAGAATAATGAGTACTGTAAGAGTCTCACACTGTGAAGTGTATTTATAATACATTTGCGATCAGGGGTTTCCTGCTGCTATCAGATTGGAAGCTGAATGCGAATATGGTTTGGTCCATAAGTATTTGAACAGTCCTATATATGACTGTTCAAATACTTATGGA
>JAQMYG010000009.1:17971268-18008786 GCA_030014215.1 Clariallabes teugelsi | reverse complement strand
ATTTTAAGGTATCGAGCAGTCGTCTAAGCATTTCACTGCATATCGTACTGTGTATGACTGTGTATGTGACAAATAAATTTGAATTTGAATTTGATTTGATTTGATTTGGCCTACACTGACGGTGTACTTCTGCTTTGACAGCTGTGTCGTGTTTGTAATGTAAATATATTCAGTAATAGATGCTGATGCAAGTGATTATAGTTGATGTACGTATGTGTAATGTACTCTGGGTTTAGAAATAATGAACGGTGGTGGGATTGATTAGCAACAAATACGACGAGTGCAAGAAGCATTGTATTGTCCGGTTAAACCGGTTATTAATTGGTTTACTAACACCGATGCTGGATTATGGAATAGTTACCGACTCCCATCACTACAATGCTCTGTATTTTACCATATAGTGCTTAACAACCTTCAGTTTAGATTATTGTTCTTTTCCTGCATGCCTGTGATTTGCTTCTTTGAAAAAAAATAAACTTGTATAAAAGAATAAATTCGTCTACATGCTTACAGGTGAGAAATGCACTTATCCTCCCTGCCAAGATGCAAAAAAACAAAAAAAATGACTTGTTCCTTTATTTGTTCATATCAGTGGACCTCTGTGCATGTGCATCCCTCCTGCCAGAAAATCCTTTCACATGGTCACTCTGACACGTCCAGTGCTGGCACATTAGCCGCAGCGAAAGCTTAGTCGTGCGCTGGCAGACCGGAACACAGGCGTATTGGGCATAAGCTCTGCAACCTGAGGAAAGCAGGAAATGTATTTGCTCTGCCAAGAAGCACTTCACAGCAGAATTAAATACCCCCCCCCCCCCCCCCCTGTATCCCTCACCTCCTCCTCCTCCTCCTCCTCTTTCTCGCCTCCTTCACTTTTAATAAAAACGAACACACCTTATCCCTGCAGCAAATGCAGCTCCTGGACTCTTCAGCAGGGTGATAACTTGGCCTTGATCCGGACATGGCCAAGCGGAAGAGATGATGACGCCATCCAACTAAGTGGCATGCTATCGCTGTGCTTGTCACGGTGCAGCTACGCTGCCAGCTTGGCTTGGCTTGGCTTGACTCGTTGCTTTTATAAGCTTTTCATTAGTTGCTCTCTGGAGGTCTTGCTGGACTCGCTCGCCTCGTAGGCTTACTCTTTTTTAATTAGAGCCGAGTGCTGCTTTTAGTATTTTTTTAATTAAATAAGACGTCAAAATGTCTCTTTAAGTCAAAGTTTCTGCCACTTTGGAATTTAATGGCTAGTGTAAATCCATTCAAGTCGATCATGACGGATATTTACGTGTCCGTCAAGCCTGGCAGCGTCATGTTTATTACTAGCCAGCAGAACGATAATGACGGGATCAGACTTTGCTTTGTGCCATGACAAAAGCTTTTTGAGTACGAACCGGATTTGTTTTCGCTAACTTGAAATTATATCATTTGGACCTCGAGTAATCATGACTAATTTTTTTTCTACAGAGAAATTCGCCAGTGTACAGTAGACTCGTAATGTGTTGTGACTGACGACTTTTTCCTTTCAGTCTTTATGGTTTTGACTGCGGAGACTTCGGTGTCTGATTTTCAGCCAGTCTTCACAGCAAAATGATTAAAAAAACACGGTACTGGTTGCTGTTTTTGTACTCATTTTACTTTAAATATCATTCTAGAGGATCTACTAGATGGATAATCATGTAGTTTATGTTTTTCCATTTAGTTGGCGTTGTTTTTCCATTTAGTTGGCGTTGTAAGCACATTGGTATCCAGGTATTAATTCTTCACTTTGGCCAAGAAGATTCCAAGCAGTGCATAATGCAGAGTGTGTATCTGATTTGTCTGTTCACTCCTGCTATGATAATATCTGCAAGCATGGCCATGAGGTTTTCATTATGCTAGCACCGGTTAATCTTGCCAGACTTGTTTGATGTGCTCTGAGCCTAATAGAGGGGATCCCGAAGCTCTACATGATGCAGGGGTAGCTCAATTGTTAAGGTGTTGGACTATTGATCAGAAGGTCCCAGGTTCAAACCCCAGCACCATAAAAAACACCTAGGTTTTGGGTTGACCTTATGCCACCTGGGGGCATATGCTCTGGTCCTTCAGGGCATGGCTCCATGGGACTTGATGCTTTGGGTCGCAGTGGCTGCAGTCTGTGGCCTCCATGGATCAGAACTGTTTGTTCGGTGCGGCTCGATTGGATTGGGATCTGGTGACTTTGGAGGTCGGGTCGGTGGCCTTCGGCATTTTGCCTCACTGGATGTCATGCACATGGTGTTCAGACTTTTGGGACGCCCTGTATACAGTCATATGAGGCCAAAAATATCAACAAGATTTTTTTCCCCCGTATCTACAACATTTGTCTACAACAAGCTCATTTAGGACGTGTATAATCCTGTATGAACATCTCTTAGCTCAAGTTTTAATTCAGCTCTGATCAGGTAATCCCTGTTTGCCATGACATCTCTGTATTAATTGACTTCATGTGTCAGTTTCAGGCCCCCAGAGCAGCCAGTCTGCTATACAGTACAAATGGCCTTTTTATGACATGTAATGCTTTGCTGTACACATCACAGCACCTCGCTTTAATCGTGTTGCTCATCACGTGAGCTCACCGTGAGATCGCTGCCATTTTGAGGTCTGAATAAGGGATTGTCTGCTTCAGGTATTATTTCATTTACGTACTGTAGCTGTGATCTCTTCTTTACTTCTCGCTTACTTATTTAGTTGATTAGTTAATCAGTCGCTCATGTTAATTTATTATGGGGCCTCTAAAAGGATATGGAAGAAAAATACATGGAAGAAAAAAAACAAAAAAAGGAATAATTTGGAGAAATTAATTTTTTTTCTCTCGTCTCTTTTTTTGCTCCTGTGTCTATTAAGGGTTCAAAGAGGAAATGTCACCATTTTTCTCCTCCTTATAAAACGCCCTTGAGTTTGTGTTTAGTTTACTCTATGATGAGCAAGGCGTTACCACCTCATGACTACGTCACTGGTTGTTATAGTGCCATCTGTCTCCGAGCTCCTGTTTTTCCCCCATTATGATTTTTGTTATGAACATTAACTGATGCCATGTGATTGGCTGATCAGCAATAAGCCGAATCAGCATAAAGACCATGACATGTTTATGGAGTAAAATTACCAACATCTATGGTTATATAGATGCTAGTCATACAGTATATATAATGCTAGGATTAAATATATTATTAAATATAATCTAGAACATACAGTATGTCTGTGAGACAGATATGCTCTCTAGTGTTGCACAGCGGAAATCTTTATATCTTAATGAAATCGGCCAAAGACTTTTATGTTCGCGGTGTGTTTTGACCTTCGGCAGCAAAGGATTTTCTGTTTGATGAGCGTCCTGGCTAAGTGAGTCACTGAAAATGGCAGCTTTTAAGTTCGACTCTTGGTCCATTTTAACCTGCTTTTATCTCTGGATATGCTTCACTTGCTCTCAACTCTGGATCCAAACTCGTGTGTGTGTGTGTGTGTGTGTGTGTGTGTGTGTGTGTGTGTGTGTGTGTGTGTGTGTGTGTGTGTGTGTGTGTGTGCTTTTAAAATAATTAGCCTGGCTGTGCTCCATTTACGTCTTTAGGCATAGTCAGGCAAGTAGAGGGAGTCTGGCTTTCCTGATCCTCCCTAACCAGCTTGTTGCATGACACAGCAGACTTGTGTGGTGTGAAACTGAACCACAGTGTGAGGACGAGAATGCTTTGTGACTGTGTGTCCTCTGTAAGAGTGTCTTCTGTAACAGCTGTCAGCCTGCGACTCCTTTCTCCTTAACATCCAGAGGGGATTCCAGAGTCTGTCAGGACCCGAGGCATCCACCATTATCTTATAAATAATAAATGAGTTTGTCAGCCCTTCGCGGGCCCCCTACTGGCCTGGGGCCCCAAGCAGTTGCCTGCCTCGCCTGTTGACAAACAGAAGCTCTGTTAATGTCCCTCGGATTTCTCTTGACAGCAATAGCCAACCGATCCCAGGCAGTTTTAGAGTTTGTTCTGCTGTAGCAGACGTTTAAAGCATACTTGTGAATAATTGTATTGTTTCAACTATACTAATATTTTGTGGTGGTCAGTTCATGCTCCCAGAACAACTCTTTCACAATTTAAGTCCTGGACCATCAGGGAAGAAAAGCACAATAAATGTGATAACCTGGGCATTCAGATGGGTGCATGCGTTTCCCTTCTCATCCTGATGTGCCCATTACTCTGGAATAGGGTCTCATACCCCCAGGGTCTAGGGTTCAAGTCCAGACTCTGGTCTGTTTGTGTGGAGTTTGCATGTTCTCCCTGTGGTTGGTGGGTTTCCTTCAGGTACTACGAGTTCCTCCCACAGATTAAAAACAAACAGATTTAGACTAGTTAATGTTCTCAAATTGTCCATAGTGTGTAAGTGTGTGTGTGCTTGTGTGCACTGTGATGAATTGGAACCTCGTCCAGCATGAACACTGCCTAGTGCCTTGAATGCCCTGGGATAGCTTCAGGCATCCTGTAACCCTGTAAGCGGTGTAGAGAATGAGTGAGTGAGTGGACTCGTCTTTGACCTTTTTTCATTGCTCTAAAGTCTCATCCGTTGCTCTAAAGCCTTTTTCTCACAGATTAGCCGACTCAATCTGATTCAGATGGATAAACCCCAAAGTCCCACCGGTTATTTCTTTTTCAGCTTCAAAATCCTCCTGAGACCTTGTATACATTGCATTTTTTCTCCACTGTTTCTCTTTATAAGCACCTGATATCTACCGTATGAATTTGAGCGATGTTCTCATCCAGGAAGAGGTTTTGCAATGAAAGCATTATACGGATCACTCATCATATGTGGATCATACAAGGTTTTATAGACGGTGTGGTTGTGAAAAATGTATGAAAAACAGCTGCAGACGTTGTTGGATTCTCTGTCTACCGCAGTGAAGCCGATGCCTTTTAATGTCTTTCTATTCAGATATCACAGGACAGCGAACGACAGCAAGCCATTAGTCTGAGACCTTCAAGCAAAAATTGTATTACCTCTTGTACCTTTTAGAGAAAGCCCGAACTGAACTCTGACAGAACTGTTTTATTTGTTATTTATTTATTTATTTACAGAATGTCTCCCTTAGTCATTTTCAAGCACATAGTGTGACTTGAAGAAGCCAAGTTCAAAAGGCTCAGTATGCATTCCCTTTAGCTTTTTTTTTTTTTTTTTCTCCAGACAAAGTGTGACTATGACATTAGAAGGGCACAGAAATGTAAGAAAAAAGACCAGGGTCGTGCTTTTCTGTGAGAAATGTTCTGACAGTCTGTCTGTGAGTCCAGATGTGAGAAAATGCACAATGTCATTATATATATGAGGAGTTGGAGAATGTCAAATCTTACCGAGGTTGAACACATTAGGTTTATTTTACGGAATGCAATCAGGGAGAAGCGCTTCAATTAATATGCACATCAGGTCAGCAGAATGGGATCGGGGGAGGGGTGAACTCAGTACACCTTTTTCAACCAGAACTCGTCCTACAAACGCGGTAAGAGCCACTTAATATTGCACTTGACAATTGCACTTACAATCCCTTGCAGCCCGTAATTCACAAAGAACCAGTGAATTCGGCGCTGAGCCGCCGCCGAAACGTTCGCTTTCAAGCAGTGTCCCCTTTTAGAGCGGGTGTAGCGATTACCACAAGAGCGCCGGCGTCTAGTGTGATGTGCGTCTCATGCGTTGGAAATACCACGGTGATGCTGTAACCTCTTGCAGCCGGAGGTCTAGAGAGAGCTGATTGGCCGAGCTCTCTCAGAGGGGAGGGATGAAGAGGTACTTAGTGCTCCCACATTAATCACGGCTCTACAGCCAATCAGGGGCGTCTGTGAGCTCACGCAAGCGGAAGGAGCGGATAGCGCTGTCGTCTGAGTGTGTTATGCCACGGGGCGTGAGCGAGCAGTTCGAAAAGATTTATCTGTCAGATTTTTTTTTATCTATAGTTTTCTTCTAGCCATTTTAGTCTCTCATCAGTTTCTAATTAATTGTGTTTCTTATTTTGGAAAATGTTACACCTTGCATTTAGATGACTGGAGTATTATTAGAGCGAGGACTTCCTCGTGTCACGGTCTCGTTATGCAAGTGCAGACACTGATTAAACACATCCTGATCCTCAGGGATCTGCGCGTGACATGATTCATGTGACCTTTGCTGCATTCCGTCTTCGCACCTGTCTGCAGTTTCTGGTGATAATCGACCGTCCCGTGTTGGGATTTAATATCGTACCTGTGCCAGAGCATAAGTGCTGATTCTGCAGCCGAGCGCATTAGGCTACTAATATCTCAGCACGTAGTCTCGGTGGCTGTAGCGTAAACGTTTTTATTTGTGCTAATGCATTAACATACCGTAGCCGCTGAAGAGCGATTCGGTGGAGATGGATTACAGGAGTCAGCAAGCGGAGAGAAATCTTTCAATCTTTTGAAATGTGTAGAATAGCACAACGGAGTTTGCAGTCACTTTTAAATCTTGACAGGTAGAAACTGCACTAAAGAATTACTTTCGTATATACTGTATATTGCAAAGGTTTGCGTACCGTTGGGATACTTTATACTTTCTCTAATCACTTGGGATTTGTGTCAACTTTTGGATTTTGTAATACACAAAGTAAAAATACATTATGTAACAATTTTAGTCTCAACAGTCTGACCCGGTGATTTGCACGAAAGAAGAGCAGCATGTAGTGATTAATTTTTTGTAGTCTGAGGGTGTACCTGGTGGTGAAACTTACTGAAGAGCATAAACAGAAGCGTTCAGATATCTGCAAACAAGATTTGGACCGATACTTTAAGAAAGGTGAAAGTTTCTTAAAGAGAATCATTACTGGTGACGAGACACGACACGGATTTATCACAACGATGTTTCCGTTCCTGAGAGTATGGAACAGAAACATCCATGGAACAAAGTCAACTATTAAGTGGAAAATTGATACAGTTTTCTGGGATTCTTAAGGGCCATTATTGGAACATTATCGGAAAAAAGGTTCAACGATCAACATTGCTCGTTACAGTGAGACGCTTATTGAAGATCTGAAGCCTAAACTTTGGATTAAACGCAGAGGACTGCTATCCAAATCTTGCGTGATTTGCACATCAGCACACTTCTGTCCACACTGTCGACACTCTCCAAAAATGGAATATACTGTAGGAAAGCTTGTTTGCAAATTGTTGACAAAGTGTATTGAAAAGCAAGAAGATTACGTCGAAAAATGATGCATTTGTCTTTCCTGAAAGTTAATTAAAATAAACTCTACAGCCAGAGTGCGGATCATTTTTCTCTCACCCTCGTACTACTACTGCTGCTACTTTGATTAATGGCTTCACAGTCGTCAGGATCACTCTGTACATGCAAGATGAATTAATATTCTGATAAAATGCTTTACGCATGTACAATAAACGCACATCTTATAAGGATCAGCATCGACGTAAAACGTTGAATTGGAATCTCTAGTCAGAATTAGCTTTTGTCATCTTGCACAGGAGGATACAAACTGTTTGATAAGCCTATGTAGGGTCCGTGCTTCTAGAATATTTTTCATAGTCGTCTTTTTTGATCAAGTCATTTAAGACTCCAGCCTAGTGAAAGCAGGTGTATTGTATTTGAAATGATGGCGGTGGTCTGACAGCTGCTCAGAGGTACATTACAGCCAGAGGAGGGATTTTGCTTTGAACTCCTCTTTGAAATATTATTGACTGTTCCAGATGCTTACTCAAGGGCGGTAAACAGAACACACATACAGTGAAGTTGATTATACTGTATGAATTTTTTTTTAGGTCAGCAATGTTATTACTATTCCATATTGAACCATGCCAAGAGTCAAATGAACATACTTATCTTTTTAATCACACAGAAATTAATTCCTGTCTACACCACTGGTTCTGCCATTTGTTCATTTAATCCAATTAAAGTCATACACATACTCGTACCCAGAGAACGCTCAAATGCACAAAGTTCAAACATTTGCATTAACTGCAAATTAAGAGTCTATTCAGTGATAATATACTCTGAACTTTTGCTCAAGCAGGTGACTAGAAACATCGTTACCGCGCAGAAGCGTTATACGCAGCGTTTTAATAATAGCTTAAAGCAACAGCGCTCATCGATCACCCAGGGTTAGCTCCTAATCCTGATCCTGGCCTGTGATCAAGCAATTCTTCGTATCGTGTTTCCATGAACAACAAAGGGCAACGGCTGACCTTTTCAGACATTACGGTCACGACTGGCTGCCGTACTGGCCTGTAATCAGAGCCCCATTACTCCCGTCACCGTAATGAGCTTTTTCTATTTTGATCTGACCCATTTGGCAGCTGTTAAAAGGTGATGATTGCAAACGCAAGCCATGTTTGTTAGTTTAACAGTCTAAATTAATGAAATTCGAGTAGAAAACAGAGTTAGATGGATTGGATGGAGTAACGTGACTGATGATCAACATTAGTTCAACTTAAGAGAATAGCAACACACATCTCAAAACGAGTAGCTACGTTTACACAGGCGATATTTCTTCAATCCGAGAAAATTTGATATTCCATTTTAACTGTTTACATGGATGCTGATCAGATAAAATGTGTTTACATGCTCAATGCATTTAATCAGAATGCAACTTTTTTTTGACACGTGTAATATGCTTACTGGACAAATTAGGAGGAAATCTGACAAAATTATAACTAATATAATTTTCTCATCTATGATTTGATTAAATACTTTATTACGTACTGTATGAAATAATTAGCCAATCAGCACCCTTCGTCCGCCAGGAACACACTGGATAAAAGTAAAGACTAAGGGAAGAAACTTGTTCTTACAAAGTGTTCCGATCGGAAACAGAAGCAAAATGTCCCTCCTGGTAACTTAACAATTCACTTATTCATGTCATCTCCACGTAGGGCAAATCGGATCAACTGTTTACACACTTTGTCTGTCATAGCCCTTTGTACTGTACACTCATTCAGATTTATTACAGCTGGAAGTATTTCATAATATTGTCATCCCACATGAACTGCTGGTCCTCTTTTCAGCGCACTAGTCCACGGTGGTAATTATTCAGAGGATGTGAACCAAGGCAATATGTTCGAAAATGGAGAGCGCACATTAATTCATATTCAAAGGAACATGTTGCCAGATTATTAAGATTTTAGTGGAAGAAGAAGAAACTCGGTGCTTAACTTTCACTTCTCAAGTTATGAGTTTTCGGTCTTAACTTAATTACGTAATACAAATTAGGTGTGTGCTCATGGTTGGAAAGTATGTTGAATGATGGCATTAGCTGAAATTAAAAACAGCAATGCCTAAAATGGGGGTTATACGGAATGCAGATATGGGCCTACAGCTACAGATAATGTTTACCATCAGAATGGGGTGTAAATGTGATCTAATGGTCATGATTTTTGGCCCTAGACATGCTGTTGGCACCCAAATCTGAACCTACCATCTGTGTGCCTCAACAGAAATTCGTCAGACCAGGCTACATTTTTCCAGTCTTAAGCTGTCCAGTTTCAGTGCGTCTGTCTCCACTGGCCGTATAACAATTCTCAGGAAAGCATGGAAATTCAAAGTGTTTTTGATATTGTATTGCAAAAGGATTGTTCAGGGCGGTGAGGGAACGAGTAATCTAGGTTCTCTTTAAAGCTGGGTGGTCTGAGTCTGAGGTCCTGGGCAATGAGAGCAGGTGGAGATGGAAAGAGCCTCTTCAGGAGCTGTGGGAAAATTAAAGAGGCTCACAGTGATCAGATGAGGGGGCAGAAGACAGGGCACATTAATTGACTGAACTGGAACAGAGGAAGTCTTTTGTTAGAAGCAGAGCAGGATCCAGTTCACAAAACAATCGGATGTTTAGTAGGCTGATGCAACACTGAAGACGCAGCGTCTAATCTCACCAGTCTTGTAATCAGACACAGGCTGACGTAATTTTAATCCGATAAACAGTGTGTGTGTATATATGTATATATATATATACAGTACTGTAAATGTATGTAGAGTGAATGTATGTAGCACATTCACTTTCAGGAAATACTGCAGGCAGAAGGCTGGAAAGCTCAAACACAATGTGAAGAGACAAACAAGGTTTAAATAGAGTAAAGAAAGCATTTAATGTGAGAAAGGTGCTCTTAATTAGCAGAGTCATGCTGGAAGAGAGGGAGGAGCTAACTGGGTGGGTGGGTGGGTGGGGGGGGTGCTCTGGAATGTACCGGAATGATGGATGAGGGAGGAAAAGCAACCAGGATGTGTGACAGCAGCCTTTTAGATTCCTGTTCTTTCCTGACAGAACTGGAACCTGAAATATATATTTTTTCAGCTGGTATAGTACATCCACCTCAAGATTGTGTATTCTGAGATGTTCTTCTGCTCAACACAGTTGTACAGAGTGGTTATCTGAGTTACAGCAGCCTTTCTGTCAGCGCATTGACAAGGATCTCCTGTACACTCAGTTGACTGAAGTTTTTGCTTTATTGCACCTTCCTGATTAAGACTAGAGACTGGAAATAACCGTATCAACTTGCCAGGCACCAACAATCATGCCATGAGATCACATCTTATATGTATTACACTGCATTGCGTTCTGTTTATGGTCAGTGCAGATAATTTCGATAGTAGAGGACCGACTACTGATATATGCCATGCTATCATTTTGACGCAAATAGGGTGTTCATGTTCATTGGAGATAATTTAGATAGTGGAGAACCGACTACTAATATGTGCCACGACTATCATTTTGGCACAAATAGTACATGATGGTGGTGATGTTTCTTTGGCTTCTCCTCTGGTTAAGGGTTTGTGATCCACACATTTCACTTGGCACAGCTTTAACGCCGAATGCCCTTCATGATGCAACCCTCCTATTTTTATCCTGGCGAAGGAACAGCAATAAGGATGTCCTGCATCCAGTGGCTAGGTTTGAGAAATCAGGCGGAAATCGAAGCCATGTGTGCCAAGCCTACCTACTGAGCCACCAGTGCAAATAGTAATGTCCCCAGGTTCATATTTTAAATTACATTTCCAGTGAAATCTTGCCTTAACGTTCTGTTAATCTCCTTATACTGGATTATTAGTGAGATAATTTTTTTTCCTGTTTGTTCTTATTGCTGCCCCTCAAACCGGCGACCTGATTGATCAGGAGATTCAAAACCACTTGACATCACTCTGCGCCTTTCTCTGACCTTTTTCATCTTTTGGAAGTGCTCGAAAATTACCAAAAATTGCAGGCAACATGTCTTTGAAAATCAGCCACATTACTTATAATACGTGCACTGGAGATTGAAAGTGGGGAGGGGAGCACCAAGTGTAGAAGCACACTCGAATATCTACAGCCTGTCTTAGTAAGCATATACCTTGATTGCTACAAATCCTATCATTATGATTTATGTCTGCAGCAGAATCACCAAAAAAAAGAGAGTTCCTGTATCCTGTGTCTTTAAGCACAGAATCGGTTTCTGTCCATATTATGCTTCACATTGCTTTTCACAGTTTGTCTTAAAATATAGATTGCGTTTGATGATCTGTATCATCATCCCGTTCTGCGTTACTTCAGACGATACTGTACCATAATTTTTAATGATCAGTTTGAAAGAAATTTATCAGTAGGAAAAATATCAGGGTTTCACTTAAGAGCCTTTCAAACCAGCGCTCGGATAGAGCGAGCTAGAGAAGCACTCAAATATTGATATTCTTTTTAACCTGATAAATCGGCAGCGTAGTCGGAGTATGTTAAATCTTTCGTTCGTTCCGCTCGGCTGACAAGTCGAGAAGTCTTCAGGCAAGGCTTCCACTTGTGTGAACTTAATCTGCTGGGGAAAAAAACACGCCCTGCTCTGTACTGCTCTTTGGGTCATTTTTCTATATACTGCATTTAAAGATAAAAAGGCTTTAAGCGTGCAATATTTAAGAGCGTTAAGAGCTTAAAACTTTCTCTGAAACCTTGAACATTTGAATAATGTTTATTTTATTAATATATGTGTCTAGACGAATAGTGGACGTGGACGGTGTGTCTGTAATCTTTTTACATTCGGCTGCAGCAGGTTGAACTTGAAGTCTGTGTTTTCAGTTATGAAACTGAAATAAATACGTACTGTATATAAGCTTAATTTCTTTTAAATACATTGCTGTGCAAAAGTCTCATGCCACCCCAGATGTTTTACTGCAACAGACTGCAAAATCCCTTAATTTAAAAATTGGTTGTTTATGTAAGAAACTTTGCAGCAACCTCATTTAACCCCTCTCGTCTGTTCCCTCCACTTAGCATCACCAGGATTTATTGCTTGTTTAGAAAATGCTTATTATTTCTTTCAAACTTTGCTTTTGTGACCTGGATGATGAAATTTAAGAATAAGGTTTGAATAAAGCATCATGTGAATTAAGATTTTCAGTGTTTTTATACTAACAAAATGTTATGCAAAAATGTTTAGAAGTAAGTCATTTTTTTGAGATTTGTGACGTGTAATGTAAATCCCTTTCAGGTATCGACCCCCAAGTCTAGGCTCCCATCAGTGTCCAGTATGCTGAAATATGCCTTATAGCTTCACACGTTGTAAAGTTTTTTGTTTTTCCTTTTTTTTTTTTGATCTTGTCTTTATAAATAGGCCACATACAGTACATAACAGAATGTGCCTGGAGAATGCTCGCAGCTTCTTTATTATCATCACTGATAAATTCACATAGGTCTGTGTGTTCACTAAAGTAAAGTACTGAGTGCTGATGTTTTTTTCTATTCAGTATAACCACAAGTGCAATGCAGACAAGCTGTCAATTTAAGTATTTGCTGTGCAGTATACTTTTAAATAAAAGATTTCCTATGGATTCAGACTTTGGGAGATATTATAGTGTTCGCTATTTTCACTAAAGGTTATAGTGACCCTGCAGATCAAACTGTAACTTACACATGAATACCTCGAGTTTACCTAAGAATTATATATATTTTTTTAAATCGCTTGTGCAGTTTGTATAAGAGGAGGACAAAGACATTCGAACACTGTTAGAATTTTCAAGCGCTCCATCACATTCCATCACAGAACACACACACTCGCACACTCATTCCCACATTATGATATATTATGACATTATGACATATATTAGTCTAATCTGCATGTCTTTCTGACGGGGGAGGAAACCAGAGCACCCAGAGGAAACCCACCAAGCACGGGGAGAAACTCCACACAAACTCCATGCACACAGAGGCGAAGCGGGAATCAAACCCCGATGCTGAAGGTGCAAGGCGACAGTGTTAACCACAAAGCCAATAATGATTCAGATCCCACAACTGCACATAATGATGAAGCATCTGCGATTGTTATTAACAATTAGAAAGAATGTTATGAATATCGAACTAAACTGTAAATGATTCCTCATTAGAACTTGCGTTTATTTTTGTAATGTAGTGCAATCCAGAAGCACTTGTCACCAGATTAATTATTCTTATTCTTATTCATACAGATGCAGTGTCGGTGTGTTAACACTTTATTATCGCTCATGTAATGTAATGAAGACATGTCGAGCGGTTTGTTTTAAAACATGCAGCTGTGACAGGGACACACATATGCAGCACTTACTGTACTTAGCCTTGGAAGAACAGGAAGCTCCATATGTGTGTCTTTGTCATTGTTGTTAATTATTCACTGTAATTCGCAGGTCATTATTTGTTATAATGGTTACGTATTGCAATGAATACTGACACTTGTTTAAACTGTAAGTTATCACTGAATTATTTATAGCTCATTAGAGCTTAATGAAGCAGTAGCAGAGTTTAAAAGAATGCTCACAAGGAATCATGACCGAGTTATTTAAGCACGATTTCGAATTATCGCTCTTCCCATTGTCGGTTCCTCGTGGCGTCACGATTTTCAAGCCTTATATAAAGCAGCATTTGTTCTTGGACCGCAGAATGTCCGATCTCCTTCAAGCATTTCTTTGAGCATGAAATAATAAGAATCCTCTGATGTCTCAAATCCACCCAAGGCTCTGACTAACCATGCTTTAACATCGTGTTGCTCACACCAGATGGTCTGAGCTGCCAGTGTGGGGGTTCTGCGTGTGCTATACGCCTTGTAGAAATGACAGTGGTCACGATATAACCAATTTACATGTAGATTTGATCAAATTCCTGGCAAAATGTACTTACGCTGGCAAAGCACCTGCTCAGCTCTGTATCCTAAGCGTTAGCGTTTCAGTGTTGTTCCTTTATTGTACTGTTAGATTGACTGTTTAGCACATAATAAAGAGAGATACTTTCTGGGAAAGGAGGTCATGCTGGAGATGATGTGCTTACAGATGTAGAGCAATTCTCAGCTTGGGTATTTTAAGGAAGCAGGGACAACACCACCAAGAGTGTTTTTTTTTTTTTTTTTGCAGTGGCATGGTAACCTAGTGACTAGAATTCACACCTCCAGGGTCAGTAGTTTGAATCTAGCCTCCGGTCTGTGTACCTGGAGTTTCCTTGTTCTCCCCGTGCTTCATGGGTTTCCTTCGGGTACTCTGGTTTCCTCTAACAATGCGAAGTTATGCAGTGTTGGTTGACTGGCTGTGTGAGAGAGATAGGTTGGTTGATCCAGGGTGTATCATGCTTTATGCCCTAAGCTTCTTGGAATAGTAGCCAGGCCCCCTGTGAACCCTGCACAACATTGGATGGAGGGATGGATGGATTGGATGGATGGATTTTTTGGTTTCTCTCCATGTGCATTTATGCGAGGTTGGGTAAAGATGATTCAGGATAATATAACATGCTAATTTGTTTAGCTGTTTTGTAAGTATGTTGTTGGAACACCTGAGTGTGGAGAGCGATATCAATAAAAAATAATTCTCCACGGCTAATGAGCAGTTGTGTGCATGGTCGAGCGCTCGTGTACACTTCATTTTTGAAGACTGTTTTCTCAACTAGGTGGTTGAGAAACTGTACTGTATCTTAGAACCTACTGTAGCATGGTGAGTCAAAAAAAAAAAGTTATCCGTACACATCAGCGATTCCATTCAAGGCTCCTGTCTCCCCAGTCATTGCTGTACAGGTCGGACCTGTTTGGTCTCCTGAAAGCAGCCCTACGAGGATGAAGATTCACTTATGATGAAGAAGTGAAGACAGCGGCGCATTCGTGGCTCGTAGCTCAGCCTAAAACATTTTTATAATGAGGGAATACAAAAGCTTGTTGAAAAATGATGCATTTGTCTTTTCTAGTTATTTAAAATAAATTCTACATTTAGAGTGCGGATAATTTTTGACTCACCCTGGTATTTAAATGTGACAAAATATGTTTTGGCAGGTTACTTGAATTGGAGGAAGATAATGCAGTTCCTCCTTGTGAGTTCTCAGTCCCTACTTTGAACACGAGTCATTAAATGACTTCCAGATCAGTGTAATTGCTTGGTCGTGTTTTCGTTATGTTTTATTGACTTCTGTCTTAAAATAACAATGGACAAGCTTGGACAAGAAGAATAAAAAAATGACTGACAGGTTTCGAACTAATTCTGCTCTCTGCAGGATAGTGAAATATTTCACTGTTTTTCTGACTTCCATAAAAATGGAAGTGCATTACTCAGACTTCTCTCTAGTTATCCTGCAATTTTTTTTGTCCACAAATGAAATTCCCTCGCTGCTGAATAGTTTTGAATGACGTCTCTTCTTCAGCTTCTGCCGTCTGTGAACAACAGTGTTATTAATATAAATATTCTTTTTTTTTTCCGTTTGTTCTGTGGTCAAAGCAGCCAGTTTCTTAAATTTTAAAGTGTCTTTAAGACTCAGGAGGAAGTGGTGTGATTGTTTCCACTCCCATTGTTAATAAAGAAAATAAGTTTAGTGAATTATTTATACTTTCTGTCATCGTTGGAGTTGGTGTGATTCCATTGATTATGCAATTTAATCAATCTTTTGTTGGTTGATTAATTTTTACAAAATGATTCAGAATTGATTACCACATTTTTAAAAAATAATTTAGGTAAACATAGTCACAAAACTGAAAAAGATTTTGCAGAAAAAAGAAACTGTATTCTGCAAATACTCACGTTTTGTAAGAGTATCACGTCTTTTTCTTTAGACTATAAAGTTTGACTTTTAATATTCCAAAGCCTGTAATATGTAGCTACATGAAAAATTCTGGCTTTATTGATATTGAATTGATTTATTAAAAAATATCCCAATGCCCATAAATGTAATCTACAGTCTAGCTATGATTCACAGGTCTAGTCATGAGTGGTAATTCCTTCCAATTATCCATCACGGTTCTTGAATGCAGACGACAGCAGTGCCGGAAACGTAAAAAATGTAAACGCGAGTGCTTTTTTGCCGTGTGCTACAATCATCTGCATGTTGAGCAACACTCGAAGCCCTGGAGGAACAGCGCACTCTTGGAGTTTACACATACGCCCACTTGAAAACCTTCCCAACAATAATGCATCACTATAACGCTTGCGCCTGCAGCATCTCCGAGCCTTTTCGTTGATTTATCTGCTTGCGATAGCTCGACTATACGTTATTCGAAAAGGTTTCGTAGCTGATTCGCAGTCTAGCTGCAATAATAACCCTATAAGGCTCTAAAGCAGTCTTGTGTTTTCCCTCAGCAGCTAATTGCCCTCTTCACAGCAGCTCGACACAACAATAGCACCTCAGCGGCAGCAAACAGTCCTCCCACATGTTCTGCGCTATGCATCAACGTAGCACTGACACAGGAGATGCCTCTGCCCAAACACTGGCTCACAGCCAGAGAGTGTTATCTTACAGCACACTTAAGGTATTCTGGGATTTGTTTTTACATGTGTCCAAGGCAATCAAAGAAAACACCGAATGAGCCATCCATCATTTGATGGCACTGTTTAGTGTCTTAAACATTCCGTACTGGTGGAGATGCCAGAGATAGCCCATGCAGCTTTTATAGTCACTTCGATTCCTGATTATGTTCTCGCCATGCCTGTTAAGTTTCAGCAGTAATACAAAGGTATTACTTGAATGCACGCTGATAAGAAGAACTTTTTAAGGCAGTTTTATTCGTACGGTACTTTCAGCCGTAGAGATTTTCACAAAGCAGGTTTAGAAATCTATAATAAAAGGAATAAGTCTTGAGAAGAGCCAGAATCGAAAGAAAACTCTGTTCTTTTGACTGTTTTTATTATTATACTGTAGTTCTAGTGGCTACAGTATTCATAGTAGAAGTGATGATGATAAAAGTACTAGTAGAATAAGAAGTAATACTGGATATAGTGGAGTTAGGGATAGTACTGTAGCTGTAGAAATAGTGGTAGTACCAATAGTAGATATACTGTAGTGATAGAATAAGTATTAGACATAGTTGTAGAAGAAAATTTCAAGTGCAGAATAAGTAATCTGATAAAACATCTGGCGCTTAAACAGTGTATTAATAGAGAGTTTTGCGCGGCTAACTTCAGCTCAGGAATCAGTATCAGGGAGCGTGGTCACGCAGAGTTCTTCACATTAACACATTTGAGAGCACTTCAGCTTAGCGAGCACTGAGCACCGAGCGAGTCTCAGCCCCCTTTTTTCCTCCCTGACTCACCAGATTATACACTTTGCTCATGAGTCCAGCTGAAATTCACAGCACCTTGCACATACTTTTAATGACCAAGTTTGCAGACACAACTCTGTGCACTCATTATTTAAAGGTCCCGTATGTTACTATTTCCTTAACAAGTTAACCTATGTCTCAGAGGTCTCCCAACGTGTGTCAGAATATTTCATCCCTCATTTAATGCATTTTTAATAATCTCAAACCCCTTTGATTTCACTCATCCCAAAAACGCACTGTTTCAGTGTTTATGGAAACAAGCTTTTGCTGAGGAACGTCCCAGCACAGAACAGCAAAGTAACAAGCTGGGGGAGGGGGATCCTCTTTTATGAGGTCACAAAAATGTAATGGCTTGTTGAAGTCCCAACCAAAACAAAAACCCATCTGAATATGTAACAATGGCTAAAAGTAGATGTTGTATAATAGGGCCACTTTAAAACGCTATTCCATTCTGAATATAAATAGAAAAGTCAAAACAAGTTCATTCAACTATAAAACAAATGAACAGTTCATTAACATGATGCCTCATTAATTAATACTTAGAAGGTTAGTCATTTCCAGATCAGTATCAAAGTCTACCAAAAAATATATATAGTCATACTCTATCTAAAAAAAAAATAAATAAATAAAAAGATATCGAATGATGATGAAATATCAATTTATTATAGCAACCAAATCAATTATTGGAAAGACAGATCTTTTTTTTGAAAGGATGCAGAATACAGCATTTGTATGATCAGTGATAAAACCGTTGGCTCCTTGAAAATGCAAGTCTCCATAATCTACTGTATGAATGAGGAAGAATTTGCTATGAATATATTAATTATGCAGGCATATTTTAATGTATATATGGTATTACGGTCTTAATGGTCTTTCCTAACGTAGTGGTTATGATTATTATTGTATAGTCATATTATATATAATGTATAACATTATGTAAGGTGAAATCATTTTATTTCTGAAAATACAAACCGATAGATAGATAGATAGATAGATAGATACTGTAGATAGATACTGTAGATAGATACTGTAGATAGATAGATAGATAGATAGATACTGTAGATAGATAGATAGATAGATAGATAGATAGATAGATAGATAGATAGATAGATAGATACTGTAGATAGATGCTTTGTTTATCCCAAAAGAAATCCCACACATCCAGTAGCAAGAATAGTGACACAATAAGCATGTACTTACAATTGCAAATCGTCAATCATGTAGAGTGTACATTTAAAAAAATAAATAAATAAATAAGTACACACGTGGGAGGTGACCCATGCTTTCGCAGAAAAGAACGAGATGAATATGTGCAAATGCAGGCAAAGAGGATGAATATTCCGAATAGTGCAAATTGAGATCTGCCACTGAGTTACAGGAGTTAAAAGTGACAGCCGTGCAAAAAGTGAGAGCTGCAAGGCTGAGGTAATGAAAGTCAATGCAGATTTGGGTACATAATGAGTATTTACGTTAAATATGACTGTGTACAGAGAGTCTGTTATGGAGGAGGAGGGCTACATGTAGAAATATACTTATGCTGCTCTTGCATGTGAAATAGTTCATTCTTGTTGCCTGAGAAGACTCTTTTGTCCCTCAGTGTTCGCAGCAGGAGAACAGATGGACAAGTTGAGCCAGTAGCTCATTCTTCATGTAACGCATATCGTCTGGCAAATGACCATGCAGCTTTAAAAAAAAAAAAAAAAAGAAGAAGAAAAAGAACGACAACCCTGCTCGCTCTGACACTCGTAGCCTTTCCATTCCGCTTTATTCCTAGTGATAACGGAGTGACCATATTTTCCTGTCTAAGCATAATTAATTAGCTCACGAGATGTCTGGACATGGCTAGGATTGCGTCCTATTGAACTGACTGGTAATTATCTTCTACCTAATTCATAATGGTCTGCTCTAGGGGTCCAAATTCTCTCTATAAATTCTCCCGACTGTTCACAAAGGGCTATAAAAATGGGCGTTGTTTAAACAGCACCGCAAGGAACGTTCTGTTTTTTTTTTTTTTTTTTTGTCCTTAACCTCCAGTCTGTGATTTGCATGCTGCTTCGATGAAATTAGTCTTGATTATTCATGGGAAATTGTGCGGCGCTGTCTCTCCCAGCTGTACATTTTCACAGATCAAGGCAAATTTCTGCTCTTAATTCCACCCCTCAAATGGGCATTGAATGATCCCCTGATGAGCCAAATTGATTTTTTTTTCTCCCTCACTTGTTCTCTCTCTCTCTTTCTCTCCCTCTCTATTCCTGTAACCATTCCCTTGCAACATTCTCACCCCAAACGTTAGCACTGTCTATCCGTTAGAACAACGAGGCTGTCCCATCATTTTTAGAACCTTCAATGCAAATTACTCCGCCTGCGATGGCAGGAATTCGTCTAGGGCGAAAAAAACCGACGCTTTATTGCAGATTTTACGGATCCGACTCTCTTTTACAGATACTCGTCATTTTGTTAGAATTTTATATTCAATATCCAATATTTTGAATTTTGTTCTTGACTAGCAGGCTCGAACCCGGGTGTATATTAACCTGAACGTCAGACCGTCTTCCATGTAGTTGACTAAATCGATCAGGACGTGGCTGCCGTTGTAACAGAAGTCAAAACTCTGTCACCCTCTTCATGTGGGATTTGTCACTGGTTCAGTATGGGTGTAATTAGTTCCTGCTGTTTTGAGCATGTTGGTGTCATTTGTACTAGGATCGCCTCCTTTGTATTGCACACATCAACACAATTAACTGGATTAGTTTCTTGAATTATTGATTTTAAATTGAACGTTGAATTGAAAGCGGTGTTGGATTACACTGTATTATGTATTATGCTGCCTTATATCGTGTGTGTGTGTGTGTGTGTGTGTGTAGGCTTTTATATTGTTTGATTATATTACCAGTGGTATACTCTAGCTGGCACCATTATGATGCTTATACTAAGATGGCAGGATTTGGGCAAACAGATGATGTGAGAGGTGTGGAATGATGTCCGTGTGATATTTATCAACCATGGTCCACTGATAAACAAGTTGAACTGTGTAGGTTTTATTCCTTTCTACACCTTGCATGATAAAAATACATCTCAGTCCTTACACGCTTACTCGATGTTTTACTTCTAAAAAAGCTCGCAAACGTCTAGACCTGTTTCAACCCGAAGAGCTCTTACGGTCATGTGATCCACAATTAAACCATTTGCCATTCTGCCTAGCAGTCGTGCCTGCCGCGGATAACAACGCCGAGCCAAAAAAAATGATGAATCGCTGCCTAAATTCACCCCCGCGGATTTTACTTGAACACATGACGAGAGACCAGATAATGGTGTACGTTGAGAAGCTTCAGGCATTGGATATTACTGACTTTTCTCAAGCACCAGCTGTTTTTTACAGTAACTTTCAGATGTATACAATATAGTCATATTTACAGCGAGCTCGGTTTATTGTTAAACTACAGTATCATGTAATGAACTATTGTGTAAGCATTGTTTAATCAGTGTAGATTACTCGCTGTTATTAAACACATCGGTTTCTTCCTACCTCAACATCCACCTGTCACTCTGCCATCTGTGCTGCCTGACGAGCTCACACTGATGTGTGTCGCATGTAAGACCAGTATGATTAAAAAAAAATAATAAAAAATGTATTGAACAAAAAAAAAAAGATGGAAACTTTCAGGAAACAATTTAGCATTAAACATAAGGCTGCATGATTTAATAATTTAAAGAAAAATCACATTACGATCATTTTGACAATTTAAACTGCGATATATATATATATATATATATTAAATGTACCGTTTTGTATTCAAACATGTTTATCTAATCTAACAGTAAATAACAGCACAAATGATGTCATTAAGATGTTTGCCAATATTCAGTTGTTTATCACCCCAAAAGTATATTAATGTAATAAACACCTAAACGCCTACATTATTGACAAACCCAATTGCAGCTTATCGCGGTTAATTAAATGCACAGGTCCGTATTGCGATTTAGATTAATTTTGTGCAGCACTAATAAAAAATACAGCAAATACTAACTGAACGCCATGAAAAGCTTGATGGCGCTAATGACAAAAATAACAACGGTCCTGATCCTCTTTAATCCCTGCATCTACACTAAATATACATACATAACACTACACTTACTGTACAGTGCTGTGGAAAAAGTATTTGCCCCCTTCCAGTAGTGTTGTGTGTGTGTGCTTTAATATTACACAAAAATAACCTGGGTACATACAAAATGACACTTTTTAAATGATAATTTTATTTATAATTTTTGTAAATCAGTCTCAACTGAAGTGAACTTCAGCTTATAAATGGGAACGATAAAGGTTTTTGTTACTTCGGTTCATTATTACACAGAGCTAATAGTTATTGCAAGTGATTATAAGACGACAACCCGGCAGCTTCAGCTTTAAACAAAAAAATGACGTGCAGTTGCGTTCCATCTGGCTGTTCATTCCGACAGACACGGACCCTTCAGGGGTCTTAATGTAAATGATGGCTCCTTCGGAGGGAGTAGGGTGTAGTGATGATCATTTATATTGATGCATAGTAGAGTCAGGCGCATCATGATTCTGTTGAGCATTTTCAGCGCTGCTATTAGTAACGAATTTTAATTCGTCCTCTTATCGTTGGACTTTATGGGATGGTTGGTGGTGGAAGTTCACATTGCAGTAGTAATAATAATTAGAATGAGGGAGAGTCAGACCACAAAAAATAAATAAATAAATCACTGCACAACTCTTTTCTTTGGTGCAAATCATACAGTAAGTGGGGCATCCATTTTTGCTCGCAGTTACAAATGACATGATGTAACACAGGGACTGAGGAGACAGTAGCGTTGAGCGGAAAGCACTGACAAAACAGTATAGCCAACATAATTTTTAATATAACTGGAGTCCCCCATAGAGTTCTGACCTCGCTCCAAGCCATTTCCACATGTTTGGGCCACTAAAGGAGTTCCTGAGAGGCCAGCGTTTCAGTTAGGAAGCAGGTGTACTGAGAAGACTTTCTACCTAGAAGGTGTTTAAGCACTAGTGAAACACTGGGATAAGTGTGTTAGTGTAGCAGTGGATTATATAGAGAAATAAACTGGGTTCTGTTATTCTGCACAATCAAAAGTCCCGGTTTGACTCGAACGCCCTTCATAGTCTGTTTTACATAGTGCCTCCGTTGAGTGCTCTTCTGTAACATCCTAAGGGGTCTATGCACCACCGTGTCATCCATCTGTGCTCCCTCCTGTGTGCTCGTCCGTTCTGCTGACTTAAATCTCACCGTGTGCACATTAATAAGCCTCACGAGTGCTGCGCTGTCACTGTTCAGACTAAAACCGAATCTCTCCTCAGCATTGGCTTAATCAAGAAGGGGAGGAAGCTGCTCCTCCCTTCTCTTTTCTTTTTACTCCCTCCCTCCTTCTTTTCTCTCTCTCTCTCTCTCTCTCTCAAACTCCCAGTCACTGTAGTGTTGCTTCCAGGGGAACGGCAGCTCTGAATCCAAACACTTGTGGACGTGATGCTGGAGAGGGCAGTGCCTTTGCTGTTTTGAAGCGAGGAGTCGCATCAGCGTATTTTGTGTGTGCGCGCGCGCCGAGTGCAGTCGCTCCCACGTTTTCTCTCCACTGTTTCTCTGCTCTTTTTGTTTTTTTCCTCCCCTTTTGCTCTCACGTCTGCTGGAACGTGTAGCTTCTTTTCTCGTCTGTCTGTCTCTCGTGCGTCTCGTGTCGAGGAGATGATCGGGGTAAACAGCGTTCAGGGCACGGGGAAGGTGCGCATGCGGGCCAGTGGTTCGGTCAAGTACAGCAGGGAGGAGTCGGTCCGGCGGCAGCCCCAGCACCAGCACCAGCACCGCTCCAAATCCCTGAAAATGTCCAACTCTACCGAATTCACCACCGTGCAGCCCAAGAAGGACAAGGTAAAAGGAGTGAAGTGTGCAGTGAGTCCGAGCTTGCTGGGTTTCTTAAGTGCCTGAGATTTACTGTAGGAGCTGCTTTAAAAGTGAATGAGCTTTCTTTCTTGCTTTTTTTGTCACTATTTAATTAGCTACTACTTTTAATTAGCAGTGTTTCGTAACAGACACACGTAACAGTTAGTTGCTGGAATTTCTTTTTTTTCCCCCGTCTGAGTGAATTGAACCTCCAAGCAGTGATTGTCTTAAGTTGATGGATGGCTCTGACTGTGACTTTTTTTTTCTTCACATCTGGCAGTAAAAGAACACATCAGTGTGTTCATGATTGTCTGACATCTTGCTTTTCCAATGCTCTGATAATCCCCCTTGCCTTTGGCACACTCTGACACCCCCCTCTCCCTTTTCACCCGGGTGTCTCATTTAATTAACGGCGACACCAGACGTGTAGTTTCACTAACACTATATGCTCCTCACCTGTTCTCCACTCAGGCTCCCACTCCTCCTGCAACACCTCCGCGTGCTCTTAGTGCCACTTAGTGTGTGTGCTTTCTTACAACCAGAGTCTCGGGACGATGCCTTCAAATGCACCTTATACAATGGAAATCCGTTGTGCATGAATGTATGTGTGTATGTGTGCTGGAATGTACTGAACCTATACCTTTCTTTGAATAGGTTCAATATCGAGGTGCATGGAACTGCTTGTGATTATACAATTGCATATGAGCATGAGGAGATAATATAGTGATTTTTAACAGTTCTATCCTTTTGTACAAATTGTTCATTTTCTTAAATTTCTATAAAGGATATTAGAATACTCAAGCGAGCACATCAGAGCAGTTTCTTTCAGAATTTTATTTTTAAAGTCTGTTTTTTCTCTTCATAGTAGATCTCGCTGGTCTCTTTGTGCGTCACGCAGGGTTTCGTCCTCGGTCTAGGTCTCCTGCTGCCACTTGTCGATGCTAATGATGACCAGAAGAGGGGGTTAAACATACAGTAATGATTAAGCACAGCCACAGTGAAGTTGCTTTTGCAATAAATCAGATTTTGGTGCTTCAATAAATCTTTCGGTGTCAGTTAGGTGTTTATATTTGGGGTTCATGTTTTCAGCAGGTTTTGAAAGGTTTGCACTTATTCGAATCATTTTAATACATTATCTAGTGCTATTATGTCAGCTGTCAGGTCTTGGTGAAGAGAAAAGAAAGAAATGCCATAAGATGAAACTCAGTGCCTCGTTTGATAAAGTCAGCACCAATACCGTTGTGAAGGATTGACACCAAATCAGAAACTGGCTAGAGAACTTTTTGTCCTGATATGGAAAGGAAATGTTTGCAGCGGTTACATTGTGCATGATGTAAACATAACTGCATTTCTACTAGCTATGGGAATCACCAGGGATCGCCCGATACGATATTATCGCGATACCATGATTTGCATTGCGATTCTTCAAGTATCAGGATTTTAGAAATATCCCAATAAAACAAATCATTTGCTCCTGCTACATGGGATGCTGTGCTGCCTGCCAATGTGTGAATAGTTTCACAATGCAGACATATAAAATTTTAATCAAATAGAAACTTTGATTTGCATAAAAGAATACGCAATACATGACTGAATTACTAACTGAATTGTTAGCAGGTGTATCTAGTGTCAGCGTGGTCTTGTATAATATAATATAATAATATAATAAATCTCGATTTCTCCTAGATTTATTATTTTCAGTAATAAAGATAAAAAAAATATTGGTCAATCATGTGCATCTGTGAGCGCATACAAGTGGATAGCAGATGTTACGGCACTCTCTACGGTGCGTGAGCAGCAGTTGGTTGCAGTGACGTATATGAGAGGGAGCACGTGATTGCTTTTCCCTTAGTGACGGGTGGGAATGTTCAGGGGAAAAGAAAGAAAAAAACATCTCATCAGTCAACGATTTCTTAGTCATATAAATACTCGATCTTGCCCAACTTTTCCAAGTTCAGCAGTTTTCCATCCAAAACATGGGACTGCAGTTTCCACTTGCTACAGAATCTACAGTAGGAACAAAGTGAAATCATTTACTGTATTAGATACACAGTAGGTCTAGAACTAAGCTTAGTAAATCGTAGGAAGTTCTTTTTTAGAACATCAGCCATATTAATAATCACCAAAACAAACTATAAGATTCATTCCAACGAGGCTGTGTCTGAAATCGCAACTTTTTCTTATGTAGTGCACTAATTAAGAAGGGTCTGATTTTCAGTTATTTTAAGAGGGAAATATGGAGTAGGACATCATTTAGGACATGGTTGTTATTTTCAAGTTTTCGTATGGTGCGGTTTCAGTGACTGAGGGACAGTGTCTTCCCATAATGCACCTTTTGTTAATGGCTGGGGATGAGTTTCTAAAGCCAGAGGGATTTTTTTTGTTACTATCTGTGTGCCATCAGTCAGGCCCGGCTGAGGGATTTATTGCTGAGGGGTTCATTGTTAGTAGAAATAGGCTTTTGATTAGCAGGCTTGCTGGTGGACAATATATTGATTGATCGAGATCGAGAAGCACTTCTTCGAATACAAATAAATAAATAAAAAACACAAGTTTGGGGTATTCCATAGGTGTTGCTTTTTCTCCTCAGTGCTCACAAAGCATTAATCCATCAGCTACATCAGAATGGACTGGTCTCTATTTATGGCTTGCAAATGGACTGAGGATGGTAGTGTCGTGTCCTTCAAAATGGAAAAAAAATAATAATATCAGAATTATGTCAAACTCTTCATGCACCAGTGTAACAGAGAACGAATCTCCGCGGTCATCATAAGTGCACTGGCAGGGTCGATGCATTCCCACAATTAGATTTAAAGTCACTAGATGCTTCTGCGTAGCTCAATATAGCTCACTATTTCGGTACAGTTACACAACACCATGTTGTGAGGTTCGAGCCTGTGCACGTCTTCACTCTGCGAGCCCACAACAAAGAACCGAAAGAGGTTCACTGGAGAGACACCGGACTCGTGATTCAAAAAGGAAGTGGGTGAGGAAGCCGCGAGACGAGAACACCCTGAGCATCACACTTCACGGCTGGAGCGATCTGTTAATGGCAGGGGGCGAGAAACGTATGCAGCCGCGTAGCACACGCGTAATCCCCAGCCTTTGTTCAGTGGAACCGAAAAACCGTTCTCTCTCGGCTGAATCATTAAACACCTCATACGCGTGAGAAAATGTGAAAAGGCACACAGCCAATCTGTGAACAGTCGAATAGTAAATAATATGAGCAGCTGTGTTAAATGTCGTACTGATCTCCGCCTCTCTCTCTTTGTTTCCCTGCAGGCATTGTACAACTCAATCAAAAACGAGAAGCTGGAATGGGCAATGTACGTACCTGTTTGTTTATTTATTTATTTATTTATGTATTTACACTGCATTTATGATATATGACTAGAAATGTAAGGAATAAAACACACCAGGTTTTGCTGGAATAGTGCCGGAGTATTATATTCTTATGATGTCACAGCAGTTTGCCAAGGATGACTTTTCTTTAAATAATGAAAGAATAACAAGTACCAGGAAGACTCTAATGGTCATGTGATGCAGAAGAATAGATTAGGATTTAAACTTAAGAAGAATGTCATAGCTTAATTATTTCTTAGGTATGTTCGTACATACTACTGGTATGGTATAGTTCAAGAAGTTCCATATTAGATGCCAACAGTACTGAACATATTTTTGATAGTATCCTGGTACCTGTTCCATACTGTATTACCACACTACAGCACATGTATTGTATATACACCAAAGTAAATACCATGGTACACCTGTCAAAATACCATCATACAGGTACTATCGGACTACAATCGTACTATCCCATCCATCCATCTAGGAACCTCTGTAAGCCAACTAGGGACCATGGAGGCCAATGCTGACTATTTAATTTATTCCTATATTTTACGGCTGTGGTAAGAAGCTCCGGTTAACATTCACACACTACGGGCAATTTGGAAACGGCAATTAGCCTAATCTGCATGCCTTTGGCTTGGAGGAAATCGGAGGAAACCCACCAAGCACGGGAAGAACATGCAAACTCCATGCACACAGACCCCGGAATGTATTTGTCTTGTACCTGGAGGTGCAAGGTGACCGTGCTAACCAAACTAATATGGTACTGTACAAAGATAACATTTCGTATGAGGATGGAATACTGTATTTTGACTGATTGAATAGTTTAATAAATACTACTCAGTCCATTTTTTTAATCTTCTGATTAAATCCTCTTTACGTGGGTAACGAGATGGAAACTCTCATTCAAATTCATCTGTATGCAAATAATAAATACAGTTTTTTTTACCTATTCAAATTTTTGTTTGACTCCAGTTGTGCATGAATTCTTAGCGAATCCATACGTATTATGTGTTATTATGTGTTAGTCACAACAAATAGTCATTAAATTTCATTTAAAGTCTTAATGTGTATTTAATTTAGTGTACTAGTTACAGTAGCTACATACAGTAGAAAGATCTAGACGGATGTGTGCGCGCATACATTCCGAGGCAAACGATCGGATTGGTGACGGTCGAGACAAGAGCCGTAATTAACATCAGCAAAAAAACATCACATTAGAATGAAGCTGTCGTCTTGATAACAATGATAATGTGAGTCCGCTCCATTGTAGCATAGGTAATCTACTAAATTACAGCCTGTAGATGCCATGCACGGCCAGAACGTCGGGATTTAAAGAGCCTCTCTGCCTGTGGGCCATCTGCACATTGTTTACACCTCTCTCTCTCTCTCTCTCTCTCTCTCTCATTTCTCTGTATATGACACTATTATCTAGTCGTGTAGAGATGCAGAGCTCAAAGTGCACCTGGGGTACATCGGTGACCATTTTAACAGATCTCGCCTAATAGCCTTACGCACATCCTACTGTACAGTAGTTTTTTCAGAAAGCTTTCAACAGCCAGGACCTATGGGATGCGAGCGCGGTTGGAATTTGGTCAGGAAATTGGCAACAGCACATCGTTTATCTCGACCCCCCCTTGTCCTTGTTATCTCTGCCCAGTTTTAATCTTTGAAGGAAAACGTGAGCAGGCAGAATTCTTTCAAGGTCAGCGTTAACTGAAGCTGACATGCACTGTAGGATTAGAGGACGTTGCCTAAAATGTCATTTTCTACATAAATTACTGTATAGAGCAAATTTTAATTATAGAATTAAAGTAAGCACTTTGATTAAAAGAAGATTAAAGTTTTTGTTTGTTTGTTCCCAGTTTTATTCAAATGGACAATAGATACGATGTGTTTTAGATACAGTGGGTTTGAGCAGGTGTGTGTGTGTTTTTTTTTCTTTTCTTTTCTTTTTCCCCTTAATCAAAGGGATTTTAACTTTGTGTCAGAGGTGCACGCTGACATTGAGCTGACCTTGGTTCAGACTGAAGCATCTGGTGCCACTGTTCTCACAGACAGCAGCATCACTTTAATAAGTGTGTGTGTGTGCGTACACTGTGTCTGTCTGTTGGCCTGCTGCAGAGCGACTGAGGAGGTTTTTACCTTCTACTGTAAACCTGCTGAGATACCGAACATTACGTCATGACATTTCTCTCCCATACAGGCTTTTTCATCTGTCTTAAATATACATACTTCACAAAATACACAATTACATCCCGTATGGGTTTTTTTTCCCTTCTTTTTTTTTTGTGACTAATTCCCCAGCACACTTCCTAACTACAGAAGTAGAAGTCACTGCAATGTTCTTACTCTCCTTGTGATTTCTCTGCTGTAGTAACAGCTGCCGCATTGAATGGTCACATACTGTAGGCCGTATCCCAGCCCAACCCAGATACAGCAATTTATCACCTGATTCCTAATGCAGTTCGAATGCTGAACCCGTGCCCATAAAAGCTGTCCGATTTGTGTGGCAGTCGAAAGGCGCAGATCCGTGGCACAACGAGTTAGGGCTGAATCGCCCCGTGTGGTCACACTGCATTGGCAGAACTCTAGAGAGAGAAACTGTAGTCACTGATTATGTACCTTATTTGGAATAATGTCAGCATGTTTCACACATTTATTACTATACACATACTTTTTTTTTTTTTTTTTTTTTTTGGCCATAAATTCACTTTTTTAACTTTTTCTCTCTAAATGAAGGGAATGTTTTTAGGTTTAAGATTGAAGACAAAGTGTCTTTAAACATCCATACATGTAATGAAGCAAATTTAATAACACTATTAAAAGAAATCTAACATATTGCACTCCAAATTGAATGAATTGTTCTAATTGCATGAGTGCTTTTATTTAGTTTTGTATCATTTTTTGCAAACTTAATCTCCGAGGAAAGGTTATTTGGAGTTGTATTACTGGGTTTAACTTTTCTTTTTTTTAAATTTTGTATTATAGAACACATGGTTGGGTTTGGAAATATGAGGAGCGTTCAGATTAAACCGGGACTTTTGATTGTACACAATGTCAGAAAACAGTTCTAAGAGTAAACCTAGCTTTATTTCTCTCTACAGTATATAAGCCCCTGCTACACTCATGAACTTATCCCAGCATTTCCCAAGTGTTTGTATACCATCAAGGTATAAAGTTTTCTCAGTCACCGAAGCCATGATCGGACAGCCTGTTTACATCTGAAACCCTGGCCTCCCAGGAACTCCTTTAAAGGCCCAAACAGGTGGAAATGGCTTAAAGTGAGGTCAAGACTGTACAGGGGAAGGGGCAATAACTCCCAGCCGAGTTCCTGTAATGTGCAAGGAGTGTGTGTACAGTTCCCACAGACAGGGGCAGTCTCTTCCACAGGTTGGCCACAAGTTATCCATTGTTTTTCAATCATCATGCATTTCACGCTCTAAATGCTTGCAGGAATGACTGCAGCCACCTTGGCCGGGATCGTCATTCACAGATTTACTGCCTTCTTTAAAACATTTTCCCCCTTAAAATGTTTTACTGTGGCTGAGAGTCTCGTCACTGTACCGTGTCTGGAGGTTTTATGTGTTCATTCACAAATTGATCACAAATCCTGGGTTAGACTTAAACGCCCCCTTGTAAAAGTATCCTTAAGGAATTAATCCATGTAGTCGGAATGACTTCCACGACATTTTGGACAAGGTGACCGGTATGAGTGACTAAATAAATGAAGTGAATAAATAAATCCTTTATTTGGATTTCATTCTGCGATGAAGAGCGGCCGGGTCTTAAAACGCACACCCGGATGAATCATTATCATCAGAGATAACTGTGTATTCGATTCGCTTACAGGCAACGAAATGACTAAAGTTTTACTTATGTAAGAATAAAAACGCACACAGAGCTCCTAAAAATGCTGATGCATCGTCTCGTACCTTTATCCATAATAACACACTCGCGGAGTGGGTTGGAGAGCAGCAGCGACGGGAACTTTGTCCTTCTCAGAGAGGATTTGCCGGTGAAGTAGTAGGTTATTGCGCAATGGAAGGGTCAAGCAGAGTAAAAAACAGAAAACAGAACGCATATGTGGAGATACCTGTGTTGACTGTGATGATGCTGGAGAGGTGGTGGGAGCTAAATGGCTGCACTGTTATGTAGTCTACTAAATAAAATAAAAAAAAGGCACTAGAATCCCTCCTACACATCAGCCTACACTGTCTTTCACCAGCTTTTAGATACGTATTAATGGAATTCCACTAGATCCTTTACTGTGTGTGGATTTTTTTTTTCCTTTGTACTTTTGTCCTCGTGTGCATGTACTGTAGCAGCTTATTGCAGACCGTCATGTTAGTTCCTTACTTCCAATATCTAAATTTACAACATTATCCTTCAGTATAACATAATGGAGAGCAGACAGTCTTCTCCTACACTTCTCTGCAACATGATGATTACAAAAATAGTTTATTGCATAAGCAGTTTTTTTTTTCATTTTTTAAAATAAAGGGCAGAATAGCACAAGTATATACGCTTCCTATGCAGACAGGATCATCACATCACAGCACCGTCATTTAGGAAAATAATTAAATGTGTTTAAGCATAATTATATAAAGCCCACATTATCTGACCCCTGGTGATCTGTAATTAAAAGAGATGCTGAAGCCTGTTGCTCAGTCATGTGTAAAGATGCACCAGAGGGAAAAAACTATTTGTAAACCCCTACTTCGCTTTAAACAGGGGGAACAAAAAAATCCTAAAACTAAAACAGGGTTTAAAAATGATTCATGTGCGACTCAGTGGGTTACCAAATTAGCAAAATCAAATGGACCGTGTCTTAGCTTCAGAAATATCATTAGCACAGTAGGATGAAGTACATTTATTTCTGAAAGTAGAAAAGTAACTGATGTCTCACATTTTTGTTCTCAGCGACGGGGACGAGTTGAAGAAATCGCTGTCTGAGCTTACAGACTCCAAGAACGACAACAGCAAGAGCATCAGCAGGATCAGCAGCGGCAGCAACCCGTTTCTGGACATCGCCCACGACCCCAACGCTGCTGTTTACAAAGCAGGCTTTCTGGCCCGGAAAATCCACGCCGACATGGATGGCAAGAAAAGTAAGAACAATGCTGATGACGATACAATACAACATTTATCATTTACTGAAGGGTTTTATTCTCATTTCACTTGTACCACCACAGTTGTTACATTTCAGATTCATTAAAGAGCAACACATACATTGTGATGGACCTTTTTACATAGTTACGTCCAGAATTGTGAAACATCTGCTTGATAGAAGCGGTGAAATTATCCCCAATCTTTTTTTTTTTTTTTTTTTTTTCTTCCTTTTGCTCTCATGATTTTTTTTTGTTTTTGTTTTTTTTGTTGTTTTTTTTGCTACACGACTTTTACAATCTTTAAAGATCCTGAAGCGTCCGCGTGTATACACACCGACTGGCTGACAGATTTCTTCTTCGACTCAAAAACGGTGACTCACACACTTAACGACTTGACGCTCGACAGACAAAGACTTTAGGTAATGTGTGTACGTATACATGTTTACGTACTACAGTACTCGCATACAAGACCTCGCTCGTTTATCAGGTTAAAAAATGTTGCTCGTCTTGCAAAAGGGTCGCAGACCAAGTTACTCGCAATCCAAGGTTCCACTGTACATATTTCAACATCCAGTGTTCAGAGGACTGCATGAGTCAAATTGTGGCAAAGAAACTATTACTTCAGAGGAACAAGAAGCAGATGAGACTTGCTTGGGCCAAGAATTACAAGGAGAGCAACTGAGCATGCCAACTTACGGTGGACTTTTCATTTTTGTTCACCGCGCACACTCATGCAAGGTCTTTCTTTTTTTTTTTATACCGGTCATCACAAAATAAATAAATTGATGCATGAATCGAGACCTGAGCATCATGGAGTGAATAGTCACGCCTGCTATATGTTCATTGACTGTCGACTGTATGGCAAGTATACACTACATGACTACGTCCAGAGTCGGCTCTGAAAAATCCAACATTTGATGTACTGCGACTCATGTCAGGAGGAGCGTTCTCAGCCTGTTCTCCTCAAACACTTGCCGATTCAAGGCTGTATCGCTCATACACATGCCAACTGGCCGAAACTTGTGCTCACTGGCACAGACTAGGATGGATTTTGAGTCGTATACAAAATCCTGTCTAAAGTCGTAGTGTAGTCTGCCGTCAGCCTAAAAAGACAAAACATGCACAACTTATGTTACTAAGAACCCTGAAGCCCTGACTGACGCTTATTGTTACTCCTTCCATAAATGTCCAATAAACTCCATCATATCATCAATTCTACCTTCCTTTCTAGGAACAATACATTTTTTAAATTTTGTTATTGTTGTTCACCATGCACAGTCTCTGAGAGGGAGCTTTTGGAATACAAGTGATGGCTTATTAGTTATGCATTATGCATGCATTAATGTTAAACCTGTGACTGTTTGCTCAGATCAAATCATTTTTACTTGTACTGACGAGAGAAACTTGTTTTGAGCAAACATGTCCATCTCCATAACGTGATAAAAGGCTTTCTTTATCTCATTTAGATTCCCCGCCAAATGTATAAAGCTATATATTTAAAGGTCCCATATTTTACAATTTTATTAAAAAGCAGCTGAAAACCCCAAAATGACTAAAACTGAATGAATACATCTCCTTTACCTTCCACACATGTGATGGGGGAAAAAAGCTTCCTAAAATCGAGATAATGGGTGACATAATCCGCTAGATACAGGCTCTAATGCAAGGTAGAAAAGGTTATAAAAATAATTATTGCATAGTACAAGCTGGCAGGATGAAGAGCAGGTCAAATACAGCGATGCTAATGACCAGGCACGAATGCACAGCATTCACCATTAGTGCTATGTATTTCATGACCACGTCAGTCCCCCGTATAATGAGTTTCAGCAGACACCAAAGGAAAGAAAAGAATTTGGACTTGATGGTGTTGAGCTTATGCCTGCTGAAATAGCTTTGGATTAAAGCCCACCTCTGCAGAATGTCACTGTGGCATTTAGGTACACAAAGAAAGTAATCCCCCCTGCAATCTGATAGCGTGGCTCGATCCTGATACCGTTCTAAAATTAAACAGAATATCGTATCGTCATAATATCATTCTGACAATACGCTAACAGGTGGCCAGTTTGCTTGCACTCGCCAGAGCGTATGGCGGCGTTGCACAAAAATAGACGTCTTTTCATCCATCGCAGGTCGCAGATGTCAAAGAGTTATAAAGACAACAAGGTTAGAACCCGAGCTCCGATCAACAGCCAGTAAATTTCCGAATCTGATGGCGGTAAGATTAGTTAGCGATACCAGGGCGAGTACAGCATTTTCGCACCATCTCCCGAATACCGCATGAGAGCAAGGTCAAGTCCTCTCCTGTGAACGGTGGAGCTCCATTATAGTCAGGATAAAAACAGCAGGGCTTATGTGTGCTGTTCTTGCACTCGGATCATCCGGTCATGGGACGCGACTAATCGAAAAGAAAACCTCCTAAATCCCTGGCTTATAAATAACCTTGTTAGGGTAAAGTGAAAAACTGTACTTTGAACATGTATTTTAGCAAAAAAAAAAAAAAGAAAGAAAGAAATGTTTACCTTGAAATGTAACCTTGTGGTGGTAAAAATGAAAATACTATGAACATGTATTTAAGCAAAAAAAACAAAGCAAATGTTACCAGTTATTCACGTAGTCCAGAGTGTGACTGTTTCTTTCCCCATATACAGTACAAGCTGAATCCTGTTCTTTTCTTGTTCACATGGTTTACACATCCTTCTTGTTCACCTTTTTCTAGCCCCTCGAGGAAAGAGAGGCTGGAAGACCTTTTATGCGGTTCTCAAAGGCATGGTCCTGTATTTACAGAAGGTACCATCCACTATTCACTTCCCTGTTCTTACTGTAAGGCAAACTTGGCATTTAAATGATGTGATTATACTACCTGATTGCAAATATATACATATATTTTATTATTCCATTAACCTCTGTATGTGTTCAAAGCAGCCGAGGTTAAAATTCTGGGTTGCGGTTGTGATACGTTGTGGTGATCATCAGTCACATTCAGATACATAACCGTAGTCAAATATACAACACTTACTCGTACTTCATTAATATGCTTGCGGCGCGACCTGCGTTACATCGATCACGCTTCATCATTTGTTTTAAATTACAGGTGCTTTCAGAGTAATTTAAATTCATGTTTCATGCTTTCCATTATAGATAATTTCCCTATTAACAACAGGCAACAAGGCGCTTCACATTTAGTGTGAATGTTTTTCCAGTCATTTGCATGTTCCCAAATTATTAGCTGTAAACTGAACTGAAGAAAGAAGAACGAAGGTGATCTGGTATGTTTTGGACGTTCCTAAGGCAATATATGAAGGAATCAAAACTATGTTAACTTGCAAGTGTGTTACTTGTCTTTGTTACTACCTTTAACATTTCTGCAGTTTTTCAAGCTTCTTAATTTTAATATTTAGCCGCCGTCATTTGAATAATCCAGTCTCTATTTTTTTACATATACATTACTGCACAATGAAGTTCTTTTCCCCGGTATAACTGGGGTCAGCGCGCGGGGTCAGCCATGATACTGCACCCCTGGAGCAGATAGGGTGTTAAATGCCTTGCTCAAGGGATCAACAGTGGGAACCTGGTGGAGCTGGGGCTTGAACCCACGACCTTCCGATTGATAATTCAGTGCCTTGAGCTACCACTGCCCATATGCAACCAGATTATGAAATAATTCCAAACAATATTGGCAGGTATGGCAGTTATTTAAGGAACTAAAACACTCAGGGTGTGCTTTTAGGAAAATAATTTGAAATCAAACACTCCTGAGAAGTTAATTATTTATCAATCCCAATACTGCAGCAATTTGCTAAAGATTGCAATGTTTATTTAATAAATTAATTTCAGTTTTGGATAGGATACGGCTTGTCCATGTTGCAGCTCTTAATATTACATGGATTATCTATAGACTGAGCTCAGCTTATCACAGTTTCAATAAATAAATTAATCATTTTCATGCTCTTGAGACGAAGAGGGCTTGGCAGACTTTCTCATTTTCCTCCAGCCACAATCCATAGGGGATGAATAATTTTACACCCAACAGTATGTGAAGAACAGTATGTCCTTTGCAGGGATGTGTCAGTCACAGGCTGTATATACAGTACTGTGCATTGCTGGAGGTGTGCGTAGGCTTAGCACAACGAGATCATCGTATGCTTCTATACATTCGTCATACTTTAGGGAAGTGGGTCGCAGGAAGTGAAGTCAGTTTTGGGTAACGATTACTTCAAATAATATGTTTAATGTATGTAACTATGTTTACAATGTGTGTTTTTTGAGAGAGCTATTAGAGAGAGATTAATGAAAGGTACTGATGGCTTTTAGTCAACCAGAATAAAACAGCAACAAAAAAAACAAAAACAAAGTACTCTCTGTTTCCTAGCAATCTGTGCTGTCACTTTTCTGATAGAAGCTGCTGATGGTCAGTTGATAAAGCTGGTTATTATCTTGCCTGCAGATATAATAGTTTATTAATACAGAATACGTTTAGAATAAACTGTAAAAATACTCCAAGACAAGCAAATGCAATACAATATTCAAATCCAAAATCAGCTTGTATGCATGTAATAAAACCTTGAGACAGTGCTGGGTTTAAAACTACAGTAGCAACCTTCCAGACATTAGCGCAGCAGAAGTTCACGTAGGTTCAGCTACAGAAGCGCATTGCTAGGAAACAAGAATGATGCATGTCTACGTTCCCTCCCTGATTTCATCCCGAGCCACAGCTTTTCCCATCATCGAACAGCGTGCCTGATATATTAACTGATGAGTGGCTATCATGTTGAATGAATCTTCATGGCTCATCAGCAGTACACACTGAAGTACACAATGAAATTCGAATTTAAAACAGACCTTCGACTTTCATGTGGAGACGATGAGTCTCAACTGTCTTGACTCGCACTTATCAGAACCTGACACATTCACTTAGTCGCTCAGCTAATGTGGGCTGTGTGTAGAGTTGCAGGGAGTATATTAAGCATATTCAGAAATGGATTAAGTCTCGGTCTGAGTCGATTCAGATTATCCAAAATAACATGCGAGGATGCTCAAATTTCCTTGAGTTTTTTTTTTTTTTTTTTTTTCCCTTAATTTTTTGGGCACTGCAGAGTTTAAACACTAAACTTTGAGCTCTGAAATATGGACTAAAGAAGGATGCTTGTCTGTTCTAATAATGTCAAATAAAATCTAGACCAGACATTTTCTTATCTTTTACAGTTTTTTAGGGATGTTAGCTATTCAGGCTTGCCGTTGCGGAAGTTTTGTTGAAGCTTTAAGTTTAATTGATGAGCATAATTTGCCCTTTGGATTGGATGTTGAAGACATGTTATGGCCCTAGCATGTTGATTTTAAGAACACGTTTCTTGTATTTTTGCATTCACACTCGAAGTTCTTTTATTACTCATTATTTTATTACTCATAATAAACTTTTTTTTTTTTATTACTCATTATTTTATTACTCATAATAAAATGTCTGTTGTAACAGTAACCTGTTGCATCAGAGTGGCTGTAAATTAACACAGCTTGAGTCTTCTGATATGAACACATTATTTTATTTGGCTGAGGAATATGTAAATATGTATTTATAGTGGTCCCTATGATGGAAATTTAATGTACTGCTTGGTTTAATGCCCCCCCCCCCCCCCTTTCTACCAAACTCACATATGGGCATTGTGGTAC
>JAQMYG010000009.1:17945973-17970164 GCA_030014215.1 Clariallabes teugelsi | reverse complement strand
ATAAAAAAATATCAAAACATGGTATTGGTGCTAAAAAAGGTGTCACCTAGGTGAAAAGGTGAATTTTCAGAACACCATTTTTCATAATACTCAATGCTTCTTATCTCCCGATCCATGCTTTATTTTTTGTAACTATGCATACACTATATTATTATCAGAAAAAAGAAATAAATATTTGCTAAATACAGTTTTATGCTTTTTTTTATGTATTGTCTGTAACTTTGTGGAATTCAAATCTTTCAATTTAAATGAAACTTTACATGAAAAGACATAAACCAAAAAAAGTGTATTATTCTAAAATGTAAAATTGTTATTGCAACATGAATTTTACACAGTTGCAGACATTATTTTTGCTTAAAAAATTCTCAATTTTCCATAGAATGTTTTAATTTAAGTAGCAATTGTTACAGCTTTCTAGAAGCTTACATCAGTTTTAGTATAAATACTGTACTCGTACTAAGAAATCAGTTGCATTTTAAATTATTGTTGGAAGCGAGACAGTGTAATGCTGGAAAATGGCTACTTTTGAGGCACTTGTAATATTATCTCTCCATAACAGCTAAAGTTAGCAACTTGAAATTTTTAGGGAAGCAAGATTGGTCACTTCCATGTTGCATAAACTTCAGAAGTAGCTTCTCTGGCATGCATATTTTCTGTATTATATGTATAACCAAAAAAAACAAAACAAACGGCCTAATACTGTGGTTTGGCCAATTTTTATCGGAGGATTAGTTAGAGATGGGTCTTAACCTGTTATGAATGTGATTAGATGGTATAAAAATTCTCACCATCAAACCTTCTGTGAAAACATTATTTAAGCAATATCACATTAGAGGGAGTGAAAAGAGTGTGTAGTAATGCAGTAGTGCCTGTTATCAAGGGTTAGAGAAGGCTTTGTGATTCAGCCTTGTGTTAGAAGCTAGTTAGGTTTGTAACTCACGTCAGCTGTGAACAGAACAACACGGACAGTTTAGAGGCAATTCGGAACAATTTAGAAGCAATTACTAGGGAGACAAAGTGTTGTTTAAGATGATAATGTGCTTCCTTGCTGAAAGTGCTTCTGTGGCTGCTTTTAAATGTGGGTTTTGGCAGGCAGCTGGCAACCAACAGTTAGTGACTATTAAGTTGGTAATTAACAATTGATAGAACACCTGTGATGAGTATTACATATAGTTAAACGTCTACGTATTGTTCTGCTGTGTATCAGCACTCGTGGAATGCTTCTTGTCCAATCAGATCAATCAGGCAGAACTGTTGTACACGTATAATGGAATATATGATATTTTACTCATTTAATTCAAAAACACACATTATTAAAAAAAAAAAAAATACATGCATCTTTATCTTTATACCAGGACATAGCGAAATTCAATATGATTTGTTCAATGGTTGATTTTTTTTTTTTTTTTTTT
This sequence comes from Clariallabes teugelsi, assembly GCA_030014215.1. Taxonomy (NCBI): domain Eukaryota; kingdom Metazoa; phylum Chordata; class Actinopteri; order Siluriformes; family Clariidae; genus Clariallabes; species Clariallabes teugelsi. Next base: position 17,968,752 of record JAQMYG010000009.1, on the reverse strand, counting down.
TTAGTAATTTATAATTTTTTTAATATGTTAACATTTCTTATAGTGCCAGCCACTTCACAAAGACTTGATGTAAATGGTGGTCACATAATCCAGGTCTAATAATAACAGATCTCAAATGTGCTGTTATTTTACAAAGAAACTTTTTGTGTTGTTTTGAAAATCAATGTTTATTTGGTGAACCTTTCTGTAAGGGGAACATTTGTCTCTAGAGTCTCAAGTGTCACAGTATGTAGTGAGCCATAGGTTTTCAAGACCGATGATCTTGCTCCATGTGGTTTCTTAGTTGAATGTTATTAATAAAGTAAAAATGGACTGATGACAAATTGCTTTGGTAGATACGAATGCAAGTCTTGTTTCAGCAGGTTTTAGCTACAAGGACGGTTTCTCACAATACATCAAATAGCTTTAAAACATGTTTCCAGTGTATCACTGAATTCTAGGAATGAGTAAAATGATCAAGTCCCTTGAGTCTTTCTGTACTCTGACCACAAACAAGTTTGGGTGTGTATCTAATGTCTAAAAAATTATTTAGTTAGTTTCTGTTCTGTTGTTTGTTGTGAAAAAAAAAGTGTATTTAGAATGCAGGCTCCTTTCCACCAATAATAAGAACTTGCCATAACGTGTCCAGGTGGAATTGTTATCTGGAAGACAAATTACCCTCAGCTTGGGGTGTGCCATTTAGACAGATCATCCATTTTTATTTTCATGAATATTTTAAACGTCATATATTTTTTAGCCACATTAAGTGCTGTCCTGTTGTCCTGCAGGATGAGTACAAACCTGAGAAGGCCCTGTCTGAGGAGGACCTGAAGAACGCCATCAGCGTGCATCATGCCCTGGCCATAAAGGCTGTAGACTATGAGAAGAAGCCCAACGTACTCAAACTGAAGACAGCCGACTGGAGAGTCTTCCTTTTTCAAGCCCAGTAAGAGTCGCTGACCGTCCAGGAAATGCACAGCTTATAGAAGACAGAAATGTCATCACTCACAGGACCACAATGGAGACCAGGGGGAGAACAGAGACCTCCCCTGGAACTAAAATTTAATTTCATGCTTGGCTTCTTAGTGAAAACACATTTATCTTCCTTCTTAGTCTGTTCCTTCTCTTTTTCCCCCTCTTTCTGCTCCTTGCCTTAGTATTCATGGCAAACTAAATAAAGGGCCTAATCAATAAAAATAGACTGGAGCTTTCCTCAGGGACCATTTTTAAATGCGTTAATTAGAGGACTTCACTCTGTGACAGTAGTAAAGCAATGCAGCACCTTAATAGGGACGTAGTGAGGTGACATTTCTGCACGTTTCGAACTTATCGATATCACCAATTGCATTGCACTTCTGAAACAGTCAGCATATGTGACGTATTAAACATGTTCTAGGCTACTTTGCAGCAAAAAATGTACCTTAGCCCATTATCACTTTGTAATACTCAATCAAATGAATTCTAATTCACTTAAGGCAGCCTTTTAAACACTGGTTTACCGTATAGAAAGTGCTCAGTGTCATCCGTTTTTTCCACAGGAGCCCTGAGGAAATGGAGTGCTGGATCAGAGTCATTAACTCGGCGGCTGCCATGTTTTCCGCTCCCTCTTTTCCCGCTGCCATCGGATCGCAGAAAAAATTCAGCCGTCCGCTGCTGCCAGCCACCGCTACTAGGATGTCACAGGTGAAATCATAATAAACACAAATGCAAGCATGTCTAAAGATCAAGTATTATGAGTTTGAAGTCACCCATGACTGTGAGCCAAAGGAAGCTAAATTGGTCATGCTCTTTCTGTGGGAGCGATAGTGTACTCTTACTGCCCTGCCAGTTTGTGACGTTTATGAGCCCATGTATGTGGAAAGTGAGAAGATATCAGCATTTGGAGGGGTTTATGTAGGAAAGCATGGGTTAAACTTTACCCTCCTAAAGCCAATTCCAGCCAATTCTTCCACAGGCTTAATGGACAACTGACTGATGAGCTGTTTCATGATAAAAGGGTTTTTTTTTTCTAAGTGTTGGTACAGTAGCTCTTTTTGGAAACTTAGTTTGCTGTCTAAAAAGGCACCAATGGAAATCAAGAAGGCCATTATTATGCTAAAAAATAATAAAACAGGCCTATCAGAGAGATAGCAGAACCATTCGGAGTGGCCAAATCATCTGTTCTGTTCTCCTCTGAAAGACCACAGGAGATGACAGATGATGAAGTGAATGACTTCCTGGATGGATAAACCCTTCTCAACATCTAGAACACTCTGTAGAAGAAAGGCATATCATTGTCAAAGTCTACAATAATGAGACACCTTCATGAATGTACACACGAATGGTTTACCTGAAAGCAATATGGAGAAGAAAAGGAAAGGCTTATTCTCCAAAGCATACTATATTATCTGTCAGGCACGCTGGTGGCAGTGTTATGGTATGGGAATGTATGGCTGCCAATGGAATGGCGTCAGTGGTATCTACTGATGAGCTGATTGCAGAGAGAAGTAGCAGGATTTTTAAAATTCTGAGTTTGTGTAGAGCTCTACTTTCTGCTTAGATTCAGTCAAATGCTGCAAACCCATAGGAGAGAGCATCAAAGTACGGATGAATATGGACCGAAAATATGCACCATGAAAGCAACCCAAGAGCTTCTTCATAAGACAAAGAAATTAAATGTTCTTAAAGGGCTGGAACAGGTACCAGACCTCAATCTAACTGAACTGGTTTTCATTAAGCCACAACTGAAGGCGGATTGACCCACAAACGTGCAGCAACAGAAGCCAAATGAAGTAAAGAGTTGGTAGAGCAACTCAAGGGAGGAAGCTCAGCATTTATGACGCCCCATTTTCTCTTTGTTGTATTGCAGGAGGAGCAGCTGAAGTCGCATGAGGCCAAGCTGAAGCACATCTCCACAGAATTAGCTGAACACAGGTCCTACCCTCCAGACAAGAAGGTCAAAGCCAAGGAGGTTGACGAGTACCGCCTTAAAGAGCACTACCTGGAATTTGAGGTAAAGCAAACAGCACTGGCATTGCGACTAGGTCTTGCATTGCACTTTATTTCATCAGTAAAGCCCTTGTTTTTTCATGTTTACCCTGTCACTTCGACATTCTCTCATTGTCTTTAACACTTTTTCTCCGAGAGTGCTAGAGCAGTGCGTCGATTTGACAGAAATGAGCTTATTTACACATGCTGACAGATGCTCTGCTGAACACTGTCTCGTTTAAACACTGGACTTGAATGAATGACGGGAAAGAAAGAGAATCTCAGCCACTACACTTCTTTCTTTTTTTCATTCGGTTAGTTGTTTTTTCTGAATTCAGTTATACTTTGTTTTATATTAAGTTATAACTTGTTCGATGGCTTAGCATCCTCAGAATGGTACGTATGGTATTTTTGTAGCAAGTAGCAGTAGGTCAGACTTGATCAATTCAGTGAAGGAGAACACATGACGCATCATTTCTCTCATAACTACAGTATTTAACCCCAAGATTCATCACTTGTGTCTTTGCATTGTGCAAAAGCCTAGTAACCGTGACCATGTATTTTAATTTCACGTCTGATCCCTTTGTGATTATTTGCTGAGTGTTTGTTCTACTCTCTAATTATGTTGCCCCAAGGCGTCTCACAAATGATATGAGACCATGCTTGAGGGAGCTGCTGCTGTTAGAGAGATGTTACCAAACTCTCCCACACAGTCTTGTATTCTTTGTACCCTGCACGCTGTAAGGTTTAGAGCAACTTTACTGTAGGTTTACTGTATACTTAAATATTTTTGATGTGCTGAACTGTTTGAACGTGGTATTCCCATTAGAAGCTGTTAGTTGTCTGCTCTCAATCGTAAGTGCAAATGGTCCATTTTATTTTTTTCATTCATCATTTTCCAGCAAAGTTCATGACATATTAATGAAAAATCCACAGAACCAATAGTAGTAGAGATGACACATACTGTGTCTGACATCTCAGTTACAATCTATGAAATGATGAGCACGACAGGGGTATTGGCCCCATAGCTGAACCTTTGGAAGGTGATGTATTTAAGAGGACAAGGCTAAAGAATTGGACCCACTAAAGGATTAAAATGCTGCTGCATCACTCTCTTCAGGTACAAATGAAGCAAGGGCCAAATTCCACAGTTCATAATGTAAGAAATGGTTATCCATGGCAGAAATAAATCAATGCACCTATATAATGCAAATGAATATATACTTTACACCAGTCTCCATTTTGCTGCTGTAGCCAAATACTTACTGATGATTGACGGTAGCGCTCGTGGCTCCACAGTGACTCTGTCCTTCCTAAAAGTGAAAGTTTAAAATAACAAAGCTGGTTTATCTTTGGTTTGCCCAAATTCTAAAACTATTTACTTGTGCATCTATGATTTCTTTGAGGAAATAGAATTGATTTGCATTAATGTGTTAAGCCTTTTAAATGAATGGCAAGAGTTAATGATTAAATGTTGACAACCCTAGTAAAAAAAAAAAAAAGAAAGAAAGAAAAAAATTTATAATTTCATTAGCATAAAATTTTATTATGAATGCTATATGATTGAAACATTCAGATTTTTTTCCCCGCTCCTTTTTGGACAATTTTTGAAAAAAATGTTTGCTCACCTGATAGTTTACCCCGAACTCTTTCGCACACACCCCCACACACACAAAGCCTCCAGTGTCTGAAAGGCCTTTGCTGAAAATAGCCATTCTTTCTTCAGTCTCAACCCCCTGCTTTTCCTGTTACCTTCGATGACTTTGATAAAGTATTCGGTGGCATGTTTAAAAGTGACCCAGCAGCCCCAGACAATTAATTCGCTATTGACGTAGCAAATAAAGGTCGTTAAAGGTTACTGAGCTACCATGAAACAACAATCATCTTATGCTACAACATGAATATCTCCGGCCATCCATAGCCATTTTGTTAAAGATTTTGGTGTAGACAGAAGCATGCTGGAATCCAGTCAATGTTTGGTAAGTCCATGTGAGGATTTCATCTGCCAGCAGTGCGGGGGCACCTTAGAGGTTCTGGTGAAGACCAGATGCATGCAAGTGTATGATTTTGCTAAGAATGTCTATGTGTGCACATCAGGGGTAGGTCGAGTGCAGCAATAATCTCAATATATATTTATTCAAGGGTTTTCTTTGGATGCTGGTTCAGGCTTGCTGATCAGGGATCTAACTCTAAATCTACATCCATATTTCTATAAAGCTGTCTCATGAGAAAAACCGATTGTTAAAAGCGGTCTACTAAAAGTTTAATTGAGGTTAGACGTTCTGTGAGATGCCCAAAAAAGTTCCAGTGCTTTATTTTCCTATCCACAATGGATAATTTGTCAAATGAACAAATGCGAAGCTGTTATATGAAACATCAATGGCTTGCTGTACTCTGTCACATTCAGGGCTGCTTGATGGGGAATGAAGAACATTTTCAAATAGCGGTTGGCAGGTGTGCTTGATGTAGTAATGAGATGATTTGCAGTAGAGCCACGCTGCCTCCAAACAACCAGGAGATTTAGACTAACACACAAATCAGAATTCACTATTTTAAATGGACATCGTGGCACAGTGTGCTATTATCATCATTTATAGCCTTTCCTTTTGCAAATGAGATGAAAGATAAATGGCCAAATCTTGACTCAATTTCTGCAGCACCAACAACATAAAATGGTCAATAGCTATCAAGGAAATTAAGTATATTGGATTCCAGGATGGTTCTGAATGTAATGTTTTGCTGACTTTCTGTAAGATGTTTTAAACAGTAGGGTGTCTGCTTATTATTATTAGATGATCTACCTACTTGATTTACAGCAGGTTTACCCTGCTTCGTGCTGCAGTACTGGGACAAGCATGACTCATGAGAGGTCTCCCACAGGCCATAAGACTGCTGAATAACAGTACTGTACATTGCACATTGTCTTTCACTGCATTTAACACTTTTCTTACCCACCTAACTCTTTATATTCATAGTAGTACATGTAATGTAATTATATTACCTTTATAGTCATATAATCACTACTTGTTTTTAGCAGAATTCTACTACAGTACAGATTTAAAAATTTTCATGCATACAACATTCTATCTATTGTACATTCTATATTGTACCTTTATATTGTATTCCCCCAGTATCTCTACTTATTTATTCCACATTGCTGTTAAGTTGTTCATTTTCTGCATCAGCACAGCTCTGACACAAGTGCCCTCTGTAATTCAAGTGATATGTTTATACCACTGTTAATATGTTTAAATATGTTATTTTTCTATTGTAATGGCCAAGTGATTAGGCTTTTACAGTATGATGGATGACATTACATAATTCAAAACAGAATAATAAATGTGAGCAAACAGATAATTTGACAAAGAATATAATATCATCGTTGATTTGATGTTTTTCGTAAGAAGACATTTATAGAAGGAGTCTTCATTGTCCGTGCAAAAAAAAAACACAGTACATTTTATTTTGTCTGAATACTTATGCCTAAAATACATGTTATTTTGTCTAAATACATACATGTATTAACTTGAAGTAAGAGGAAAAGAAAATGCTAATGAGTCAAAGAAAGCTTATTTTAGTACTCTATCTGTCCATCCATTTATCTGTCTTATAGCTGGGGTAAAAATATATTATTAGTAGTAGTAGTATTATTATTATTATAATGGACATTGTTGGCTCAGTGGTAGGTGTCTCGCCTGCCATGTTGAAGAACCAGTTTCAGTTCCCACCCAGTGCCCAAACCCCAGCCAATGGATGCGGTGCCTAACAACATTATTATTATTATTATTATTATTAATATTATTATTATTGTGATACATTTTAATCATAGCCATTATTTTAAGTCACTGATGGTCACCATACAAAATACAGACATTCAGTAAATAACAATTGTTTATTAAAGTTGTTAATAAATTTAAAGATGTATAAGTTTTGAATGCAACATAAAATCCGAACACTGAGCCATGATATAAATATGGCTAGTGTTTTAGTGTTATAAATGTTTCCTAGGAGAGAATTTTAGAGCCGGGGAACAGTAAAGAGGAGGCTGAATGTGGAGGAGTGAAGAGGGAGAGTTGGGGTGTAGAACTGTATGAGCTCTGAAAGGTAACATGGAGCAAGGTAATGGAATAAAATTGAAAATTTGGATAATTTCGAAGGGGTGATGTGTTGCATGCAGGGAAGCCAGGTTATAATGCAGGTAGCAGAATTCTGAATCAGTTTATGCTGGAGTTTATGTGGTAGACAAAAGCGAATTACAGTAATCAATGCGGGAGGTGAGCAACACATGGATGAGAATGGTGGTGCTTTGCAGGGTAATGTATGGGTAGAGACGGGCAATGCCACGAAGATGGAAGTAATGTGACATGGTGATGGTGTTGTTGGAATTAAGGAATAGACCGCTGCCAGTGATGATACTCAAGCTCTCGCTAATCTCGCTCATCGCTTTGACTTGGGCCCCGAGGCAGGGTGGCAATCCATCGCAGGGCACACACATACACACACTATTGGCAATTTGTGAACCCCAATTAGCCTAATCTGCAGGTATTTGTACTGTGGGAGGGAACCGGAGTACCCGGAGGAAACCCACCAAGCACAGGGAGAACATGCAAACTCCATGAACACAGAGACGGGAATCAAACCCTGAAGGTGCGAGGCGACAGTGCTAACCACTACACCGCCGTGCCGCCAAACCCATCGCACAGAAAAATGGAAAGAGTACATTTGAAATCTATAAGAAGAACCTCTCTGTCTTGTACACGGTGATGTGAAAATAAAAAAAATCTAATATCTCTTGGTACTTTCTGTTCAAAAATACAGCATGCTAGTATATCTCATATTTGAGATCATTTGGCTGATAATGTTTTATTCCATCTCTGTGCAAATGGCCACAGTAATAGTTGTCTGCTCCTTTCACCCGTCCTGTTTGCAGCACTGCACTTCAGAGCTCTCAACCGGGCACGGATGAAGTGGAGTGATGTCCTGCAGCGTGCTTCAAACGCTAAGCACACCTCCCTCAGATCTTCACAGCAGTGGCATGAAACTCTGCGGAACAAAGCCCTTGTACTGCATTACCGTCGGATAACGCAAATCTTTCGGTGCTTTGTGCTTCTCTGCTCCCTCCCTCTGAGCATGCCGCACATAAAAGACAGCTACAGCTCGGACATGCCTGAGCTATCTGTCTAATTCATGTGAGAGACACGTACATGTGTTCTGTCATAAGCCGTGTTTCTGGTGTTGGAGATGTTTTTTTTTTTGTTTTTTTTTTTTTTTATGTGTCCAGTTCTCATGAACCAGCACAAAGGACTTCAACATGTTCTCCGCAAGCCCATGTAGGCTTTCTCGGTTCACCTGTTAGCTCCTGTATTCCAAAAACATGACGAAGGTTAAATGGCTACTCTAAATTCCCCCAAGGTATTAATGTGCCACCCCTGGTGCATTTATGAATCAAGGTTAACATCAAATTTGCACAACACAGTCATTCTCCATGTCCCTACCTCTGCAGTGCACCACAATCACAAAGCAGGAAACAGCGCTCCATCATAGCTCGAGAACCATTTAGTCCTTCAAAATGGAACGAGTCTAAGAAGAAGAAGAAACTATCTTCATATCTTCTGTGTGGTCCGAGGAAGTAATTGATTCTGCATGAAACTCCTTTAGGTGTGTTGCAGATCAATAGCTTCGTCTTTGTGTGCTACACTTGATTGATTAAAGCCCTGCCTTTAATCAAATGCCTAATGCTACAGTACATTATCGTGTGTGAGGACTTGAAAGAGGTGTGTATTGATCGTAAAAGCAGAAATGACATAACTGTTGTTGCTGAAGTGTTTTGTCCAGGATGTGAAAGGGTGATCATGTGTGTGTGCATGACTCCAGGATCTGAAATACAGTAACCTTATGTTATGCAAGACAGTGTTGAAGAGCTGCGTGTTCTATAGCAGATGCATTCTGCCCGCTGTAGGCACTATTGTACACCGATCAGCCGTAATATTAAAACCACTTTTACCGACAGGGTGGCTCTGGCCCCTCAGGGCATGGCTGCGCAGGGCTTCTGGGGGTGTGCTGTGGTGTCTGTGGCAGTGTGTCCTTTGTGTGTTGTGGGTGTGGGCTGAGATATACATGGATTGGACTTGATGGTCTGGCACATCCTATGAGTTCTCGATCACATTGAGATCTTTGAAGTTTGGAAGCCAGGTTGGTGGGATTGAACAAGCGGTGTGTTGGAGGGGGTGGGGATGGGGGTTGATCTCATGCCAAATGGCATTTTTTAACTTATTTTGGAAAATTATTATCCGCAGGCACACATGGATGTTTACAGCAAAACATTTCTGTTTGAAAATCACTATATATTCTTCTTTTTGAAGCATTGAACTATCACGAGCACTGGTTTGCCTCATTTGGGAATCATAATACTTACAAAAGAAAATTAAGCAAAGAGATAAAAGGATCAATAACACCTTTATAACCTTAGGGGACCACAGATGAATATGGCTGGTTGATGCCCAATATGACACATCCCTGCACTGCACTATGATAAGTTGCTGTCATCAAAAACCAGAGTGTACCTTAAAGAGAAATGCCAATGAGGATGTAAACTGAAGTCTTTATATTGTTTTTAATGTTTTAGATGATTTTCACAAAACTTTGCAATTAAAAAGATTTTGTGTGTACCTAAACTCAACACCTCTTTTTATCCTCACTACTAATTGCTGCCATGACTCACTAAAAAGAACCACAATCAAAGACACTGAATTCCATATTTCCATGGCCAATTTGGGACAAAACTGTGACAGGCAGGTGGAGTTATAGTGTTTTGTAAAATGATGCAAAATTCATATTGATGGAACCAAAAAACCATAAGAAACAATGCACAAAATATTTTCAAACAGCTTGTAATACTTGCTTTTGTAAGTCTTGCTTTTCTCAAAACTGCCAGAAGGAGTTATCTCATTTTGCTGTCATAATGGAATCTTGGTAGTATGTTAGTATCTTAGTTTCATAAACAGCTTTCGTAATGTCACACATCAGAAGATCTAGCTAGCTGGTCTCGCTCACCTATGACACCTATGATGTCTGAGCCGTGTTCTGTATGGCTCATGTAATCCAGTTCATTATGACGCTGCTTTCTTGCATTTTAAACTGAAATTGTGTGATCAGTTGAACCAAGGATAATCATCAGTCTCAAATGCTGCTGCTGACTAAGCATGTATTAAGCATGTATTACAGACTTTGGCAAAAACCGCTTTATTTTAATTTGGTTTTGCAATTGAATTATTTAAAATTTGCACATACAATCTGCTTATTAGCTTGTAGTACTCTGGGGTTAAATGCATTGTTATTAAAAAATATAGAGAGAGAGATATTTTTGAACCATGTACTGATGTACTTAAGGTTGCAAAGTCCTAACATTTGAAATAAAGAATTGCATGTGCATCCTCTTATGGTGTAAAAGTTAGATATAATAGATATGTGAGGAACGGAGAAATATTACACAAAACAAACATTACGGGTTAAGACATTTTTAAACTGTTAACAACCATTAATTAATCATTACTGTCCCTAAGTATAGATCAGTGGAGCAGATCAAATTTTTTAAATCCGTCTCTCTCTCTTTGCCGTTTGCAGGAAAACCGTTACGAGACGTACGTGAAGCTGTTGAAGGACGGAGTGAAGGAGCTCCTAAGTGCTAAAGAGAACGATGCAGCTCTGAAGAAATCCCAGTCCAGCCCACACCTCAACCAGGAGTCCCAGCCAGCTGCCGCCAAAATCAAGCGCAACACATCCGAGAGGAAGGACTACCGTCCCGAGACGCCCAAGGTCACATAGAGCAGCGTGTCCTCACCCCCCCTCTCTTGAAAAACAAGAGCCATTCTTCACGACATGTGAAATTCTATTTTGATGTAATTTATTATCTGCCACTGTTGTAAACGGAAAACTGTTGTGTAAACTGTAATTGAATTGATACTCGTCCTCTTTAGATCGACTGGTGCTCGTGTAGCTGTTTGTAGGAGACATTACTTAACATCCGTGTGGTCCTTTAATTTCCTTTCAGTGTCGTCGACATCGTCGCAGCTGTCATTGTCGTGATGAGCGTGTGATTTCCTCGCGAGACGTTCAACTCGATTCGTTTCCCGCCGTGTCGCGTCTCGAAACTTGATTTGCCTTTCACTCACGAGGAGTTGTGCTTTCCCGCCTAGAGTTCCGTGCCGATTTCCACAGCAGTTTCTTTGTGCATACAGTAGGCAGTAGCCGTGTCCTTTCTCAGAAGGTCATTTTAGTACGGAAATGAATCGAACGTTGAAACCGCAGCTTATACGCGAGTAAGGCTTCCAGAGAGAACTGACAGGAGACTTGAATGCGTTTCTCCGAATCGCGAGAAAATGTTCTTTAAGGACCGCCGAGATTTTTATTTTTTCATTACAGTGATGCATCAGGATGTAAATACAGAAACGCAGTGCATCAGGTCATGATCAACAATCTCAATTGTACCAGCATGTTACAGCAGTGTAGAGAAGTTTTGTTCTTTTGTAACGATAAACCCGAGGTACTTCATTTAAAGCTAAGTTGAGTTGTATTTTACAAAACACGGCTTTTCAGACCTGCGGATTGATGTGCATCATTGGTGCAGGCGAGCCAATTATTTTTTTAAACTCTTAAAATAAAAAGTATTCTGCTTTTTTTTTTTTTTTCCTCTTTTTTTTCTTCTTTTCTTAATTTTTTTCTTTTGCGTAGTGTAAATGCCAATGCTCCTTTAGTGTATTTTATAATCTTATATATTTGGATTTATAATTCTCAGTTCAGGAACATTATTGTTGTAAAGACAAAATTAGTATTTATAGTGCACTTTAAGACTTAGTTCTTCTGTTTAAGTATTTAGAGCTTTATTAAAAAACAAAATAATAATAATAAATAGTGACGCATTTCTTGGCTACATCGCAGGTTTTTTCAGGCCATGTACATCGTGTTTAGCTTATTGAAGGTACTGAGCTGAATGTACGTTTATTTTAATTTTTTTCTTCTTCCTGTCAGCTCAAGTTGTAGTGTGTTCGTCTGTCGGTGGTTTTGTAGTTTAGCCCTTAGACGTAGGTCGTCGCGCGAAGACAAAGTTTCCTATTTAGGAGGCTATTTACGATGCTGTATAACGAGGAACGATCGCCTTCGGTGACGTCGTATTCATTAGGCAGAGGATGGAACACTATGAAGATTTTTACACTTCCATTGCTTATTGCACAGATTTCTTTCCGTCGCAGATCCACACACACCGTTTTCAGTAATTGAAGGTTTGAATTGAATTCGAATTGAAGTATAGTCAGGCTGTTTGAGGATATTTTGAGTTAGTTCATGCAAGTCCCTCCAGTCATAAACGATGTTTACTTGAACTAGACGTATTAAAATATGTAGGACACTTTATTTTTATTATACAGTATGTAGGTTACTATTATTTTTTGATTTCATTGTTTATTTAGTATACCTACGGAATGATGAATGTGAGCGAATAGGATCGTAATAGTTGATCGCAAGCTCACTCAGAACAATAATTCAGATCGGTTTCTGTGTTGCTTTTGCTCTACAACGGCTACACACTAAGCTTCGTTATTAGCGCTTCTTTTTTCGCTCAATACCACTATTTTTATTAAACAACAGTAAGGATTTTAATATTTAAGCACTTAATATGTACTTTCAGCTTTCACATTTGCTTGTTAACATCCAGCATTTAAAAGGGTTTTTTTTTTTCCTTTCTCCCAGCGTCTGGGAGTTGACCTGAAGAGATCGACATCCTTAATATTGTTCGTGTATGACTACATCTATACTGACCAAATAGTTTCCCTTGTTAATAGAGAATATTTTTATTTCAGCAGCACAGTTTCATTCCTTCGACATAAGGAATCAAATAGATTTTAGTCATTAATTTTGATGGAAAGATGACAGGACAATACAAACTAACTGAAAGGTAAGGTTAAAAAAAAAAGAAAACACGGGTATACGTTTGTTTAAAAAAACATTTTTTTGGCACGTCTGTTGCAGGTTCTCTCTCTTTTTTTTTTTTTTTTTTTTTTTTTTTTTGTATTTAAATTAAACCAACATTAACTTAAATTAATAAACCATAAAATCAATTTTTTTTATTTTTCAAACTGGAATTTTCAAAACTGGATGGTGTACAGTACATTAGGAGAGGTCTGATGTTTTTTGCATAGACTTTATTGCCTTATAAAAATTCTCAAATAGCTCCCAAGATTTGTCTGTTTGCTCTAGCAAACCTCGTGCTAATGTTAGTCCAGCCCACTTAGTCCATGTCCAGATCAGAAGAGAGCTCCAAGGGCGATTCAAGACCAAAGCCGGAGATGCCCTACCTTTAAAAGAAAAAAGAAAAAAAAAAGGATTAATTGGCAGGATTTAAAATGACCTGGACACGATGGAGCTCAGGAAAGGGTTTGAAATTTGGGTTACTGGTTGTCCCGGCGATAAGGCCGAGTATAAAATCTGACCATCTAGACTAAGATGTTGATTAATAAACTCTATAATATCTTGTCATCTGTGTTCGGACCAGTGTATCAGAGAGCAGCTGACTCTGTACATACTCATGCCTCAGTAGACAGTGATGCACCTTAGCCTTCTGATGGACTGTTTGGTCTCCAAACACCACTTAGAAATCTCTCTCTCAAAGCTGTGATCTTGTACAATCCTTTAACTCTGTAAATGCTGTTCTATATAACTGTCGCCCTGTGTTCAGAGGATTCCACTTTTCCGCTTGTTTAAGTGATCTCTTGGTATAAGAGTGTGTCTTACGCCCTACAGGAGATCCAAGATCAGGGACACAGTGCTGGTGTCATACAAACTGTAGACGGTTTCAGTGAATAAAATATACAGTATTTAATTCAATGCAACACCTCTTGTCGTTTTTTTTTTCCTTCCCTCTTGTGATGAATTTTCCTTCTTGCTATATACTGTATGCATATATACATTTTTAATGTCAGGAAAGCAGTTGCCTTGAAAATGTTGGTGAGCGAGTTAATCAAAAGATCTGTGCTTCATTGAAATGCTTTCAGCCAAGGTAACAGCACAGCCTCCTACAGAGGATGCATAAGAAAATACCAAGTAACCCATGGCAACACAAGAGCCGAGAGCTGATTTAATGAAACAATATCAATGCTAAGCTCCGTATAAATGTAGCACTTTTAAAGTGTTTTTTTGCTCATCACCCTGTTTCTTTCAAGGAGATGATCCTATTATTTAATTCACAGTTGCTATGGAACCGAATCATTCGAATCTACAAGACGAGAATTGGTTCTCACAATTTCCAGAAGTGCAGGACAAAATATTTAAGAGCTGCTTTTCAAGTGGACTTGTGGAGGTAGACTGATTATGCTTCCATTACAGTGATTTCTGTTAAAGCACAACACTATGATGTAGGCATTCACGGACCTAGTCACGCTTTTTGCTGGTCAGGGTCATGGTTGATCTGGAGCATCTCATGGGATCACTGAGGTGGGAACGCACCCTGGATCGGACACCAGTCATACGCAAAACTGTCGCACACTTACTCACACCTAAGGGAAATTTTAAGGATCCGATCCACCTCCAGGCATGTTTTGGGAAGGAAACTGAAGAACACAGATGAAACACATACAGACAGTAACCCAAGCATTGGCCATCAATTGTAATCAATTTTTCCCACTGTTGTGTTTTTTTTCCCCTTCAGATTTTTTTTTTACTCATAGTATTATCCATTCATTTTGTAAACAGGTGATTTGAAGGTGGTGGTGGTGACTCAGTAATTAAGGCTTTGGGCTTGCAATCAGAAAGCTGTTGTTTAAATCCCAGCACCACCAAGCTGTCACTGCGGGGTACTAGTGCAGAACCCTTCCAAAAAACTTCATCTGCTGAGCTTAATTGTAAGTCACTTTGTACAAAAGTGTCTGCAAGTCTTGATTTGTCCAAAGTTAAATGTGGCAAAATAACAAAATGTAAAATGCCACAAGAATTACTGAATCTTTTTAGCCTCACAATTTCATTTTTTTTTAACACTCTGATGGAGAGCATAAACCGGAGCGATGAACAGGAGACCGAGCAGGACAGAGAGAGAACCTTTCATGTTGCGATGTGTCTGAGGCGGATGGTGCTGGATATCCTGAGACTGGAGGCACATCATCGATCAGTTAAAGTGGCATATTAGACCTGTGTTAGTAATCAAACCCACAGTTTCTAATGTTTCTAATGAATCTCATTCATAGGATGGAGCAGGAGCAAGACCATCAACAACAAACTGCTTTCCTGCTAGGATATCAGCATTAACACACACACCCCACAGCATTTACACACACAAAATACCAGGAAGGCTTCCAGAGCAGATGGCCGTTCAGCATCAATAATTATATCATTTTTAGAGCAATAATTATGATTTTAAAAAAAAAAGAAACCTGCCCCCTCTTCATGAAATGCCTCTTTCACCCCTTATTGTCACATGCATGATTTTAAACATAAGCCCATATACTGTAATGTTTTTATTTATTATTACTTATGTAAGCACAGTATGTCCATAAACACACATGTATGTAGATAAAAGTTACATAAGTAGAACGTACTGATTGGAAACAGTTGCTTAGAAACGCATCGTTGCGATGCACTTCACATGATGGAGAGCCGAGGAGGGAGCGAGGAGCTGATGTCAGTAAGTATGGGTTTACTTCAGAGAGCACTCAGACATTGCTATACTGGAAAGTCACTTATTGTTAAAGTGCATGCACCGTTCTGTACAGCTTTAATGAAAGTGCCTGGGGGGGGAATGTTGTGATGACGGCACATCATCTTCACTGCTTCTTTACACACAAACACACACTATCTTCCTGTGCTGTAGTCTGGAGATGGAATTTTACTGACAACACGTACATTTAAACCATGCAACATCCATGTTTAAAAAGGTATTTATTTAAAACAACCAAAATGACAACCTTAACAGAGAACTATTTAAGGAATAAAACATTGCAAAGTATTATTACTGTACTACTCTATTTATAATGGTGTCTTTTTTTTTTTTAAATAGTTGTTTTATTTGTTGATAAATGTATTCTTATGGAACATCTACAAGGTGAAAAGATAAATAAATAAATACAGCCATGTGTAAAAGTTACTACCCTGTCTTTTAACTGTTAAAAATCATCTGATCATAGCAGGTGTTAGTATTAGGCAAATAAAACCTTAGACGAACAACAATATACAGGTAGTCCATGACTTAGGAACATTCGAGCTGCAACCAGATACCAATATTTACAATTATACTGTATACAATATTGTCAGTGTGTAAGTGAATGTATAAAATGTTCAATGTCCAGTATATTGTATATGTGCGCGTGTGGAGGTGCAGAAGAAATGGGTCGCCTAACTTGTTTCAGTGAATCAGTCCGGAAGCACGACGATAGAAAATGGCTGTCCTGTAAAGTGTCCTGATGGGAATAAATAATCCTGATTTTGGAAAATCCTCAACAAAACAGAGCTCACAGTCCAATACACTGGAAAATAGCTGACAAAACAATTTAAAGGCGCAGAGACAACAATGTTGCATTTCACTGTGAGATTCATTTCCTTAGGTGTTTATGGTTTTTGGCTACATGATGGCAATGTAAGGAAAAGGGACAGAGATTAAGTCAAGTGGATTGGTGTGCTTTACAGTACATTGTATTTTCGTGTCAAAGGCGTATAAGACTCACTTTGTCGGGCTTAAGAACAAATCCGACTTATGAACATGTTCCCTAAATGGAACTTGTTCATAAGTAGGGGACTGCCTTTGTATCTTTTTTTTTTTTTTTTACCATGTAATAAAAATAAATAAAATATGATACTCATATTACTTTTTTGCTGATTCACTGTAAAATCCGATTAATTGTCTATGGAGCAAGTTTTGACTGAGTTAGGGGCCACATTTAAAGGGGTTTATTATTCTGGATCAACATGATTTTTTTTCCAAAGTAGATACTTTCAAGTTCTTTAAAGTGACATCTCTCGGTTTTCAGGCACACCCAAAATGAGAGAGCTAGGAGTCATAGAAGCAAAGGTATTCAGCGTGAGTCCCAAAAGAAGCCTCATAACTTAGAAAGGGACTTGCTTTGTGCCAAGGTTGACTTATTTTACTGTGCTATGGAGACAAAGCCAAAAGTTTTCATATAAGCTTCGTGCAGATTTTGCCACTTCACCTACATTAAATGTCAAAGTTTTTGCACTAAAAAGTCCCCTGATGGTGTCCCTAGTAATATATATTCATACATACATACATACAGTACATACATACATACATACAGGTTCACTCAGCAGATAAGGCATGGATTACTGACCAGAAGGTGTCAGACTCAAAATCCAGCACCACCAAGTTGCCACTGTTGGGCCTTAAAGCAAGGCCCTTAACCCTTAACTGCTCCAATGTATAATGAGATAAAAATGCAAATCATTCTGGATAAGGGCATCTGCCAAATCCTATAAATGTACATACAGTACACATACTGTATACAAGATTTAAGTGAAGTCAAGTAGGATTTTATTTCAACTGTATATGGTTGAAATGACAATAAAGTGTGAAATGAAACATTGTTCCTCCAGGACCAATGTACAAAACTAGCTAAGAGCTATATAAAAAGAAAAAAATCAATAAAGATATAAAAGGCCCCAAATGGAAAAAATGAGTCAAAGAAATGGTTTCAAAGTGCAGTGCAAAAACTTGTAAAAACAAAACAGAAGAAATTCCAACTTTTGGTGAAGTACAAAAAAAAAACACATGGATGCAGCTACTAAGAAGATTGCCAGTTGCCCAGTTGCAATGCTTCTGTTACCGCTATAAACAATGTTTCCGCCCCTTATTAATTTCTTTCCCCCTAGAAGTGAACAGCTAAAAAAAATCTAAAAATGTAAAGTCCTCTGTCCTGAATTCTTTCCAATGTTGGAAAAGCTGCAGTTTTGCCTCTGATACAACATGCTTAAACTGGAGACTCCTTCCATAAATATAATTAAACACCTCTTCACAGAAAACAAGTCCTATTATTGTGTAAATCTTAAGTGTAGAATTGGTGCTTTCAAATAAACCTGTGATTTGAATGATAGTTTTCACTACTGACTGATCAGAACACTTTCTTGAGAATTTGACAGTATGAGGTATAAGTCACTGTACACTAATCTTTAACAACTGAATTAAGGGGCCTTCTACAGTATAACCAACCAAATCTACTTTAAATACAAAAGAGTAGCTCTTAATTGTTAAAATGTTAAAAATAAGATTTTTATATCTTTCTTTGCTAATTATTTCTAATTAAAGTGATCCAATTAAAATATTTTTTAATATTTTAATATATTTTCATGTTTTCATATTTCAATCACAAATAATAAAAATTCTGAAAACATCAGCATTGTTTTAAACCTGTTTTAAAAGTGCCCGTTTAATCTATGATGGACTGAGTAAATGATGGAGAGAAAGAAGGATAGATTAACAGCTAATCATATTCATGAAGAGCTCTTCACATTCATTAGGAAAGCCAAAATTCTTAGCTTGCACCTCAGCTAATGGCTGTAATTACTGCCAAACTGATTCACTTGTCCTTTGTTGTACCCTTAGGCTAAACGTCTTTTCGGCAACACAAAGGTCACACTCACAAAAACAAGATGTAGGAGGGTAACAAAAAAAAAGAAAAAAACAGTTTTTCGTGGCTAGAAATGAATATTGCAACAAGTGCCAGCAGCACTTACATCTCTGTTTCAATAAGCAACTAAAGATAATAAGCAGGTTTAACTTTGCTCATCTCTTTATCCGCTTTTACAAGGTGTGTATTTCTGTGCCAAGCGTACTTGAGCTTTCCACAGTCTATTTCTTGTATACAAATGTCTGCTCACACACAAAGTGCGATAACTTAATAATATTTATGCCATAATGTATGTGCAAGTCTCACGCTCTAATGTGTCAAAAAATTCTTCATGCACCCAGAGCAGCTCTTTCCCAATTTGAGTCTTGGAATGTATTTTTGAAATCAGGCAAGATACACTCACTGATGTGATATCCTGGTCATTCAGTACATTCAGGTCATCAGCTGACTTCATTTTTTGCCACATACTGAAACGTTGCTGAGCCTACTGTAGACCTGACCAACTGAAGCAACCCTTCATGAGCTTCCATTGCTCTAAAGTCCAATCTTCATGCTCCAGTAAAATGAGCATACAAGTCGTTTTCTTAAGGACATACAGCAGTTTATATCCCATCCTGTGAGTTCTCCTTCCATTGTGCATGTTGAAATGCTCTTACTGTCGCTATTAAACATTGCTGTTATTTTTACTGTCAGATTTTTTATGCTGCGGCTTCACCGAGTGAATGAATGGCCATAGAATTATATCACGTTTGTATCGTTTCATAGTTTCTCTATATTTTCTAATACACAAGAGATTTGTTCAAAATGAGCTACAAGATCATTTCTGACATAAGCTTGAGGCATACAGACTATGGAAAAGATTGCATGTACTGTAAAATATGCTCTTATATCAATTTACTGTTTCAGTGAAAAACAATCAGCACAGATTTTCTTTCTTTTTCTATTTATTATGTAAATGAATGTATCCTATTCGATATATTATATTAATGCCTATTTTAGACAGAATTATGAAAAGCTTGATGAT
Source organism: Clariallabes teugelsi (assembly GCA_030014215.1). NCBI lineage: Eukaryota > Metazoa > Chordata > Actinopteri > Siluriformes > Clariidae > Clariallabes > Clariallabes teugelsi. The sequence goes on along the minus strand of JAQMYG010000009.1, from coordinate 17,949,165 downwards.
TAATGCAAAATCACTTTGAACTTATAATTAAGAAACCAGCAAGAAGGGACATTCCGTTTATATGGATAGTAGTGCTTCCTGGAGAAAGCACACTCGTCTGGTTACGACCACCTTCCACTCTGTCTATGGGCTGGATTTGAACAGTAATTGCATTTCAGTGTGGCACGACTGCAAGGCCCTGATGAAAATGATTTACTTCTGAATCAAAGTGAGTGTTTAATTATTAAAAAGCAATCCACTATAGTGAATGTTTTTGCTATACATTTAAATAATCGCTCAGAGATTACCTTTAGTTAAAGGTGGCAAGGCTTAATTTTAAGGCTTATTTTTACCAATGTGGCAATGACCCTGACCCAAAATTTAGTGCACATTCACATACCGAAAACAACCTCTATGATATACAGTACAAGGTTCTGCTGGGGATATTAGTATGAGCTGTCTGATGCCAGAGATTTTCCATCAGGCTTAAAAGCATGGCATTAGAAATGAACTTCATTCTCATTGTCTTGTCAGATGGCTATAATTCTGTGGCTTTAATGGTTGGCATGATGGACCTGCTGGCAAGTGCACTTGGGTCATACCCATTTGTCCTTTCAACTTTAATAACCCAAAGTTTTAAATCATATTACAAGGCAAAAAAGAAATCAATACACATTGATATGACTCCTCGATTCTTTAAAGGAAGACACACTTCTACAGCAAGGTGATGCTAAAGAAGTTTGTAAAATATTATTTCACATTTAAATGACAGAATTTGTAGTGATGAAAAAAATATAGACTCTTGTGTCAACATTAACAAAATAGTCATTACTTATATTAAATACACTTTCTGGCCAGAAAAAGTCACACACTTATATTTCATTTGACTGCCTTTAGCTTTGATGGTGGTGTACAACATGGTGGCCATTTCATGTATAAAAATGTTTCCACATGTTCCCAGAACCACTCTGATTGATGATCTCCATTGATGATGTGGTAACTCGACCATTCAGTATATTCAGTTCATCAGCCGACTTTAATTTATGGCGACATAACATGACATTGTGTCTATACTTCCAGATTTTTTTTACCATTTAATATTGCATCAGGAATCTTCATACTTTCCTAGCTTGACACTTCCAATAATGCTTCAGTTTGTCTTTCTAATTCCTAAAATGTAACTACTGTAATGAAGTGTATCTGCTGGTTGAACAACCCCAGCATGGCACAAGCTAAAGGAAGGAATTATCACTGGATGCACCATTTCAGTGATCCATGAAGTCAGCTGAGGTTCAGTACAGAAGACCCATCACCAACTGTGGTTAAATCCAGTGAAGCTTAGATCCTTGGTGTTGAAGAGGGAAAAGGCCATTGACAAGGACCGTTTCACCTTTGGAGGCACCCAGATCCTATCTATCATTGAGAAACCAGTGAAGAACCTGTGACCTCACTTGGTTTATGGTAGTGGCTTGGATTACCGAGAAGCGTGAGCAGCATCGCCCTCTACAGGCAGAACAACAAGCTGAAACTCTTTTTCAACAGCTGGAATCAGTTGAATAGGAGCCAGCCAGCAAGATGGTGGGGATGTAGCAGCAGGGAGCCTGGACAAGATGGGTCGAGCTTTGAAAGATGATGCCCATACTATAAAATTCTTAATCCAGGCTGTCTATGATGTTTTGCCTACCCCATCCAACTTATAAAGCAGGCGGAAGTTGGGAGTGCCAGCTTGCCTGCTGTGCATGACCAGATACTGGACCACATACTCAGCCTGGACAAAGGACACTATCGATAGAACAACAAATAATTTTCTCCCCGTGCTTGGTGGGTTTCCTCCGAGTACTCCAGTTACCCCCCACAGTCCAAAGACATGCAGATTAGGCTAATTGGTGTTCCCAAATTGCCCATAGTGTGTGAATAAGCATGTGTTTCCTGTGTGTATGTGTGTGCCCTGCGATGGATTGGCACCTTGTCCAGGGTGTTCCCCGCCTCAAGCGGTCAACAAGCTTTCGTATTCCCTCAATAAAAAATGTTTTAGGCTGAGCTGCAAGCTACCAATGCACCGCTGTCTTCACTTCTTCATCAGAAGTGAATCTTCGTCCTCGTAGGGCTGCTTTCTGGGAATCAAACAGGTGAAAGTCCAATGAAGCAAGACTAGGACTATGGGGAAGATGCTTTAACGTTCTATGCATAAGTGTCGACAGTGTGGGAAGAAGTGAGCGGCGAGTCCTCTGCGTTTAATCCAAGGTTTAGGCTTCAGCTCTTCAATAAGCTTCTCACTGTAATGAGCACTGTTGATTGTTGATCCTTTTTCCTCATAATGTTCCAATACTGGCCCACCTGATGGTTGACTTTTCAACTTTTCCTTGGTGGGCGATTGAGGATGTTTCCGTTCCGTACTCCGTTTGGAACGTTCCATACTCTGCCGTTTATTCTCAGGCTCGTAGTGATGAATCTATGTCTCATCGCCAATAAATGTTCTCTTTAAGAAACTTTCACCTTCCTTAGAGTATCCGACCAAATTTTATTTGCAGATATCTAAACACTTTCACTATACTGCACACAAAGTATTTGATAAATAATGGCTCCAGACCACAAAAAATTAATCACATCCTCAGATTACAAAAAATTTATTGCTCTTCTTTGGTGCAAATCATAAGTGGGGCATCTGTTTTTGCTTGTAAGCGCAGTTACAAATGAACCGATGTAACACATTCACACCTGCACAGCAGCGACTGGGGAAACAGTAGCCTGGAACGGAAAGCGCTGAGAAGACAGAAGTGCAGCCAACAGAAGTTTTAATATAACCGGAGTGTAGATAATTTTCGACTCACTGTGCTGCTGTGTGTTCTGATAAAATACATTTTAAACTCTGTCAGTACAGAGAAACACAGCGATGTGGATCAGATGGACAGAGACATACAGGGTGGTGAAAGTATGACTAAAGTGATCAAAGTATTCTGACTACAGTTTCATACAATAGAGAAGGTGAGTCACCTCTTTTGCCCTATTCATGTGACCCAATACACAATCCAAAGTGACATAGAAGTTTCAACCAAATGGTGAAAAATAATGGCAGGGATGGAAAAGGGAAAGTCAGAACTAGACACAAGGCCTGAAGTAAGTGCTAGTTGTAGGAATGTTTTTGAACGTCCAGATTCTGGTATAAAATCTTTTTTTTCTCTATAAGTGCAAAGAAACACATGTTTCTTTGAT
>JAQMYG010000009.1:17924331-17945873 GCA_030014215.1 Clariallabes teugelsi | reverse complement strand
ATTTCTTTTCTCTTTGCTATTTGTACTCACACAGGTTTTCTACAGAAAGAATTGCACAGATGGTTCTTTAGCCCTGAACCCAAGTTTAGGATAATAAACTTTGATAAACTAGCGCTACAATAAACCTGCCCTGAATGGCAAAATAGACAAAGAGTCCTTTCCAGTTTCATTTAAATACATCCAAGGCTTAAAAAACGAAAATTTAATCAAATTCTCTACCAAATTTTCAGCACCGTAGTCATGGATCAATACGCTTCCTCATTGTGGAATCAGAGACTTACGGTTGATTACAATGCAAAACAATCCAACTTCTGTGTTGAAGGTTTATTATCTACATTGTTTTCTCCTCAAACTTTGAAATGAGTTCACTATGTTACAGTACATGAGTTTATCTAATAGATGCCTGATACAGTTGAGATTAGTATTGTTTTTACAGTACTTGTTGGGTCAGAGCAACAATTGTAACAGTGTTAAGCACCAGCTTTTGTGTTACTGTTATTATGTACAGACAAGGTAGAGCTTTTGTGGAATCTGTAGAAAGAGAGGATCCTGCAGTGAAGCCTGTGGGTTGTGTTTCATAAAAAAAACAAAAAAAACGCAATAGACATTAGTGTGACAAATAATTTGTCAACTTTTACAAACATAAGGTAATATCCAATATTATCATAAAGTAATATAACATATCTTACTATAAGCTGTATCACAGTGTCTTAGTGGTTAACACTGTCATCTTGCACATCAGGGTCCGGGTTTGATTCCTGCCCTGGGTCTGTGTGCATGTTCTCCTTGTGCTTGGTGGGTTTCCTCCAGATGGTCAGGTTTACCCCCATAATCCAAAGACTTGCAGATTAGTTCAATTGGCGTTCCCAAATTGCCCATAATGTTGACTGGAGATCCTACCACGGTCCTAAAAATGGGAATAAATACAATGGTCATCACCATTGTCCTCCATGGGCCTTAGTTGGACTACAGAGGTTCCTAGCTGGACGGATGGAAGCTGTATGCTGCAGGTTTTTACTTAGCACCTCCAGACCACCTGGGGGCTCCCATATCTTTTGTTTTTTAAATATATATGTAAAGAGCACACTTTACTCATATTTGGAAAGAGGTTTCTGTATCATGCAGTCACAGCAGGCCACTTTTATCATATCTAGTTATCTGCCTATAATCAGCATTATCAAACCCACCTGTGAAAATGCAAATGGACTAACTAATTTCTAGGAAGAGCATTCGTTAGTAAAATGCCAAATTTTCTTTCTATTTTGAACAGAAAACCCAGTGTTGTATTTTTCTTCATACAGTATGTTAATGAATATGGTCTTAATTACTTGCTCACAATCAAACAATTGCATTGTTTTGTAGAAATCCAATATCAGGCCCTCCAGACTATGTTTTTAGGAACTGTTTTAGTTACTCAGAACTCAGATTGCTCCATCACAGCGAGAGTTATTACAGAATATTCAGGGCCACTTTGAGTAAATCACCCTGTATATTTTCCTAAAGCACCACTTTTCAGAAAAACCTGTACACCTGGGCGTTCTTGCAGTTATGTAATCAGTCAATCATGTGGCAGCAGTATAGTGCAAAAAATATGGTAGACACAGGTCAAAAGTTCCAGGTAATGTTCACATCAAACATCAGAATGAAGAAAAAGTGTGAGCTCTGTGACGTTCACCATGGTTCAGATCTCTAAGACTGGTAAAATGTAGCCTGGTCTGATCTTGATTGCATGATAAAGCACCATGTCACAAAGCAAAAGTCATCTCATATAGTTTCAGAAACATGACATTGAGTTCAGTACCCTTCCCAATCACCAGATTTTAACTGTATGGAGCACCTTCAGGATGTGATAGAACAAGGGATTTGCATCTTAACAAACACCAGGAATTGCATTAGAATCCATGTCAACATCTTGTGAAATTTCACAATATGAAGAAATCTGTTTTAATAGAATGGCCCTGAAACTATTTCAAACTGAGAAGTGTATAATGTATTTTTATAGTAATGAGATAATAGAGTAGGAATTGGGCAGAAAGTCCAATTTGCCTCCATTCATTATGTCTTAAATGCAATGTTCGCAGGTCCATTATTAAAACTCCTACATTGAAATTTCTTCATACTCAGTATTTCTACTGTACATTATTATAATTCATTTCGATGAGGAGATAATGGTGTAAGACGGCTGTATGGGAAAGTGCTCTGTGTGGCGCCAATATACAGCTGTGAGCTCATTAGTCCTGGAGCTTTTAAGGTGGAATAGAAAATCTGGATATGAATGCAGCTTTAGTCTTGTCACCTAGCAACCTATATGTTTAAATTGAATGAAATGAAATACACTTTTATGATAAAGAAAAATATGTGAATCTACAAACTATTCAGTATCTACTTATCATGTTCAGTGATAAGCATCACTCACCCATGATATAAGCAACCAGTTTCTGTTCGGCATCCTCTTCCTAACACTTTTAGTTATCATCTTGGTGATTATTTGGCTATGTAAATATTTAGAAAGTATTTTGGTAGCTTGCTAGTTCATTGGAAGCGTTAGCTGAACAGATTACCAGGCTAGTTATGCCAGAAAATAAGCCTACATCTGCTAGCTAGGAACATTTCTAGAAATGTACAGATTTCTGGTATGACAGCCATTAACAATAGGCTCATTGGATCAGACTCTGACTGTCGTCTTGCTGACATCTGTGACAATGATGACGATGCTGGCCCATCTTGCAGTGGTATCGGTAATCAGTCCATCTGTATTGCAGATTATTTGAGCAGACAAGTCAGCTTGTTGTTACAAATTATTCCCTAAGAGTAATCTGACCTGAGCCTGAATAATGGGGTCAAGTGCATAGGTATAAACCCTTTTGTGTGTAAATTATATAAAAAATTTAAAATACCCCCAGGCTCTGTTAATTTATAATTTATATATTTCTATTAATTTTGACTTTATCTCAACATGAATTTGAAGTTCAAGGAGTAGGAATACTTTTGCAAGGTACTGTAATTCTGAAGTAAATGTATTGTTCATGTGTAAGAATGTCATGCCATTCATGCAAAAAAAAAAAAAAAAAAAAAAAGGTTAAAGCATTCTTCCAGAAAATAAATAAATAAATAAATAAATATTCCATTCCGTTTAAAAAGATTAAAAAGATAGTTCAGGTCTAAAATGTTTAATTTTAATAACCAAATCCCAGTGCTGTTACCCTCCATTATCACCACTCCTGGAAAGCCAATCAGATTGCTCGGTCTGAACTACAGTGCCTTGCAAAAGTATTCATACCCCTTGAACTTTTTCACATTTTATCACATTAAAACCACAAACATTAATGTACCTTATTGGGATTTTAGGTGATAGACCAACACAAAAATGGTAGATAATTGGGATGTGGAAGGAAAATGATAAATCATTTAAAATGAATGAATTGATAAGTTAATGAAAAAGTATTAAATAGCCTATGCTTTTTATATTAAATCACAGATTTGGAGTTTTTGGAATTATATCTTATTTTCTTCTAAAAAACAATGTAAATTTATTTTATATTTTTTTTATTTGGTCATTAATAGTTTTGCTGGTGGATTTGATTCTATTATTGAATCATTTTGCACCAAATCCACAACCAGCATTAACTAATTGTGAACTCATCCATAATACATATTAGTTTTTATAACGTTTTAATTCAATCTAACGATATTTGCTTGTTTTTGTGCTCGCACTGTTCGCAAGGACGACCACCCGATTTTCATTCATATGTACACACTGCTGTCTAGCGGGAAGAACTGCGTGGATGATTTGGAGATTAGCACCGGAAGTGAAAAGGCGGAGCTCCGGCTGTTTGGGAACAAACGGCTGAAGAACTCCAGCGAGTCTCTGTGTTGTTAATATGAGCAGTATAGTATACGCCGTGTTTCCAGGCTGTGTCGTGCTGTAAGAGTGTAAGGCCATGCAGTAAGTGCTGGAGACATGCTGTTCGTGGTGTTTAGGGCAGGTCTACACAGAGGACATGGTGCGGCTGTCTGCCAAGAAACTTTTCGCGTTTTGCCTCTGCGCTTCTGCGTTTGTTTTTCTCATCATTACACTTCAGGTAACTCTCTAACACACCTGACTCTGGGACGTTTCTGTCCTCACTTCTTATATATCTTTTATATAGATAGACAGATACAGGTCAACCATAACATTATGACCACCTGCCTGATATTCAGAAGGTCTCTTGCTCCACCCTGTCCTGTCCTGACACTTTTCTATCACAACCAGCATGAACCTTTTTCATCAGTTAGATCTACACTAGTTCTTCTACAGGATCTCCTCAGCCCAGCCTCTCCTCCCCATGTAAACCAGTGAGTTCTGGCCACCATGACCCTGTCACCAGTTCACTAGATTTCCATCCTTGGATCACTTCTGGTACTGTATGTCCTGACCACTGCAGACCAGGAACATCTCACAGGAGCTGCTGTTTTGGAGTTGCTCTGACTCAGTCCTTTAGCCATTACAATCTGGCCCTTGTCAAAGTCAGTTAAGTCTTTATACTTGCCCATTTTTTCTGCTTCCAACACATCAGCTTCAGTAAAAAAAGATAGACATATTTGCTGCCTAATACTGTATATCCCACCCACTTTGAGCCGCCATTGCAACGATATAATTTTATTATGTTAAATGACTGTGAATGTTTGTGTTTGTATTACTACGTTAATTATGACCTTCTACATCTATGGGATCGCTGCGAGCTTCTGTATACTAAGATAGATGTTCAGCTTACTGCTATGTAATATTCTCAGCATTATAAAACTATGTGGTTATATTATATGGTTGGAGAATATAAAAGTTTCATTTAAACATGTGGTAGGTTGAAAACAAACTGATAACCATTCTCACTTTTTTTTAACAAACATTTGAAGCTTGTCTGTTATTCAAATGTGCTCTCGTTTACAGGCGTACAGTCCTGAGCCGAGCTTCCCGGATTAATTGACTAACTCTTGGATAAAAGATTATCTCTTTGCTTACTGCCGGTATTTCTTATCCTTTCCTCTAACCACCTTTCCATCATTCCATCTTTCTGTAAGCACTCTGCACATGGACTACAACGCAGTAATTTTAGCATTTTCTGAAAGGAAGAAGAACAACAAATAGTTTACTCAAACTCATGTAATATGGGTTCATACTACAAAATCTTAGTAGTGTTCCTGTAGCATCATAAAATATTTACACAAAACAGATTTTTTGTAAAACTTCTGAATTTAGTTAATGATATGTGTAAATTATTCTTAAATTTGAAAGGAGAGCCTTTCAGAATGTGTCCCTGTCAGAGAGCAGTGAATTTTGTGTTATTACTCTGAAAAAACATAAATAATTGGAGTTATTGGAATGAATGTCCTTCCTGTATCTTTATGCTGTAACAGCTCTAGTCTTGAATTATGTACTCAAATTGTTTAAAAGTTTATTAATAGATGTAAACTGCTGCCATTTGCCTTCTGTTATACAGTACACTGATCAGCCATAACATTATGACCAGGTGACCCGAACAACACTGCTCACCAATTACACACCAAGGCTCACCCATGCCCATGGAGATCAAAGGTCAGCTTGTCCAGTTCGAACCCACAGAAATGGCAATTTTCTTTTCAAGTCGCCAAAAAAATTCATGCTGGCCATGATATAAAAGCCACTACAGCACGTCACACAGGGCCCAGCAGGAAAAGAGCACAAGGTTGTCGACCCAATCCTAATCTGATTGATCAAACATGTCCAATCCATGGAGGCTACCAACATCCTGTGCCAGACACAAAAGCACATGCCCAGGACACTTTGAAACTGCTCCCTGAAGGTCAAGAACTGCCCACATGGCACAATGGGAAACCAAGTCCTAGGTGGTTTTAATATTAAGGGTTTTAATGTTATGGCTGATTGGTGTAACTGGGCCGTAGATGGCAATTACCAGGATATGTTACATTATATCTTCTATATGTCTGGACTGTAGGATTACTGTCCTAGATTCACCCACTGCCCACTCACTCTAGTGTTGTGTTCTGTTTAATAGGGTGTACAGTATGAAGTAGTGTTGGAGAGACATAGCGATAGCTTGATTTGCATTTTGTCATTTTCACTTTCCCTCTGTATGCATCCGTTTCTGATGCAGGATTCACAAAGATCCTTAAATATTGGCAAAAAGGTTTGCATCCCTCATGATTTTTGAGTGGGGAACAAAGAAAGTTCAACCATATTATTGATTTTATGTACCTAAAAATTATTTGAATACATTCGTAATAAAATGTGGGTGTGGGAAAGGATAGACTTTATTTTTCTTTTTTTAAGGTTTAAGAAGTTATTGGAGTGAAAGGGTTAGTACGGTGGTGCTTAACCCTGGTACTGTATGATCTAGTGTCCTTAGTGTTTTCCCTGCTCTAGCAGATCCACTTTAATTCATAACAGGCTGTTAATTAGCGGAACAGTTAAATCAGTTGTGCTGGTATCTGAGTAAAATCTGCCGGCGCAGAAAACCACTGGGCCAGTAGATAAAGCATTTATCTGCAGGATATCAATTGCAAGGGGAAATGCAAACTTTTTTCACATTACATTAAAATCTTAATAATGTCATCTTTCATTTCTGATTTTGTATTTAAACAAGAACGAGACTCAGTTAAGCATAATGCAGTAATGCAGTGCAAACTTTTGCACTCAGTTGTAATTCTGTTTAGGTTGCAGAGGAGCTGGGCCAGGTTGAGCAGGCGGTGCACACACTCCCCCTAAAGGACAGAGGAGAATTAACTCAGATCCAGGCTTTCCTTGCAAGTGCTGCGCTCCCTGATGATGGAGTATCCCCAGGCTCTGAGGGTCCTTATCCCATCATTGTGTGGTGGTCTCCACTGACCGGGGAGCTGGGCCGGCTTGCAGAATGTGGACTTAACAAATGTTTTTTCACTATTAACAAGTCTTACCATTCTCATCCATCTGCACAGGCCTTCCTGTTTTATGGTAAGTGATGCTGAGATTGAGCTTGGGGTTACATCCAAAGAGTTCAAACCTCATGCATACTGGATCTCTAAATTTACATTTACATTTAGGCATTTGGCAGACGCTCTTATCCAGAGCGACTTACAAAAAGTGATCATCTCACTTTATACTGAAAATGAACAGGAATTTCAGACAGCATAGACATCATCATACTCAGCCTTAATAGGTGATGCAGTTTTGTCTTTTTAGAGTTTTTTTTTTCTTTTCAAAATGTAAATATATTTAAGGGTATTAAGCACTCTCCCCTGATTACTCTGACAACTAATTAACTGTGAAATTCACCAGTGCACATTTGGCCCACAGTTTCCATTGTGGTTTGAGTGGAAAGTTTTTCGCCCCCAGTGGCAGAACTAATCCTGGTTTGGCTGACCCTGCAGCTTTCAATACTGCAGCTCCTGCCTTTATCTGAGCCCTGAGTCCATGAATACACTCTTTATCACACCTCTCCGAGCAGAGACAGGCGTTCAACCAGTTCGGTTAAAACCCACGCTATCCTGACATTGCAGTGTGTCAGGACTGTAGTGATTATGATTAATTAATCTCTAAACACAAGCTGGTACGAGCAATTAATTACTGAATAGCTAATATATTTCAACAGGCGTCATGTCCTAAGTCCTAAGACATTTGCAGCATTCGACTGAAGCTTGTAGCTTCCAATTTCCAAACTCAGAAAGGCCAAAGAAAATGACCCTTAAGCTTACAATTCTACAATTGTTTTGAGTGTATGACATTATGTCAGAATAAGTGCTCATGTTAAATAAAATAAAGTTACTGTGGCATTATTTATAGCACTTAAGTTACCTCAGAATTCATAATCCCCAATGTTAGCTATCTAGCTTGTTGCTAACAAAACACACTTTTCAAGCTACAAAATGGGAAAGAACGTCGATATGTTTATTTACATCAATGTTCTTTTCCATTGTGTGGCTTAAATTCACAGAGGTTGGAAAAGGACGTAATTCTGAGTTCAGTTCGATTCAGTTTTATTTTCATAGCGCTTTCAACAATGGTCATTGTCTTAAAGCTGCTTTAAAGAATTGTAAAAAAAAAAAAATTTTGGAAATAAATTTGAAAAATATATAAGGAAAAAAAGTGTAAATTGATGATCAGTTTATCCCCGATGAGCAAGCAAAGTGAAAAAACTTTGAGAGGAACCTCAACAGGGAACCCATCCTCATTTGGGTGATATCAGATAGATATAGCAGGGAGTGATTTTGCCATCTTTCTGTGTGCTATGAGTAGTTTGTAGTTATTAGAGGATATTATATATGTGCTTAATATAACAGAAAAGATTCCGACATCCAACTTGTAAGTTAAGCTGAATGAAAACCTATTTACTTGAAACACAGTGAGATCTATTGAACAAAGAACAGAGAGAAATGTAGAGACAAAAGCATGTGATTTGTTAATTGCAGCTTTGGTCACATTTTTGTGTTTCAGAGCTGATTATAAACTCTACTACTGTATACACATCAAGGATATTCAATACCGAACCATGCATATTGTTTTTTATGTTTAAACAAACTCGTTAAAGTGACGGTGAGGCAAAAAAAAAAAATACAGCATCCTTAAATTAACCCATGCTCTAGTTTAAGGTGAAGGTGCAAGTAAATCTCTGAGGTGAATGAATCCTTTGCGGATGGGTTCTGTGTGATTTTTCTTTCTTCATTAGCAGGCTTGAACAGGCTTGTTAACTAATGCTGAAAAAAGTCAGACACAGAACCATGTAAGCCAAGAGAAATAAATTCATGGTGGTAGCAGTATTAGTTTGAAAAATCGATAGTCCTTTATGTGCATCGCTCATGGCATGCATTCTTCACACAGTCTAGACTTTACTCTATATTTCAAACAGTATATCGTGTCGTCTAGCCAGGCTAAATGTGTGTTGACCTTGAAGTGCGCTCTATATCACTCAAGTGATTCTGATCTCCATGGGGAGTTCAGGCTCAATTAACATGATAAGTAGCACTTGTCAGTCCTCTGTGGATAGCTGCCGCAAGCCAGCTAACCGAAAGCCGTGCCCCCTGTTCAAGACCAAAAATAGATCAGAGGCACTAATGCACCTTTTGCTTATTTAAATGCCTTGTCCTCTGAATGACCCCTCAAATGGGCCAACTTGTCTTTATGTGGTTTAAACCCATGACAGCTTTATTCCCTTACATGTCTCTTTTCCTAGAACTTACAATCGTGCATGGTGACAGGAGAGTTGCTAGTTTAGAAACATTGATAAGCTTTTTAACATAAACCCGTGACTTGCTTTGCGGCTGGAATAATCATCCTAGTTGTACTATTAAAGAAAATTAGTCAGCACATTCTGACCAATCAGAATCAAGAACCCAAAAGTGTTAGTGTACAGATGGATACACTTATAAATTTCCAGTGCATATGATCATATTTATATGATACAGAAATTTTGCTTGACTTGTCTTACGTGTTACGCTACATTTACAGCGTTAGCGCTTTTTCTTTCAAGGTACGGACTTCAGCATAGAAAGTCTTCCGTTACCAAGGAAGCAACATCACCACTGGGCTCTTTTCCACGAGGAGTCGCCGAAGAACAACTACAAGCTCTTCCACAAGCCTGTCATCACCCTGTTCAACCACACAGCCACATTTAGCCAACACTCCCACCTCCCTCTCACTACACAACACCTGGAGAGCCTCCACATGCTCACGTCAGACACATTCCTGCTCCCGCTAGCTCAGAAGAACCATTTGAGAGACACTCTGGCTCCTGTGGTATACGTCCAGTCAGACTGTGACCCACCATCAGATCGTGATGTGTACGTGCAGGAGCTCATGAAGCACATCTCAGTGGACTCTTATGGCCAGTGCCTTCACAACAAGGATCTTCCCTTGCATTTACGCGACTCCACTGCCATGGACGAGGAGAGCTTTTATCAGATCCTAGCCCAGTATAAGTTCATCCTAGCATTTGAAAATGCCATTTGTGATGACTACATCACAGAGAAACTGTGGCGTCCGCTCAAGCTTGGCGTGGTCCCTGTGTACTACGGTGCTCCTAATGTTCGCATGTGGCTTCCGAGCAACAGAAGTGCAATTGTGGTGGACCCAAAGCAGCCTCCAGAAATGTTGGCCCAGTATATAAAGAGACTGGACAAAAACGACAAGGAATATTCAACATACCTGGACTGGAAGCTGAAACGGGAGGTCTCAAATCCGAGACTCGTTAAAGAGCTGAAGGAACGTCGGTGGGGTGTGCAGGACATGACTCAGGATAACTTTATTGATGCCTTTGAGTGCATGGTGTGTAACAGGGTATGGGAGAACAACAACAGACAAAACGAGGTAAGCATTTCTGCAGGTGTTAAAGTAGCCCTGAACTCAAAAACCATGTGAAATGTCACATGTTTCTAAGTGACAAGTATTGCATATAGTCCTTTTGCACCTGACGTCATGACTTCTGACGTCATGACTTCTGGACGGCAAAGGGATGTTACTTACTGGATGTCGGTGCCAAAGTCCACATCAAAGGCAAAGACAGTGGCGGTGTTACCCTGTTTAAGTTCATGATGTACAAAATGTTCTGTTTTATTGGGGTTTGGGAGAGTCCTAGTGTGTTTAAACCAGCTGCATATACACTGAACATACAATATATTGCTAAAAGTATTCGCTCGCCTGCCTTCACATGCATGTGAACTTGCGTAACACTGACTCACTAACTCACTCATCTTCTATACCGCTTTATCATGTATTCAGGGTCGCGGGGACCTGGAGCCTATCCCAGGAGACTTGGGGCACGAGACAGGGTACACTCTGGACAGGGTGCCAGTCCATCGCAGACGAATAACATCCAGTTCTTAATCCATAGGGTTTAATATGATGTTGATCCACCCTTTGCAGCTATAACAGCTTCAACACTTCTGGGAAGGCTTTCCACAAGGTTTAGGAATGTGTTCATGACCATTCTTCTAGAAGCGCATTTGTGAGGTCAGACACTGATGTTGGACAAGAAGGCCTGACTTGCAGTCTCCGCTCTAATTCATCCAAAAGGTGTTCTGTGGGGTTGAGGTCAGGAACTCTGCGCAGACCAGTCAAGTTTTTCCACACCTTGCTTTGTGCACTGGTGCGCAGTGATGTTGGACCTGGTGTCGGGGTGTTGGGCTCAGCCCCTTAGGTCCAGTGAAAGGAATACTTAATGCTTCAGCATACCAAGACATTTTGGACAATTTCATAAAGACATGGATGAGCCAGTTTGGTGTGGAAAAACCTGACTGGTCTAAGTCCTGACCTCAACCCGATAGAACACCTTTGGGATGAATTAGAGCGGAGGCTGTGAGCCAGGCCTTCTCATCCAACATCAGTGTCTGACCTCATAAATGCGCTTCTAAAAGAATAATAAAAATTCTTGTGGAAAAAAAACCTTGTGGAAAGCCTTCTTAGAGTTGAAGCTGTTATGCTGTAGATCCAAAGGGTGGGCCAATATTATATTCCTTGACCTTGTGGAAACTCCCTCCAGTAGAGTTCCCAGAACATCATATTAAACCCTATGTGTCTTAAAAAGAATTGGATGTTACTGAAGTTCATATGCATGTGAAGGCAGGCGAGCGAATACTTTTGTCAATAGAGTGTGTCATTCTGTTCGTTCAACAACTCACCATGTGACTGAAATGTATAGTAGAGCAGTATTAATATTATATTAATTATGATGCCTCACCTCAGGTTAAATAAAAGTAAAGTTGTGAACTTGTAGAACTCTAAATGAAAGTGAAGATTTGTATGCACTCATTCATCAAAAAATGTATCAATAGTCATTTCTAAATAAGGGGAAAATCCTGTACATTTCTTTTTTTAAAATAATTTTTTAAAAATAATATTTTGGATCTTTATTACTTGCATCAATACTGTTGCCATGTCAACACCTCCATCCTTTCTCATTCTGTCTAACAGGGTTTGGTCCCCAGAGTGTGGCAGGCTGAAGAACGTCACCTCAGATGTCCGCCTCCGAAGGTGTTCGACTTTGCTGTAGATCTTTCTAACAGCTCTTCTTTGCGCCACATCTGGAGAACTAGTTATGAGCAGTCAGTGAGAGAAGCTCGAGCTCTAGGAACGCTAGTCCTGAAGAACAGGAACTTCACAGCTACACAGTTTTGGAGGGAGGTGTTTAGTGACTGAGTTTGGAACAGGCAGTATTTGTTCTGGTTGTATTGATTGATATTAATAGTGAGTGAGTCAATGAGTGAGCGAGTCAGTCAGTGCAATCGTCAGTTTGTCTCTGTCTGTTAGATAGTTAGTTAGTTACTACAGATAAATCTTGTTTTTGTTCTGATCTGATCATCTGTACCCTACATCAGGAGAGTTACAGCTTGGTATCGCCTAATGCCTGTTCATACAAGAGATGGACTTATTAAAATAGTATTTTATGCACATCTCTAATGTTTCCTAACAAGATAGTCAAAATGCAAAAATTTGAGAAACCATCAATATCTCTGTAACCATCTGTAACATTGGAACTCGCATCATCCTAGTTACTTCTTAAACCTACTTTTTCACAGATGCCTGACTGACTTTTATATATGCATGTAGTTTCTTAATTTGCATTTATTGAACCTTTTGTTTCTAACAGAAACCGAGATGTATTCCCCAGTCAAGGGATCGGGTACCTGTGGATTTGATGATGTTATTATTGGCAACAATTAACTCCCTCAAGAAAGATGAGCAGTGCCCCCTTGACGAATTAGCACTAAATGCATTTTCAAGTTTAGTGTGGGCCAAAAGGCCTTCTGAGGTGAAACAGATAGAAATCAATACCATCAGTGTGCTGTAGAAAGCTCATATCTCCGCAAATAGAACTTTTTCCCCGGGTCTATAGATAGTGTGCTATATTTGTGTCTTAAAAAGTTATCATCAGCACTAGAAATTTTAGTCCTTAAGGGGCATTGATCCCTGCCGTACTCAATAAACTTTTGTACCTATGCATTTTATATATACACTGTGTGCCAAAGGGGGAACGATTAAATTTACAGAGTGAGCATAAAGTCTTTCCCTGGTTTAAGACATATAGGTTATTTACTGTTACATTCCTTTTTCTTGCATTCAAAGTTTAAAATAATATATATCAATTGTCTATATAATGACATGATGTTCCTGTTTCTAGTATAGATTTCTAATGAAGCAAGCACTTAATGCATATTTGACCTTTGAAACCGTGTGTATATAGAGTATGATCTAGACTTCAACCTCCACCATGTTAGTATTAAATACTTACCAAATACATTCATATACTTGATATAAAGCAGTATTACACTTGGCAATTTGTTTCTGGTAAGCTTGAACAGAGTCCTCAGTCTGAGACTCAGGAATTAAAGTGCCTTTCTGTATCACTACTGCTGAATAGCTGAAAGGCAAATGAAATGTTCGCATCTTATGTATATCTTGTACATTGAATGGTATTTTTTAAACAAAACTAACCCAATTAAATAAAGCGCACATGCTTTGGTATAGTGCTGTGGAAAATGTATGATGCTGCAATTTATTTATTTATTTGTTAACTATTGTACTGTACATATACTACAAACTAATTACTCTTACTTGGTTGATGTTGATGTCAGCAAAATGTTGGTGTATTATTCTTAAGACATTACTATGTGTATTTAACAGCTTACTCATGTAAGATTTGTTCTACTACAGCTTCTGTTTTGTGTATTAGTGATGTGGCCACTAGATGGAGACTCTGATCATTTTATGAAGCTCATGCCTCCATAGTCTCATTTCAGTTGTGCCATTAATCAAGGCACATTCACTATGTAGTTCAAATTTGGCTAATCATTTACTTTTGATTAGACAAAGCTATTTGTCTCATTTGCTAACAGTTTATAATATATAAATACAGCTATTTTTAACTGTAAATGTGACAAAAAAAACAAAAGAACATGTATCTCAATATTGCTTTTTTTTAAAGCAACTTTTAATATCTGAAGAGCAAGCGAGACTATGGGTAGTCCTTGCAGAATGACAGGACGTGGTTTTAAACTTGGATTGGTAGGATAAGACTTTTACTTGAATTCTTGTTTCCTCCTACTTCCCAAAAATATGCTTCTACATTTCCCTTTATTAAGAGTACTGTACTGTGTGTACGGTGCACTGCGATGACCTGGTGACCCACCTCATCCTTTCAATGAGCTTATTTGTCCAATTATTTGGTGTTAGCCTTGAGAAATACATTTGAATACAGAATGGTCCATTTAGTAGTTACACACAGTATCTGTTTAAATCACAATCTCAATACTGTATGTGTCAAAATAAAGGCAGTGTCATTTTTTTTTAAAATCAAATCATGCACCCCTACTTATTTTTCTTCCTTTTTTAACTTGATATTTCATTCTTTAAAATTTATCGCATTAAGAAAAAAAAATCTTTTTTACCAGGTTTCTTGGGGTTGTTCAAAAGACACTGCATGTTCTTTGCTGTGTTAATATTTAGTTTGCACAACCTAGCAGTTTTTCATGGATTCAGTTGAGGTAAGCAGGTTTTACCCAGCAGTAACCCACTGCAGCAGTCCTTGTGCTCTAAGACCACACACACACGCGCCCGCACACACACACACACACCTACTCGTGTGTGCTCTGAAGGCTCATGAAGGCTCTGAAACACCACAGTGCTTCAGAGCCTTCATGATCTTGAGAAGTGATTGATTTTAAAGATCTCCCTGTACATGTTTTTCCTTAACTACAATCAAGGCAAATTTTTTTTACAGAATTCTGACATTGGTGTAAAAGTAGCATAAAGTAGTCACTTAATTACCCATCTGCTTTATTTAATTCTACTAAAATCTGTGCCATTATATAATGTGTGTGTGCTGTCTAAGTTCTTACATAAAAATATATATTGCAAATAGCCAGACCTTTAATGTATTTAATGTAGTTTTGCGAAATAGTTTTCCAGGCTTCCTGAAGTACATTTTTGTCTCTTATTTTAAGTCCTGACCAGTTACACATGTATGCTTTTTGTTTGTTAAGCCACAGAGTGACCTATGATTCATTCAAGCATTAAAATATTCAACGTAAAGCATGAACCAGTGAGAAACGGGTGCAGATGATGACAGATGATCAGGCCGGTGATTACTATACGGGTGATGCTGAATGCTGAGTGATTGGAACAGACGAGAGGGGAAATGAGGTTGCTGCTGAGGTTCTTGCATATAGTAAACACCCAAATTCATCAGAGGTGTTTTGTTGGCACAAGGACGTCCTACACTGTATTTGGTGTGATTGAGAGGCAAGTTTCCCTTTCCCTTGTTGGTTTCATCACAGTATCACTGGAACACCACTGATGGGGTTTCTTGTATTTATTGCATTCCTTTCGTGATACGTAGCCTACAATATCTAGTGACGGAAATAAATCATTGTCACGGGGGTGCTTGTAGTTGCATGCAGGTGTAAACAACAGTTAGATAGAAAGCAAGTAAGAAAACTTTAACTTTGTAAATGAATGAATGCATGTTTACACCATTGGCACACTACTCATCACAATGTACATCATACAAGCCTGCATCCTTGTCACTTTTACCAGTTTAGTAGCAGCTATCAGAGATATGTTCGCTATTAGAGTAGAACGAGAACTATGGTTAATCTTTCCCTTCCCAGGAATTTAAATTAACTGCATTCTTACAAAATCTTTCCATCGAAACTGCTGAAAGACTGATATGCCGACAGCCCATCCCGAAACACGCAAAATCAATACAATTACAGTAGTTCCCCCTTTCAGAAAATGGCATGACACAAAACAACGTTACTATCAACAAAGTGCAACACATGAGTCACGGGAGTTTCAGGTTGATGTCAGAAACAATTATGTTGGGTGAGTATTTGGTAAACAGCTTGTAACGAATGTAATGTAGCCTACAGCATAAGTGCTTAGGCAATGCACCTCAGTAGATTATAAATCAACCTGTTTCATCACTCAGTGATTATAATGACAGGCGGTGGACGTCCCTGGCAGAGGAGATGTCAGTAATAGCCCAGGATGGCAAAGTGCCCGGGGTAACACCTATACAATGTCTTCTGAAATAATCTAATTGCAGAATAAAATAACATTTAAACTGGTATCAGATTATAAATGTATTGCAGCTTGATGCAGTGCTGTTACTGGAAGATGTTAACAGTACTGGCAGATCGTTCTGTGTCAAAGCAGCTTACAATATATCCTAAAGCAAAAAAAATATTTTTTTTCTTCATAATTGTGCTAATTAAAATCAGGAAAAGTGCAACAAATTTAAATCGGAGTCAAAGCTATAATTCTCGCTTGTGATGAATATATTAATTTTAGCATGTTTCTGTGTAATTTGATAACGTATTGATTATTTATTGGAATGATAGAATTGCTTTTATAAAAGCAGCTTATTTGACATTTAATCTGATTGATGTTTTTTTCACAGATATATTTTTCTGTCAATATTCAAATAGACAATACAATGACAAACCATTATAAGAGCTGCAAAACAATATATAGGTGATTTTTGCAGTTTAATGCACTGCTCAGCTTAAAAAGGGACTACCTTTTAATATTTTGTTGTACCGCCTTTTGCTTTGATTGCTTGCATTCGCCGTGGCATCATTTCATAAGCTTATGCAAAATCACATTTGTTTCCATCCAGAGTCGCATTAAAGATATTGAGAGTCTTCTCCAGCACATTTTAAAGATTCCATTGATGATAATCCACTGATATTCATTCAGTATAGTCAGGTCTTTAGCTGACCTCATTTTTTGGGCACATTGCTGAACCTAGACCTCACCAACTAAAGCTGAACCAGATCACAACACTGCCCACACAGGCTTGTACAGTAGACACTAGGCATGATGGGTGCACCACTTCATTTGACTCTATTCTTTCCCTGACACACCATCACTGTTTTGAAAGGGTTCTTGGTGCCAGACAGTTTGAACTGAGTATTTGAGAAACTGCTGATGCCCTGGAATTTTCATACACAACAATTTCAAGAGTTTACACATATCAAAAACATCCAGTAACAGAGTAAATCTGGACTCATCAGACCACATGACCATTTTCCAATGCACCACAGTCCTTTTTTTAAACTCCCTAGGAAATTGAAGCATTTTACCCACATTAGCCTCACTGATAAGTGGTTTTCTTCAGGCTACACAGCTGTTTAATCCCAATCCCTTGAGTTCTCTCCGAACTGTGTGCAGAAATGCTGTTACTTTCACTATTAAAAATAGGCATGAGCTCTAAGTTTTGCTCTTAATAAATGATTTTCACCTACATTAATTTTCCAACCACATTCTTCCGTGAAGATGATGGTTCTCCACTATCTTCCTGGGTTTTAGTAATTAACCCAATTTTAGTAGTTTCAGAAATCTCCTTAGTTGTTTTCTTTGATTGTTGCAGAACAATTTTTTAACCCTTCTGAAACAGAGTAACATCTTTGCCCTGACCACAGGATATGTCTTCTGACATTCAGCATTAGGCAGACACCCTTATCCTGTCCGACTTACATTTTCATCTCTTTATACATCTGAGCAGTGGAAGGTTAAGGGCTTTGCTTAAGGGCCCAACAGAGGCAACTTGTTGGTAGGTGGGGTTTGAACCTGGGACCTTCTGGACCAATGCCTAAACCACTAAGCTACCCCTGTCCCGATGGTTGTTCAAGAAATGAGAAGCTACAGTACTCGCTGTTTCAAAATGAAATCTGAGTGACTGACTGTGGTTTTTGAAAGGGTTCTTGGTGCCAGACAGTTTGAACTGAGTATTTGAGAAACTGCTGATGCCCTGGGATTTTCATACACAACAATTTCAAGAGTTTACACATATCAAAAACATCCACTGGCTGGCAGGTCTGCGGATGCTGAGATGCATACTGTAAGGCACAGAGGTCACCAACTTTCTGCTCATTCAATCGCTACAGACCTCCAAACTTCAATTGGCCTTCAGATTAGCTCAAGAACGATGCGTAGAGAGCTTCGTGGAATGGGTTTCCATGGCCGAGCAGCTACATCCAAGCCTTAAATCACCAAGTGCAATGCAAAGCGTCAGATGCAGTGGTATAAAGAACGCCGCCAGTGGTCTCTGGAGTGGAGTTGAAGATTTTAATAAGATCAGGCGATGGTTCTTCAGGCTTCTACTTAATGTATTTGGAAACACTTGTAATGGGAATGAGAGGTGGTATTTTTGAGGGGCTTTGGAGCGAACACAAAATTACCAGATGTTTCGGGACCAAAGACAAAAAAGCTAAATACAACAATTTAACAAGTTAAAAATGCAGTTGTACAATAGCAATTCTATTGTTGGATAAGGTTTTGGCATATTAGTTAGAAATTGTGGTGAAGTAACATTCATTTTAAAATTTGGTGGTTACACATTTTTCTGGTAAAGATATACAGTAACCTGCCTCACTTACTAGCCAATTATAATGCGAGAACATGAACATCACTTTAGGCCAGTGAGACATAAGTATTGTTTCAAAAAAGAAAAAAAATATCAAGGCAAAAGGCAATTTAAATAATTTTCTAATAGAAGATTATATATTTTTAGTTTAGTTTAAGTTAAGATCTAAAGACTCTAGAGTGCACTATAAATTACACTGAAATAAAAATCGATAGAAAGTAATTCAGAATATGTTGTATTATATTATGCAATGCAGTTTAGATTATGTAACTCATTATACTGTATAAGCATGTAATCAGAATTTCATGTGTAGAATCACAGAGACTTTAAGAAAAAAAAAAAATCTAATTAGATCTTCAACAATCACTTTCAAATTAGTACATTATCTATAGCCGAACATTAATTACAGCTTACCTTTTTAATTAATAGTTAACATCTTAAGGCTTCTTTTGAGACGTGCCAGAAAAGGTGGAGTTTGCTGTAAGAGTAAGAAAAGGGTAATGAGCCGTGTGAAATAGCGCAATTATCACAAATTGCAGCTATAACTGGGAAATGTCTCACTGTTTGTTAGACAGTTTGTGCTAAGGATATCAGTAAGTGTGCTGCACAAAAGAGTTATCTATCACAGAAGGAGTAAGACATTGCGATGCACTGACAAGATTTTATTCAGTCACATTTAGCTTTAATTGCAGCACACAATTTGTTGACCAATGTACTGTATGTGTAAAAATGATTCCCCATGCTCCCTAAACCACTCTTTCACAATCTGATTCCTGGAATATACCCATGCCATCAGCGAAGAAAAACTCCATTGATGTGATAACAATCCGCAGACGTCCAGAGTCTAGACCTGACCAACAGAAGCAGCCCCAGATCATAACCATGACTTCAAAGGCTTATAAAGTGAGCACTTTGCATCACAATCGCTCTGGAATAGGGTCAGTCTGAACTCATCAGATCACATCACCTCGTCCCATTGCTCCAAAGTCCTACAGTATCTCCCTAGCAATTTGAGGCCTTTTTTCCTGATTGCCCTCACTAACAAGTTGTTTTCTTATGTCCACACAGCTGTTCAGTCCCAATCCTGTGAGTTCTCATCACATTATGCGTATAAATATGCTATTAATTTTACTATTAAACATAGCTACAGTATGTTTTTTTTGTTAATTTTTTTTACCAAGTGTATGATCTCCATTAATTTTTTTTTTCTGACCACATTTCTACAGTATCTTAAAGGTTTCTTAACCCAGTTCCAATAATTTCAAATCACCTTAGTTGTTTTCTTTGCTTGTTACAACCCAATAATTTGACCCTTTTGAAATGGTGACTTTTTTTCGGCCAGGCAGTGTGTGTGCAGCACAAGTCACCATGAACTTTCAGCAATTGTGCTCTATGCTAAGAAAATTCTTTTGGATGTACTTCTACAACTGTACGTCTACAGTAAATAACAGGGTTAAGATTTTTGCTGGTATTGAGTACCGTTCAGCTGACAGAACAAAATAAGTAACAAACACATTTAATAACACTGGGATTGAAGCTGTAATTGAGCAACAATAAAAGTAAATGTCATGTGGCACCTTAAACAGCATAGGAGAAAAACAATAAGTAAAAATAAGTGTTTTTGTTCAGAAACACACACTGGGACATACTGTACTGTGCATTTGGATTGCACATACTGTAATTAATTTACTACCATATACCTGTACCAAAAGAACTTGGCCATATTAAGGGTGCTAAAAACTTGGCAGTAAAATTTGACATCCTGTAATAAAGTAATGCTTTTTTATTGATTTTTTTTATTTGCTGTATAATGCTCCAATACTATTTAAAATGAGATTAAGTATACTTTTGCCAAGGCTATATTATGTATAAATAAACAATATATAAATAAATAAAATAAGTAAGTGTCCATTATTCATCCTTGAATGATTCTCCATCATTCTCCATCATCTCTGATTATTTTATTCAATGCTTTTGTTTTCCGGCAACATCGTCTGTCGCAGACAATAGAATAATCAACTGAATCAAAACTGCATTAAGGTCAAACAACATAAGCAATGAGACACAACCATGATCAGAGGCCAGGAGTACATAATTTATCACTTTAATCAGTGCTGTCTCTGTCATATGATGAAGCCTTAATCTGGACAGATTCCTGTTTAAGTATGAGACTTACTGCTTTTACCTTCTCTAGAATCGTGGCGATAAAGGGGAGGTATGATGTTGACTTATGATGATATATGAAAATCCACTGCAAAAACCTATGGTTTTAATGTTTTGGAGCATTGGGGCTACAGATAAAAACACTGAACTACACAAGACTACACTTAACTAAATTTAATGACAACACGGGATTACAGTACATAAAGTGCACCTGTGCAAATGTGTGCAAGCAGTGTGAGACAGTGCAGTTAGTACCAAATAAAGACAGTGCAGTGCAAACCGTACACATTTCCTTAGTGAATAAAGTTCAAAAACATATAGGGTATAGTATAGTATGTTGGTCACAGTCTTGTAGCAGTAGTTTAAGAAGAAGTTCAAGAAAATGTGTAAAAATGCAAAGCAGGTGTTAGTTGATTGTGTGAGTGGGGGGTTGTCATTTTAGTTTCTGAATATTAAGAAATATGATGTCATGTTGGAAGAAACTGTTACGTAGTCTGACTGTGAGGGCCTCATGCTTTGGTATCTTTTTCAGGTGGCTGAAGAGTGATTAGTGTGTGTGAGGGGTATGTGTGGTCATCTACAATGCTGTTAACTTTGCCAATGCAGTGTGTGTTATAAACACCATTTAAGTTATTCTGTTTTCTTTTTGTTTTTTTTTTTTTTTTTTTTTTTAGAAGAATATACATTTGACTAAGTAGCACCCATACAATATTTTAGTCTAATTTTATATTATGGTGGCACAATGGCTTAGTGGGTTCGATTCCCACTTTCTTGTCTGTGTGCATAGAGTTTGCATGTTACAGTATCCCCGTGCTTGGTGGGTTTCCTCCAGGTACTTCAGTTTCCTTCCACAGTTCAAAGACATGCAGATTAGGCTAATTGGCGTCCCCAAGTGTGTGAGTGTCAACCGGAGGTCCTACCATAGTCATCTTCTATACCGCTTTATCCTGTATTCAGGGTCGCGGGGTGCCTGGAGCCTATCCCAGGAAGCTTCGGGCACGAGGCAGG
>JAQMYG010000009.1:17899556-17919736 GCA_030014215.1 Clariallabes teugelsi | reverse complement strand
ACTTGAAAATATTTTTGAACTGCAATTTAGTAACTTGAATATTTTTGCATTGAATTTTAAATGCTTGAATTACATTTGCACTTGAAATATACAACCACAATAAATTGCAGTGGCAAAGATTTCAAACATTGTAAATGCTCTAAGGATTTTTTTCAATTCAGATCAAATTGCAATGCAGAAAAATTCTAAATTTTTATTGCAACAAGGTTTTTTCAGTTCATGTAATTCAACCTGCTATTTGAGGGATTTTGGCACTATTATACTTCCATATTTTTCGAGCATGAGCGGCCTGTTTAAGGTCATGCCACAGCATCTCAATTGGATTCAACCTGAATTTTGTATTTTTGAGCCATTCAGACTTACACTTGCTGGTGTTTCATATTATTGTCCCGTTGCATAATTTTAGTGCGCTTGAGCTTGAAGTCACAAACTGATGGCCAGACATTCTCCTTCAGGATTTTCTGGTAGAGTGCAGAATTCATGGTTTCATCAATTACATCAAGTAGTCCAGATCCCAAAGCTTCAAAGCAGCCCCAGACCATCACACCATCACCACCATGTTTGACTGTTTTATTAAAAATTAGTGTTAGTTTTACGTCAGATGTAACAGGACACATGCCTTCCCAGAAGTTCATCTTTTGTCTCAGCAGTACACAGAACATTTACCCAAAAGTCTTGGGGATAATCAAGAAGTTTTTTTTTTTTTTGGCAAATGTCAGACAAGCCTTTGTGTTATTTTTGGCCATCAGTGGCTTTCACCCCTGGAACTCTCTCATGGATGCCATTTTTTGCCCAGTCTCTTTCTTATTGTTGGATCATGAACACTGACCTTAACTGAGACAAGTTAGAGGCCTGCAGTTCTTTAAATGTTGTTTTGGGTTTTTTTATGAGCTCCTGGATGAGTCGTTGTTGTGCTCTTGGACTAATTTTAGTAGGCCGGCCTCTCCTGGGAAGGTTCACCAATGTATTTTTTGTCTCCAAGAAATCTTCAAGATTTCTACATTTGTGGATAATAGCTCTCACAATGATTTGCTGGAGTCCCAAAGCCTTAGAAATGGCTTTGTAACCGTTTCCAGACTGATACATGTCAGTTACTTTCTCTGTTCTTGAATTTATTTAGATCGTCTTGTGATCTTTTAGAATAGAATAGTCTTTATCGTCATTGCAACAAGTGCAACAAAATTAAAAGTGCCATCCCTCGATGCAAAAAAAAAACCTTGAAACATAATCACACACACACACACACTCCCACAAAGCATACATTCCGTTATTGCACGATCCACAGTTTTATCATCAGTGAAATTCTTGGCACAGTGAAAAACTGTTTTTATATCTACTGGTTCTAGTTTTTAATGTTCTAT
This sequence comes from Clariallabes teugelsi, assembly GCA_030014215.1. Classification (NCBI taxonomy): domain Eukaryota; kingdom Metazoa; phylum Chordata; class Actinopteri; order Siluriformes; family Clariidae; genus Clariallabes; species Clariallabes teugelsi. The sequence goes on along the minus strand of JAQMYG010000009.1, from coordinate 17,918,375 downwards.
ACTGTCTCCCAACGGCAGTAGATCAAACAGTTGATGTCCCGAATGTGAATTGTCCTTTACAATTTTATTGGCTAGTTTAAGGCAGCTGGAACTGTGTAAATTTTCCTAGCCGACAATCTTTTGGGCAGTTGAAAAAGTAAAATTTTCACATCACTATTTTTGCTCTGTGGAACCACTGGCTTGGTTAGCTTGGTTTTCTCTTTCCCTATTTTGTCTTTTTTTTTAATTTATTTATTGTTGACATAACCTTCAGTACATGATCTCTCTCATATGACAGGCAAACAGCTGCTGGTCTTCTGCTCATGGTTTTAGTTCTTCAATCTAACTTCACTGTTGGTCCATGTCTAACACAGTGTATCACAGGATCAGAAAAGATCAATTATATAGCAAAGGAAAGGAAAATGTGTGTACCAGAGAAGACTGTGCCAACTTATGTTTTAAATTAGGGCATAGTGAACAAAACAATAATTTATGCTTCTTTTCCCTGGCATTGTACAATTTCATGTTCTGGTTCTTTCACTATGGAGTATGAAAAATGATTTTACCCCAGAGGAAGGATCAACTAGTTTCACAGTTTTCCAAGCCAACACAATCCGGTACATAATGTCATTTCAGTATTCAGGTTCTGTATTTACGTTTAGTTTGCGTACGTGAAAATTCTCAACTGCATTTCTTGGCTTCATTTAAACATATCTCAAATCTGAGGATGATTTTCCTTTTACTTTATTAAGCAAATGCACCAATACTGATGTAACTGGACCATCATGAAAGAGAAGACGTCTTTATGAATAAATCTTTCCAACAAGCTTGCAGTGAAAACTTTTCAACACCAGAGAGACAAATGAATGGTGTCATACATAATATATGCAGCTTTGATCCACACACTCGCTGTGTGTCGCTGACTATCAAAACTTGGAAATTAATGGAGATTAGAGTTTTGTATTTGTGCACCTCAACTGGGAGAAAGAGGCATCTAGGAAAAAAAGACTATTTTTTCCTGTCTTTCATGTTTGCTTCATACAGTAGTTGTTAGTGATCATATTCTCAGAGTGAGCCAGCTCATTTTCCATTACATGCACTGGATGACATGATCAACTGATTTGAAGGGCAATTTTATGCATGCCATGGGGTTAACCTCTGTGCAAGACCTTTATCATGGTTGCTATATAAATTTTTATTTATTTTCATATGTAATATGACTCCACAACATACAGTATAAATTTCCACAATTAGCATTGATTGTGAACAAATTTTGCTCCACATAACCCTATGTATAATTTATATTACAGCATTATAGTATGCAGTATTGTATACACTGCTTCTGCTAGCTTGTCTTCTTCCCATAATGCATTGTTGTTATCTCTTCCCTGGTAAGCAACGCACATGCACCTGACCAGGGGCAGTGGTAACTCAGAGGGCTAAGGCACTGAGTTACTGATCAGAAGGTTGGCGATTCAAGCCGCAGCTCTACCAGGTTGCCATTGTTGGGCCCTTGAGCAAGGCCCTTAAAAAACAACGTGTGAATGATTAGACCAGGCTCCCTTCTTTCATTGCTCCATGGTCCAGTTCTGATGCTCATGTGGGAACCCAGCCCCATACACAACAAACTGTGATGCACTGTGTGATCTGACCTTTCCATCATAGCCAGCATTATCCTTGCCACAAATCTATGTCCATGGGCCAGGTGGGCTAGCCTTCTGTCTCCACATCCATCAATAAACCTAGTTCACCAGTTGTCCTTCCTTGGACCCTTTTCGGTGGGTACTGACCACAAAACCTGCCGTTTAGAAGATGCCCTAGCCATCACAATATGGCCCTTGTCAATTTGGCTTTCAAAACAACAGCTTTAAGATCTTACTGTTCATGTGCTGTCTAAAATACTCAACCACTTGACAGGTGCGACAGTAACAAGATAATAATGTTATACACTTCTCCTGTGAGTGATCTTAAAGTTATGGCTGATTATCGTATATGTGGCTTATCTCTGCTCTTGTGATCGGTGCAGGTGGAGTAAACATTCGCCAACTTTTGATCTCATGTTACAAATTCACGAGGCTGATAGACTGAATGGATGGGTGTGCACTGAGTGTGTTAGAAAGTGTCATGTGGAAAGAAACAAACGAGTTACTCATTATTTTTGACAAGTCAAATGAGCTGGCCATTTCCAGTGACTTCAGGTAAACCATTTACTTTGTCCCACATTTGTCTTGCACAACACAAAATGCCCCAATTTTTTTGTTTGGATAGAATTTTAATACCAGGACAATTCAAAATAATCAACAACTTACTACAGTACATGCCATAAAGGTCAATGATGCCAACAACAGCACAGCTAGAGGCATGTTTAGTATCCATGCACGACTCTGCTTGAATTCACTTGACAGTCCGATGATCTGGTGTAGTAGAACTGCCTAGTTAAATGTTCTCCAAAAACACGGTAAATAACAAGAGTGAAACCAGTGCATGTGAAAAGTGGACTATATCTGTCAAATAAATTACAGGCTTGTCTCATAATATTGTCAAGCTTTAGGTGTTTAGTCCAACAGTGTGAAGGCCCATGGTGGACTGTAGGGGTCCTTGCATGGCCATACTCCGTACTTGATAGGATATAAATGGCTAGATCAAAAATAAAGTACTATACTGTACAGTGTAACTATGCTAGGGCATTGGTGGCTCAGTGGTAGATTTCTCATATACCATGCAAAAAGCCCGGGTTCAATTGCCAGCCAATGCCCAAAAACCCACTGACAATGCCGTTCCCAAGCCCAGATAAAATAAGAGACAACAGCAGGAAGTCTGTGTAACTACTAACATTAGCTGGGTGGCAAATGATGGGAGTTAATTTTATCAAGGTTAGCTAAATATAACTTGTCATTAATTGTACACCAATTAAGTTATAGTTCTATCTATAAATAGCAATCATTACATAGCAATGTAGCATTGTAAGTTATATTTATTCCACTACAACAACTTACAGTATGACTAATAAATAAATTGTCCAACAAAGCTTTTTATAACATCTTTTCTATACTTTATTTTTTCTCTCGTACTTCTGTGAATTCATGAAAAACTGACAATTCAGCCAAGTATGGGTTTTTTCGACCAACAATAGGGAGTCTGGCGATGCAAGGTCCTTCACATTGTTAGTATAAACACCTAAAGCATGACATATTCATGAGACAAGTCTTTAATTTATTTGACAGGTAGTCCACTTTTGTTCAATATGGGGTTTGGTTACCAAAAATTCTGCCCAATATGTGATTTTGTTCAACCAACATTTAAACCCAGTAGATGCCCCAAGTGACAATTTACCCCACTATGGGACTTCACCCCACATGATCATGCCTGACATGGGAATTTGCGCAATCAAAGATTTAACCAAGCACAGACTTTGCCCAACCAACAATTAAGTCAAATATGGGGATCGGTTCATCCCATTAATCAACCCAGTATAGGGTTTGCCCAACTGACATTTCAGCCCAACACGGGCATTCACCGGTGATTATGCCCAATATAGGGTGTTACCCAACCAATGGTTATTTATACATAGGTCTTTGCCCCCACTAATACTTTTGTTCTACATAGAATTTAAAAAATGCATACTGTACTATTTATACTACATTTATACTTTTAACTGACATTTAGTTTTGGAACCATTACGACATGAAGTTTGAAATAGCAGCACAGTGTGATAGGGTTTATTTGCAAATGAATGTAATTACCTTTGTCACAATCGAGAGTGTAGCTATTTGCCCTTTGTAGCTATTTGATGCATCCGACAGATGATAACCAAGTGGGCCAAGGTACTCAGTGATTAACTAAGGTGGAGAGAACACCAGGAATGTTGAAATACCAACAGCACAGGAACTGCATCAATGCACATGCCTGGACAGGTTTATGACACCAGCGAAACTGTTTCAGTGATATGCAGACGTCAGCATAATAATGATCTTGCTGAACAGAGAACCCAGAACACTGTGGCATCTGGCGGGTCTAAATTCCTCAAAGCAAAAGTGAAACTGGTGGGAAGTTCTTAATTAGGCTTTTTGGCATCATATGAGTTATTCACAGTATTGGTTATATGCCAGTATGTTAATTATAACATTATATTCAAACTTTTCGAATAGGCAATATTCATTTCCATGAATTTTAAATTAAATATGTATTAAACATGTGAGCTGCTGCAAACACTTCAAACCACACAGTCTGTTTAGTATTTCACACAATAGTAGATGAACATGGAGAGTTCTTTAATGAAACAGAAAAGAGTAGAGAGAGCTTTCCAAGTCTGTGACTTCTGCCATGGGTTTGATTGACATCTGTGATCATGCATGTTTAGTGCAAAACATGCCCGCAATTGTCCTTTTTGTGTGTTCATGCAGTTATCTTGACTATGGTTTATTTTGTATTTTTCTTGCATTTGTAATGTAGTTGAACAGTATAGTCAGAATCGACCACACTGGCACAGAGACCCAGTAAGAATTAACATACAATTTTACATGTCATTTGATATGAAAAAGAAAAAAATATATAGTAACAATACAAATGTTGTATTTAATTAGCTGTTGTTATGTTGCACATTTATCAGTGGTGAAATGTAAAAAAAAAAATTGTTTATGAAGTAAAAAAAAAAAAATTGCTGTTTTTTTGTCATATGCAAATTAAGGAACTCATAGTGGAGGCATATTTACACAGACAGGTGTATCTGACAGACACTCCTTGGTTTGAAAGCAATGCATCATGGGGTATTTTTAAGAGGCTCTCTGTAATGTTATAGACGATATAACCAAACACTGGTAATATAATCAGCTGTATATTTATTCATATTGCATGTTACATTAGGCCTCCAACATAAGAAAATAATATAATGGAATGGTGGAAAAGTGAAAGCAGTTTTACATATACTGATTTATATATATATCTATATATCTATATATTCAAATGCATATTTTCAACACTTTTAAAATATAGACTATATTGAACTGACTATAGAAGGCCAAAGCAATAAATAAATAAATAAATAAATAATAGACAAAATAAATACTATAAAATGCAGAATGTAAATGGGCCAAATTTTATGATGGCTTATATATATAAATCAGAAATTAAAACAACAAAAATGGTGTTGGTAAGATTTTTTTTCTTCAGTTCTAAAAAAAAAAAAATAATAAGAAAATCTAGATTAAGCAAACAAAAAAGAAAAAGAAAATTAACCAAAAACAAACAAAAAAAATGTTGTTTGAACTGGACGAATATTTTTAAGACTTTCAGGCTCCTGACATCTTAAACAGATACAATACAGAGATTTATAAAGTGAGGCATGTTTTCCACTATTCAGCTTCATTACAAGTTAGTGTCTGCATTTGGAACTTGTGTGTTTTTTTCTTTTCTTGTCCGACATATTTTTTTAGGCTGCAAAATACAGTTAAGCGAGTGCACCTTTCGCACAAGTGATCACTTCTGTGAAACAAACTAACACAACAGACACTTTCGAAATGATATAACGTTGTACAAGAATATTGATGTGAGAATGTTTACATTTTTTTGGCATTTACTTTACACTGTGTAGACCAGTTCTTACATCGGTGCTAAACCTTCCCCACAATGCATTACTGTAAAGCCAACGGATGTGTTGAATTATTGACGTAGTGAGCCATATATTCATTCAGTAACAGGCAAACTAGACAAAATTCCACTGGCTTAAACCATAATTTTCCCTTGCCTATCTACTAAATCTGATCTCTAGAGTGCTGAGCTTTAATAACCTTAGAACCAGTAACTAATATTATTGAGTTTTATACGTTGAGATAAATTTTTCAGCATTTTTTTAAACTTCATAAGCTGATCATGGCTTGTAGCAGTGCTGGATGCTGGCTCAAGGTCATGAATATATAGCTCAGGGTCATAATGCAGTTTCCTTTCGTTCTCCATGCTGAAATTAAAGGCACCATTGATTTTGTTTCTGCCTTTGAAATACTGAGACCATATGTACATACATATATATAACAAATGGCACTTCAAGAAGCAAACACCTTATATACACAATTAATTTATAAAAGAGTTTTTTTTGCACTACATAACTAAAATAAAAGTTATTTTTTTAAATTTCCCTCAAATACTTAATTTATAGAAAATAAATGTTTAGTGTTTACTCTTAGTATCTTACAGGTATCCTTTGACTTATTTTTTTTCCTATGGGATATTCACTTTTACACAGCAATTGGATCTTGGTTAGCCATTACGCTGGCTAGTCTGCTCTGTAGATCGTCTTGTGGGGAGAGGTGCAGTGCGGCATTAGTCCTGCTGCTATCTACCAGCTCCAGCCCCAGCACAGTCATGCCCGCCATCCCAGCGTTCTGTATGAGAAACGGTGTGTCCTCAGCCAAGCGCTCTTCCTCCGCCTCACTCTCTGAGCTGCTGCTTTCAGAACTGCTTCCACTCTGCTCTTCCAGACTATTCTTAGATCCGGCTTTTGTTCTTTTAGAGTTTTGCAGGGCCTTGGGGCTGCGAGGGGCAGACGTGGGCGGGGCACAGGTCACAGACTTGTCCTCCTGCATGTTCTCACGCTGCTTGTCCTCCTGGATGTGCAGCGGGCTGAGTGGAGGGCTCATCTCGTCCAGGCCGTGGTTGTAGTGGGCTGAGTTGCGGAGCTGCTGGGCTCGGCTGGTCTCCGATTTCTCTCTGAGCGGCGGAGGCGTGAGGAACAGCAAAGGGCGTTCCTCCTCACCCGATGGACTCATCGCCATGGAAGGAATAGAGGTTGCCAGGCTGGGAAGAGGTGCTGACATTTCAGAGGGAGGAGAGGAGGGCGTTGCTGGAGAAAGCAACTTCACAGGCGAGAGGCGTGTCGGTGTTGTTACAGTCGAAACATACCTTGCATAGAGAGGATGAATAATAATTAACCTTTAAATAAATGACCTGGTAGAAGCAATATTGCATGTTTAAGAAAGTTAAAATATCATAAACGGCAATAGTGGCAGTGCTGGCTTGACATTACCTCTCGCTGTGTGGAGAGTCTTTGTAGGAATCCGTGGTTTCTCTGGGGTTTGTTATGCGGACGTTGACATCTCGGGATCCTCCAGTGGCATTTAGACGACCGCGCTGGCTCGGAGTGCCATTACGGTTGTTTTGTACCCCCGAGACCGTACGACTCTCGGACACCACACTCTCTGGATTTTTATTACTCCAACTATAACGTCAAGTAGAGAAAAACAATAAGAAGAACTGGCATTTACAATCAGGCTTAACTAACTAAGCTTTAGTTACATATCATTTTAAGCTCATGGTTATACTAACAGAACAATTATAGGCAGAATAAAACTAGGAAAAGCTACACTGATGTAATTTATTGTACAAATAAAAAACCTGATACTAATAATTACGTTAACTTTTATGATTCACTCCTATTACACAACCTGCCATAATAAATTATACATACAATCTAACATCCAACATTCCAATGATTAACTTGTGCTACATTTTCGAATAAAGCCTGTCTCTAGCCTGTTTACACCCTCAGTAAGAAAAAGGACACTGTACCCCTGGCTGAGGCTAGCGGTGATGGCGGTGGCAGGCTGAGTCGGCGAAGTGTACTGGCTCATGGTAAATGAAGTTTCTGTTTCTTTCTCGATCACATGCTCAGCAGGGACAGCGTTTTTCAATGCATACTGTTGAAATCAGAAGAAATCAATGGAATGTGAACAAACATGCAATAATGTTGGCACTGAGTTCTTTAGACCTGTTTAGTCAAGAGACTTTCCAGCTTTTCACATTTTTCCTAAAATGACACACAAGCATATTTAAAAATTTAAGTAGTTTTGCTCTATTTCTTGATGTATTACAGACATGGAAATCTTCTGATGGTCATGCTGACTAGATTTAATCGATGCCTTCGCTTTTTTTTTGTTTATTAGGACAAAGTGGTCAAGCACTTACATCAACAAGCTGCAGGCTTTGTGGTGGCTCATGGAGGCATTGGGGGTAGTGGGAGCCATTGCCCATGTCGGCCATGGCGTTACGCTTTCGGAAACTCTGCCTCACGCGATCATGCAGCTTTTGCCTCTGTTTCCTGCTCGATGACAAACACAGATCTGTTCAAGTATAAACCTCAGTGCTTTACTCCTCACTATGTGAATCATTCATAAAATGCACATGTATTTGCCATAACATACATGAAATATCAATGTTAAATTCAATTACTTTGTTTTGCAGTAGGCCACCACACACATGATGCCAACAACTAGGAGAGCAATGCAGATGCCTGTTATTGTTAATAAGCGTTTCTGATACAGCTCCTCAGCTTCTGGAAGAGAGGACAAAGCTTTTTTTAAAAAAAAGGAAAAAAAAACCACAATAAGTTAAACCTGGAGAATTTGTGCAAATGAATGAATGTTACCTAATTTTATTTGCACAAGTCTCACAAAAAAAAAAAAAAAAAAAAAAAAATTATATGGACTTGTTTTTCCATATTCCAATTTGAATAAAAGTAAAGTGGGAATGCATCTAGAGCTAAGCTAATATAAGGATGCAGTCATGTTAAGTATACATCAATAATTGAAAGGAGGGTTGAAAGTGATTATCATCACTTTAAATCCTTTGAAATGCATTAATTTTAATTACCAGTACAGTGGCCATAGTAAGACATACTACTTCAACATACAGTACATTTGGGAGAATTATGCTGGATTAAGATCTTGAGGGTTGTATTGAATAAAACCTCAAGTCTGTTAAATACTTAGCATCTGTAGCATCTGCAAAGCCAAAGCAACAGTGATAGAATATCTGACTGTTAAATGGTCATGTCCTGCTTTGGCTTGCAGATTGCTAGAGTTTTTCACACACAAAAGGATTTAGGAAACGGGACTTAAAAAAGCAACAGCACTTGATCACAGGGTCTTTGATAGGTTGGTTAAAAAAAAAAAAAAAAAGATACTGTTATGTGTTGCATGATTAAAATCCTAAAGTGTGTTATGAAGCCACAAACATCTAAAAAAATATTGCTTTATATCAATAATGTCAACAGAGAGTTAGAAATACTCTCTGTCTAGAGAATGTTTGAAGGCGCTGTGAGCAAACGCTGTTGCCAGAACTCGAAATATCCTGTTAACAATTTATTAGTTCAGCATATTGGTAGTAAACATCAGGAACAGGCACATGACACAACTGCCATTACTACGTCTAGAAAAAAAAATGCAGGTACTTTGTTTAAAGGATAGAACACTAATTGGATAAACAAAAAACAGGGAAAGAAGGAGTTACAGGATGAGATGGGATGATGAAAAAATGAGAAGGAGGAGGAGGAGGAAAAGTAAGATGGGCTGAAGATGTTTGGCATAGCTTGTGCAACATGCAAAGGTTGGAGGGATGCTGAGGAACAGAGCAAAGCAAAGACTGAAGGGATCTGCACATACAGCATAACCGCAGAGCAATTTATCTAATACTAGAGGGCTCTGTGTATGAGTGTGTGAGAGAGAGTGTGTGTCTTGACAGAACATGTCAAAGGTCTGCATGAATAATTGAGGATTTCCTTTACTGCCATTCAGGCTGCTTGTGCTGATCCGCCCTGCGTATCAAACACTTTCGAGCGCTGATGCAGCATTTTAGCTTTAGCTATGATTGGGATTTAAAACTCCTCGTTCTTTGAGCAATTATTCCTGTTGTACAAGGAATTAACCCAATAATGCAATGTGGAGCGAAATCACATCTGTTATGGCTGTATGATCCCTTCAATAGCAAAAGGAAACTGGCTAGAGTTGAAGGAAAAAAAAAGGCTCAAGCTACTAGTCCTACAAGTCTGCAAACTAGAAGGAAGGAACAATTCATACCCATAAATTCAATCCCATGATGTTCTGCCGAGGCAGAAAAAGATGACAAAAAGAAAGAAAAGTACAGTTGGTTGGAGATTTGAGTGATAATGTTGTAATGATCACCTGGCTAAGCAAATATTTAGACAACTGCAAAAGCACTAAGCAACTCGAATCCATACGCCTGAGCATCTTTCATCTTAACAATACAATGTCCAGCAAATTCAAAGTTCATATTTCATTACTGCTTCGAAAACATTTCATGACTGCTGCCTGTCATAAGTTAGTTATGAATTCAGTAAAATAGCATGCACATGCAAACATCACTGTGCTTGCATGGTGACACAGATCGGCCCTATTCTTTACAAAAACAGGAGCGAAACCTGTGTTATTTTACTGGTTACACCACCACATGTCTTTCATGCTGTTAGGGACATGCATCTTTCACCCAAGTACAGAATTTAACCCCTTGAGTGAGATGAGACCACAAATCACACCAAAATCAAAACCAAACGCTTTCACTCTGTTCACAGCCATGCTTTTCATACATGTTAGGATGTGTATCCAAACCCAGCAACATGTATGTGCTACACTTGTCATGTATGAAACTATACACTCACCGATCACTTTATTAGGAACACCTGTACACTTGTTTATTCATACAATTATCTGACAATTCTGTAGAAGCACAGGCTTAGTGAAACTGTTCCATACGATATTCTTCCGAATTTCAGCTGTCCAGTTTCAGTGAGCCTGAACCCATTGTAGCCTCAGATTCCTGTTTTGGTGGCTGACAGGAAAGGAACCCGATGTTGTCTCTCATCTACAAACAGGTTCGATATGAGATGCTTTTCTGCTTTTAAAGTGTGGTTATTTTAGTTAATCTGAACTTCTTGTGACCAGTCTGACCATTCCCCTCATTCTCCGAGCTGCACTGAATTTATTTACTCGGTAGAGTTTATGTACAAAGTACTGTTAAAGTCACTATGAGCATTTAAAAAAAAAAATCATTTTCATGTTTCATTAACTTAAGCTCTTGATTTCTATCCTCATGATCTTATGCACTTTGCTGCTGCCACATGACTGGCTGTTTAGATAAAAGTGAAAGTGCGTTACATAAAGTTGGTTAATGATTGTATTTGCACTTACAGAACCTAATAGTACAGTATCTATTATGTCAAGATAGAAAAAAAAAACTGGTTGATGTTTTTTTTTTTTTTTTTTTTTAATGTCGCATTTAAGTTTATTGCCTGGACCATTTTTTTTTACTTATCTCCGACAGTACACCACTAGTTTAACCTGAAGGTAAATTATAACTGCATCCGTTTTTCCAATGAGAGCGATTGTTCAGTGATTTGCCCTTGTGAAAGAACTGCTTCGGAGCCTCGAATTGCGGGTCAAGTTGCTAAGCTAATCTAGCTACAGCTCAGAGTAAATGTGCTGTGCAGACAGCTGTGAAGTACGGCTTTACTGCCACGCTGATGCAGCAGATGCTCTTCCTCCATGGCCTCCATCACACTCCCAGAATGCTTTAAGGTAGAAAAAGTGGTGCTTTCGCAATATAAAGGGGAAGCCGTGAAATAATTATATTTATAGGATGCTATAGGTGCTGTGCTCCGCAAGAGAATGTTTAATATTGATTTTTAGCTTCTTAACACCCACTATTCACACTGGACTGCTGGTTATGGTCCAACACCAAGACAGTTAGTGTTGGGTACGTTTCCAGCCAGAAAAGTGCTGTTTTAGCTTAAGTACTAAAGATGGCGGAACATGTGTGAGTTGCTCCAGTAGTCTGTTGCTCCATTTGTTATTAAAGGATTTGTTGAGGTTCATGTTGGGTCTTGGATCTGCAAAGTGGGTCTTTATGGTTAAGAAAAGTTAGTACTTAATCTAAAGTGACACAGTAGGTATCTTCGGTCGCTCAGCAATAGGCCTTCTGGAAATTCCAAATCTGCTACTGCTTTGATGATAAATCATATTCATCAGCTGTAATCAGGTTTCGTGCAAGGCCTTAACTGCTGCACAGCTGGACACAAGTTGGATCTTCAGCATTGTTGATTAGTAATTTACCTTTTGGAGATTCAGTAATAAACCTATATTGCATAATTTGGCACAAACTGCTTCTACTCTAATTCCTTTATGATATTTCCAATCGATTTCTTTTGTATAGTTGACATGGCCGTACTCATCTTATTTCTCTTTAAAGGCTTAGGATGTCTCTTATGACCCATAAAAAAAAAATCTTTATTTCATTTGGGTTTAAATAAGATAAATGTTTCCATACATTCCCCCTCTATTTCGGTTAATAGACCAGCATAACAAAACTAGGTTAAAAAATTAACTAGGTTAAACATGCGAGGAGAAGGTATGGTAAAGGACATATAACAGAACCCCAAAACAGCAGAGAAAGCTCCCTGATCTGTCTACCAGGAAAAAAAAATGAAACAATAGGAAATAGCGTTGATTGAGCATGCTTCAATCCAAGCGCAGACAGGAAAAGGAAATAGACGTACTGTAGAAGCTGGCCATTACGTAGGTTTGGCAGCGATCACCAGTAAACTCATTTGGGCACCTGAGAGGGAAACAAAAAAGTCATAGAGAGAAGAGAGAGAGAGGGAGAGAGAGAGAAAAGAGAGAGAGAGGGAGAGAGAGAAAGGGAAGTGAGTGGATACCCAAAAGTTCTCCCCGTGCCCATGTGCATTTCTGGTGTTCTCTGCGAAATGTGTCACAAACATCGTCAATGTTTGTTGAAACACACTCTTCCCAACTATTGGCCAAATCACAGTCCCAAAATAACATCTTGATTGGGTGAGATTAATTTCCAAGCAATTAATTCGTCCAAAAAACAAAAAACCCAACCCCAAATAAATAAATCACAAAACTGAATAAGGATTCAACAAATCAGAATGCAGTACCATCACCATGCGAACAAAACTGCATCAGCAACTGGTCCAAATGTCCTCCGATGGAGATGGCAGTAGCCAATTTTAATGCTCGCTTCAAATTAGCAAGAGCAGTGATTAGTGGCTTAAAACAGCCTGTGCCACACACAATTCCCCACCTGTCCACATCTAATGGAGGGGACAGATGGACAGTTATGAGTTATGGAGACTGTGATTAGGGAAATGGTAGGAGGAGAGACAAAAGCATATAACACCAGCTATGCAGCATGCGCTTGGGGAGGTTCAGTGGCTGCACATACGTTGTTCTGGGTTTATGACTCTGACAGGTTCTTTGATTTGACAGCGCTTCCCTGATATTCCTGGAGGGCACCTAAGAAAGGGGTGGGGGTGGTGGGTGAGAGGGGATGAGCACATCGGAAAAGAAAAAACTGACAGTAAACACAGAACATAACTAATAACATTATGATAGCAATGCATAATAATAAAAAATTAAAATAATAGTTAAACTATAACATTTATAAAATGTCATTTGAAATATTGTCTGATGGTCCAAAAATGGACATGGCTGCTTTAATGGAATAACTTCATTTCCTGCCTGTGGTCATGTTTAAAGTTTAGGTGGGCATTAAAACTGTAGTTGGATGCCAAGACCGGAGCTTTTTGGTGAGCCATCTGCTCTCTGATGACAGAGCCGGGCTTTCTAAAGCTCTGATAAAGGGAATCTAGTGGCGTGACTGGCACAGCCTCTGAGTCCTTCCAGCTGTGCCTATTACAGGGTCTTAACAGCTGGGACAGCTGAGTCTCTCCGCAGAGACAGGAAAAGAAAGCCTGGGAGAGCTAGATAAGAAAAAGAAATAAGAAAGGGATTACAATGTTTGACTTCTGAGAAAGAACAAATAAAGTCATGTAATGGAATTGCGACACGATTTGAGAGTGAGAGAGGCATGGACACACGAAGCTTATGCTGAAAATATGTCGAGATGGCTAGCTTCAGGGACACAACCACAGACTGCCTTTCACTCCGCATCCTCTGTGCCAGGGATCATCTCCTGACCTGTGTATCAGACTATAGAGATCTCAGCACTCTCTGATCCCTGGAGACTCAGACAGCCATCCTGTTTCCGCACAGTATAGACATACGGAGAGACAGAGAGCGAGATGAAAATGAATGAAGGAGACAGGCATGCTTTTCTTCTTGTCCGCTTCGTCCTGCAGTGTTTGTAGAACGAAAAGCCACACGGCAGCAGTGATTTTCTGCTTAGTCACTGAAGTATTTAATATTACACCCAGTAGACTCACAATCTTGGGTATTAGAAGGCTACAAGCCAAAGTGTCTCCTTGGCAATCCTAAGCCTCCCGGTCCAGCACGAGGCTGCAAGTCATCAGGGCTTTTTCTTAATGGTGCTAATGGATCCTGACTTGTGCAGATCACTGGAATACCAGAATGTTTGAGAAGCTGAGACAGCATTTGCTGTTCAACGTGTCTCTACTGTATTCTGTGTTATTGTAATATAATTGACCAAACAAAGTTGTTTGTTGAGACAGATCTGTCTGAAATGTTCATGCCGAGTCATGCTGAGATGACACATAACCTTCAAATGATAAACAGGAAAATGATATACAGTACAGTAAATGGGAAACTGCTGAAAAACTATTACTTTTCCCCTTCATTCTACAGCAAGACTTTCCCGTTTTTCCAGTCTAATGTCTTTACTTTCAGGCACAGTGTGCCAAGTTTCAACCCCTGGACTCTTCCTTCCTGCCTGATGGGTTTTTGGAGGGGAAAAATGAAGTAATTCCAGCACTACCGAGAGATTTGCATATATATATTTGTAATACGGCTAACAGGTGATGCATTGTGCTGGATGTAGAATATACGTAAAGCATCAAAAGGCCTCTATGACAGCACGCTACGTTCAAATCAGAACTGACATCCCTTTGAAAAGAGCAAGAAACAAAGCATATTCCAGATGACGTGGGCAAAATGTAATGTGGAGTCTGACGTTACACTGTTTCGGTGACGTCGGATGATTCCTTACATGCTCAACATTTTTAAATCTTTAGTCTTACCTGCAGAGGTATTTGGTGCTGTTGGCTACGACATTCACAGTAAAGCACTCGCCCCCATTTACGCAGTACTTCGTATCCACCCCTGTGCAACGTGTCATATGACTAGACGTCTTGGCTGACGTCGTGGTGCTGGTGGGAGCTGAAGAAAGAAAAACAACAAAATAACGCTAAGAGAATATGAACACAGATTATATCATATATATAATACATTTGTTTTGTTTAATTCGGTTTTAGAGTAAAAGATAGTCCAGATAGTAAAGCTGTGGGAGGGACATGGAGGCCGTGCTGTGATACTGAGCACCGCACTCGCTGTGATACCAGATCCGCTAGCTCCTCTGAAAGGATGTTGCAGAAAATGACACCCACATTTTGTTTGATCCCAGTGTCCTTCATTGTTGTCAAATAGACTGCTGAATATTAGAGAAATATGAGAAGACACGGACTGCACTGACTAGGCTTTTTGGTTTATTGATTCGGCCCGAATCAATGTATACTGCTTACCTTGAATCCCAAATATCCCTGCCTTCAATATTACATTAGCAATACTGTATGTTCCAGGATAAGAAACAAGAAGCTCTTAAACAAGCCAGCGCTTTCTTCTTTTTTTTAAACAGCCCATGCAGTACAATAATAATTACACGGTGATATAAAACCGAGTTAAAATAGAAAAATACACCTTGATTTTCAAAAGATCAACTAGTGCCTTTTTTTTTTTTTTTAAAGCATTAGTAAAAAATCAAAAGTCAAAAGGTTTGTACACAGTGTGTACCTAAAATATGCTTTATCTAAAGCTGCCCAACTGCCAAGACATGCCAAAACACGAAAATTTAGCAAACTAAGAGACGAGGAAAAACTCTAAGGTAAAACAACTAGTTTGGACAACAGCAGGTATTACCTGTAAAGCTTCGTTTAGATCTGGTCAAATTGAGACGCATGTCTGCTTCCCTGGCAACTACTACTCAGTAGAGATCAACAGTCCTGATCGACGTCTTCTTTATACTGGCCCGGACCAGTGTGGAAGCTCAACACTCAACATTTTAGACAAGCCCTTCCTGCTCTCTGCCTCCCTCCCACATCTTACCTGGCACAGGCACGCTCACGTGGTGAGAATGCAGCTGTGCGCAAGCAGAGACGTCATTCCCCTATGTCCAACTAAACGAGCTTGTATCTTGTTCAGAAAAAGGACAAATATTTATGCACAGAGCAACGGGGAGCTGGACATCTGGCCTACTTCCGGTCACCATATTCACAAAAGTAGATACTCCCTCTTAAATAATCAAGAATCGTGACAAGACATTAATACGCCACGGCCTTAATCAGATGCTGAATCTGCCCACTGCCAGCCCTTTGTTCGTCATCTGCGTGACTTCAATAAAGCAAAAGTTTAACGACTGGATTAATTCCAGCGAGAACTTTGTAATAGAACATCAATATCCATTTCTATCTGGCATTTACATCAGACAAAGTCCTTGTTTTTATTTAATAAATTATTTCAGAATTTTAATGTGCCATGATGTGAAAAGTCGATGGACGAAATGTTCAGGACAGATATAGCAACATCACGTGTCCTTCCTGAGAGACAATCAAGTTAGCTTCAAGATCACAATTGAGATGCGAGAGTGAAATCATAGGTCAGGGACCCTGTCAGGTAACCACTGAGGTGGAGGACATCGCCATTGAGTTAAATGCAATTCAGCCTCTATGATCCATACCCCTGTTGTCCTAGACAACCTATGCTGGTTAAATAATTGACAGTGCAACAGATCGCTTTTGTCTCGCTAATCTGATTATTGTGTTTCTCCCCCATTAAACCTACAAGATCAGAAATCTGAGGCTGCTACAGATCATCAGTCAAACTCCACCAGCTTTCTTTGGCTCCGGGGAGGGAAAAAGGACTCGAAACAGATTAGCATACGTCTAAATCTCGAAAACAACACATAAAAAGAAAGAGAACAATGAGCTGGGTTACTAGCACCAGAGAGGTAAAGGGTGGAGTGACAAGCAATGGAGTTAAAGTAAAAAAGTCTGAAACAAAGACTATTCAGTAAATGCGTTGCTTTTGGCAACTTGTCTCTCCACTGATAGACACGTTAACAAAGTAAAACTGCCACCAAGCCAGCAGGGGACACAGGGTCTTTTCAAGGTGAGGGACACAGAGAATCCAAAGCATTCAGTTCACGTCTGAATGTGCTTCAGTGTGGTCAAAGCATGCCTGCCTACTTTTAAGATGCCACAGTTAAATATGAATGGTGGTCCAAAAAAAAACAAAAAAAACCCTGAATTCCACAGTTAAAAAATAAATCGACATTTTTACTAGTCTTTCTAAACACCCAGAACTCATTGCTGCCAACAAAGTATGAAATTTCACCTGCCTTTAGTTTTCGCTTGCACGTACCCAGCAGAACGAGGGTGCAAGCTGAAGTCACACCTAAAAGCAGGCAGTCAGGTTTTGGGTTTCAGTACAGCAGGGTTAACCACTATTTTTTTTTTTTAAAGATAAAGGCTGGTTCAATCAGTTTAGGTACATCGATTTTTTTTCCCTTACTAGTGTAAAGAGACTCAAGCTGCTGAGGCTATGCAGACTGTGTGCGATGGTGCAACACTAGCCTCCTCCTGCTCCTCCTCCACTGCTGCATTCACTGTGACAGCAGTTTTACCGCAGCGTTGGGTTAATGTGAACAACCCTGTCCGAGAGCACTAAAGGGCAGAGGCAGTACTGCGGTGCTCTGGTGAAACCCAAAACCCAATCAGAAGTAACAATATGTGGTTCACATATAGGGCTGATTCATTCTTTGCCTCACAAATATTAAAATCTTTCAACATAAACTCATGTACATAGAATACTGCGTTCAGAGTGATGAATTATAAATCAGTTTTCTACTTTAGGAGGAGCTGCCTGTGATATAATACAGTGTAATGGTAAATTAATAGCTGTTACACCCCCCCCCCCGTATCTTACCGTATCTTACTCTAAAATTGAAGATAAGAAAATTAAGTTAACCTAAAATTAAAATCAACCAAAAAAAAAAACAAAAAACAAACATCCATTCTACATCTTTGTACTTTTTTGATCAGAAAGACATTCCTTATGTGATATACTACAAGTGGTGGGTTACAGCTGGACAGAACCATCAGATAATTAACTTTACACACACACACACACTCAGTCAGTGCCTCACAGGAGGAGGCCACAGCATTTGTTTGTATGTGAAGTCATGGTGATTTGGTATGCACTCAATATGTAATCCTATACAAGCGCCAGGTGGGAAAGGTGTGCTTCCCACAGCTCTTGAGCAACAGAGAAACCGGCTTCGAGACGTAGCATGTGTGGGCAGTGTTCAGAGGAAAAGGGGGTTTATTTACAAAGCCTAATAAGGAAATCACTTCCTGTGGAAACTTCCTTTTAATGATATTTGATCTACAACTTTCGCCATTTCAAGTGTAATGTACTGTAGAACCGTCTTGAGGGTAGATAATCATGATATTAAAGATTTTTTTTTAAAACTAGTATTCTCCAGTTAAAAAAACAAAAAAACAAACAAAAAAAACCTCACTGATATAAAACACGCTTTTGCTGGATTGCTGTTGCTGGATTACCGACATCATAATCTAGTCTTTGCGATCCTTCTGAGTATTTCTGTCATGAAGTGTTAAAACTACATTTTATTACTTTAATAGCATTTTTATAGTAGAAGTTGGATCCCAGTTACACGCTTGTGTGCTCAGTATCCTAACCAGGCATATTGCAGGCTATAGGTTAAACCAGACGGGGGGAAAGCGCAGGAAGCGTCGACTTTAATCATTCCAGTCATATATCTGCTAATTTCTTTCACTATTGCCATGGACACAGTGGACACACGGCACAGAATCCAAGCAGCAGCTGAGCCCCATCACAATTGACGATATGAAAAATACAATATCAATATTGTTTTAAATTCTGTCAATACGCCGTTCTGGGATACTGTCGATAACATGTTTCAATTATAAATTAAATTTTTACCTTTGAACCTGTAAAATATGAAAAAAAAAAAAACCACAATAAT
>JAQMYG010000009.1:17881623-17894404 GCA_030014215.1 Clariallabes teugelsi | reverse complement strand
ATGCGTGTGACAACTATCAATCGTTCCCATTCTGAGATTGAATTGAGCTACAGATTGTTCCAGACATCATGTGCTTTCTCGCAATATTGCTGATTTTATCTCTGAACCTCTGTGCGTGGTTTTCATGCTGCAGACGCGTTCTGCCGAGGCTGCTGAACGAAAAAGCGTTTCTAAATCACGCAGCTAAAAAGGCAACAAGACCCCCCGTGTCTAACATGAGACAGATGGGAGCACGGCACATCATTAGGTAATGGGTTTTTATGTGATAAATAGTCTGGATGCTCGTTCTTCATCAATTTAAACGTATCCTGCTCACCTCAGCTTCACGGTCAAAGTGGTGGGGTTTTCATTAGCGAAGGATTCAGAGAGACGTGACCGTCTGCATGCTGAGTCACCGGGGTAGAACGGAAGATCAAACACGAGGAGCCATTAGCGTAATCCATTCTGAACGGCACAGATCTAACGGCATCTACTTTTAGCCTTTCCCTATAAGTGTGCTGAAGTCTCCTGCCCCTGAAGTCTAGGCCTTATTTCACAGTCATACCAGCCTCAGAGACATCCGCACACATTATTTATTTTATTTATTTATTTTTTAACAGATCCTAATCAAAACGACTGAAAGAGTGGTACTGTGTTTGATCAAAGATATAGAAACTATGCCAGACACTTTTCCTATCTGTTTAATTACATGTGGGGAGTGTTTCGGTTGTGACTAAATGTGGTGAGAGATGGTGTGGCCAGATGAGATGAACAGCCATGTCAATGGAAAAGGTTAGTCTTTAAGGGCAATAAACCCAGATTAACCACATACCACAAATCAGAGAGAGCGAGAGAGATTCCAAGATAGACTCATATTTTGTAATTTTTTGCACTTTTTTAGTTTTAGTTTTTTCACTAACCTTGCTTTTGAGTGTTATTCTACATTTGGTTGCTACTGCACTTACTTTCCTACTCCTAATAATTCATTCCAATCGTCACCAATTGCACGACTGTTGCAAGAAACCTAGCATAATTCGACCATGTTTGGCAAATTAGGGAATGAAATGAAAATTAGAATGTAGCATATCATATTACTCCACAAAGCAGGCACTATTTCATTCATGAACTACCAAAACAATTCAAACCATAAATATCTGTCAAATTAGCTTATTCTACTAAAAGTGAACACAATGGCTGTTAACAACCAACACTCATTTGCTAAGTGTGTGACATGACCCCTGTGCGAACCTTATTATCCCTGAACATCAGTGGACAAAAGGGAAAATGAGGACGAGAGCCCTGATAAATACAGTATATCTTTTATAAGTGATGAACACTCATGAACTAGCAGACTGAAAAAGCTAAACAATAAAAAAGAAGCAACAAGCATGTTAAGACACAACATAATCATTGATGAGTGTAAATGGTGAGACAGACTTTGGCAATCAATAACGCCTTTCGCACAGCAGTCAAGTATGCATTATTAAATAAGAGCATAGACCTTTACAGTTAAATAACAATCTATGCTACCAGATAGGAACCTACAGGATTGCCATTATGGGCTGTGAAAGTACTTTAAGGTCTGCAATGAATATTTTAAATGTGGTTTTCCATCATCCATTTCCAGAAAGGAGAGGATAAATTCAAATTATATTATACTGATAAATAATAAAATGATTTTTGATGACACTTCATATTATATGGATCTTGCTACAACAGCATTTTAGCTACAACAATTTTATATTCAAACTCATCTTGTTTCTCCAATCTTCTTCTTTTATGCTTTATTAGGGCTTGAAATTTGTAAGCAAAAAGATCCTTACATCCTTACATCAAGTTTAGCTTTACCAAAATTGTACATCCTGACTCTATAGCACCATTGACGGAAAATTACTAACCAAGACGGCCACTTGAACTACAAAGAACCGAAGCCACACTTATGACATAACAGTAATCTTACACTCCTTCAACTGCAAATTACGGCGTCACACTATAATTACTCTTCCCCGTGACGCACAGGACAAGACAACTGTTGTTTTCATGCTTTGTTTACTGGGGAAGCCAGATGTAATTGCCTTGCAACAAAGGCCATGGAGTAGAAAGGAAAAAATAAACCTAGTACAAAATTGCTTCCCTGTCAAAATGAAATGAGTGTGATGCGACCTTGTGGTTGGATCAGGAGTACAATCAGCTTTGCATGAGACGTATATACAGTATATTTTGAGATATGGGTTTTGACAGCTGTTGGATGAAGACAGGTAAAGCACAGATGCAGGAATGCTTAAAATTTGACTTAAGTTGAACTTCAATCTACAAATTAAAATTATTCAACATTTTTGATTCAGACCAAATACAAAAAGTAAATTGCTGTGTTTAAATTAATATTGAATGTTAGGTATAGAGACAGATTAGTCTGGATAATCATTTTGGATGTGTGAAAGAATACATTACTACTAGACTAGTTTACATTTCTCATCTATTTTGGTGTCAGACTTACACAGATGTACGGGAAAGGACAGTTATTGATTCATATTGACATATTTGGTTTCGCATGACGTTTCCGCTCATGTCTTTCATCTCGGCCGATTAGACGGTGGGTGTCCGGCGGGGTCACAATCACTATCACTTTCATTGGGCTTCCTGCTGGAGCAGCTGACCTGCTCTCTGCATTTATTGATTTAGACTGAGATTACCGACAAAAACGCTTTTCTATTTCAGTCTTGGACAAAAAAAAAGGGTGAGGAGCTTTGATAGTTCCACCAGCCTTGCTCAAGGTAACACAGGCCATATAGAGTTGAATAGAGAGAAATAGAAAATAAATATGTCAAACTGAATGTGGTTTCTCACAGTCCTATAATAGAGACATACACATGTTAATAGGGTAACATACTGCTAAAGGCATTATAATGATGAGATATGCAAACTGGGTAAACCGAAGAGTCTTTATATCTCTAATCAGTAATTTCTCACTGTGTGGTCTGGTTTGAATAATACTTCCGGTTTATTTCATAAGCCTGCCCTAAGGTCATTTAATCATGCAGGCTGTCATCGCCAACCTTTGCATCACCGCCCTCTGGTTCTATCTGTGCCAGTACAGTGGGTCAGCCCAACCTCCATACCACCTTACATTGCTAAAAGCAGCACATATATAGATGAGGGGGAAAAAAAGGACTGGATGTGGGTTGGGAGGTGAGAATCTGGCTGCCTGCCAGCAGTTATAATTCTTACAGCTTTCAAAGTCATGGTGGAGAGTAGTTAGGCAGGAAGATAGCATTACTGGGGATAGTCTTTCTGTGTGGCTGAACGATGGATGGGAATCGATTAGATCCTCTGCAGACTGACCTTGAAATGGACCGGAGCGCCCAAAGGAGGAAGTCTCCTCACACCACAGCATCTGAATCAGAGGAAACGGCGTTGCCTATGCCTGTTAAAGAGCTGCAAATGAATCCGCCAGGCTGGAAGCTTTTCACTCGCGCTAAAAGGATGTTAGTAGTATGTTTTATAGCTGCTGCTGTGGACTAAAGTAATTGATGTGGTAGAACAGTAGGTAATCTTGTTTTGGAGGAAGATGAGTAACTGTCAGTTGTGGATACAAAGCGGAGTGATTATTACACTCAATCCTAGGTAAAGTTGCTCATTCTTTAGAGGCTTTGTCACAGCTGTTAGTGAAATACCTGACAAGACAGAGCATGCCTACTCTCAGGTAAAGTATGCAAGCAACAGGAATTTCCTCTAAGCGTGGTGTCCCAAGTTTGGTAAAAGCAAATAAAACTATACTGAATAATAAAACATTATTCAAATCACGTAAGAGCTGGTTTAGGAGTACTTGAGGAAATGAATCAGGAAGTTAGCTGTATCAATATCATCTATGTAAATAATAATATTCATGAAAAATATACAATGGTGTTATTTAAGGGAGAAGGAGGTGGTAGTGATTTTTCAGGAAATGCCAATTAAAGCTCATTATTTATATATTAAACATAACTAACACACTAGAAATCCCTAAGAACACAAATCTTACACAGGACTCATTTCCATCCTCTCCATAAGAACAGGCTGAGATTAAAAGTTTTTCACGCTATGAATCATCAATGACACACTAAACAAACGCCATGTGTACTTACATGTTTTAGTAACTATGTTGTTAGATTCATGTTGGCTTGGTGTGTTGTTCCTGCCAGGTTCTGCTGTAGTTCTGGGAGTGGGCTTAGAGGCTGGGTTTAACCGAGTAGTCGATCTTGAGGTGGGCAAAAAATTGGTCACCTTGGGTTCAGCTGATGCAAATGGGCCTGCTGTGGAATCGCCCTCTACAAACACCGCAGGACGTGCAGGGAGTTTAGTGGTGATGCCTGGGAGATGGGTTTGTGTCGAGGTGAAGTGTGAAAAAGACACAGGTAGTCCCATTGTGGGATCCGCATCGATAATGATAGGGTCCTGGCCAATAGGTTTGGGATCCAGATGAGTTGGGGGCTCATACTCAAAGATTTTGTCCACAAAGACCCACTTTAGGCCAGCAGTGCAAAGTGCTAAGCTCAGCAAACATGCTAGAATGGGCAGGATGCAGATCTTCTCTGAGCGCACACAGTTACGCACTTGCTCCATCTCCATACACACACAGCAGGAAGCAGCTGTCAACCCTAGGCATCCCAACACTCCACGTTGTTCTCTATTCTCCTCAACCGCTTCCTCCTCCTCTTCCTCCTCTTCAAGCTTCTCCTCCTCCAGCTTCACTTCTTCAAGAGCCTCTTCAGGACCAGCTTCAGAAAGCTCTTCAGGGGAGGGATCCCCAGGAGACGCAGTGCTCTCAGGTCCACCGAGACGATCAGAGGCATCCTCCTCTCCAGCAGCCGCCATCACTTTCAGTTAGTCTCGTCTTTTGTTCCTCCTCGTTGTTGTCCCGTTCGAAGGTCACTCTCTAAAGCCTGATTCCTAGCTTAGAGTCTTACACATGAGAATTAGTGCTGGAGCTCTCAGCATCACACATTGTGGCTCATAAAGTGTGTTGTCCATTATTGGATCATGCAGGAGGGGGAAGGGAGTGAAAGAGCAGAGACTGTCTTCAATAGCAACAGAATAACCTTGTTAGCATCCGGGAAGTGGCTCCGACTTCCGTTGCAGAAAGGACTCCTTTCTCTCCTGGCTTTACTCTCACGGCATCCTCTCACTTGGTAACTTGTGGCAAAATACAAACAACACAAAGTCTATAAATAAAGGCGGTCTCAGGAGGCAGATGCACGGGGCAGCCTGGGGTGGATCCCTCTCCTGGGTCTCCGATGCAGCGTGGCTTAGCAAGCTCGAATGGCAGGACACCTGAGGCAGAAAAAAAGTGCAGTGGTTGTGCTGGAGCTCAGCCAACAGGACAGCTTTCTTGTCATGCTCTGCCTGTAGATACCGAGATGCGTCGAATCATACAGGAACTGCAGGTGCCCATCCTCTCCATGTGCTGGCACCGGGGATAGGAGCAAACACTGATTGTTCGCCCAGCGCACACCTCACTACGCAACATAGAAGGATGGACGAGTGAGCACTGCGCACGCCTCTCCTCTTGCGCTTGCCCCTCCTCTTCTTTCTCTCTTTTTCTCCTCTCACTCATGCAGTCCTTCTCCCCTTACCCCCTTTCTGTGTCTCTCATGCTGTCTCTCCCACTCTCTCTGTGGTATATCCCCTCTCTAGCCGCTCCCACTCTGCACTCTGAACATCACGCGTGCAGCAGAGCTGAGCAAGTCTGCACTTGATCCAATTACAGAGAATGCAACGAATCAGAAGGCTAGCAAGTCAGATTGTCCCAGCCCAGCTTCTTCTAGTGCTGCTGTGCTCATTCTCTCTCTCTCTCTCTCTCTCTCACTCACTCTCTCTCTCATATTTCCTCACACACTTCTTCTCCTCCTTTTTTTTAGACCATTGATTATGCTAATATGAAAGGGTTTTTTTTATGAGCGGAAAGAGCCACACCAGTGACAGAGGCATGTGATATTACTCATGGGACTGCAGCTATTGTTTTACCTAATACTACCTTTTGCTGGACACTATTGAAGAGAACAAGCAAAGATGAATGAAAGCCATTTTATTCACTAGTATAGACGGTATAATCAAATACTGGGTATGTAAATATGGATGAATATGTTTGCTAGTATTTCCTTCTCCTTCTCCATGCCCTTCCTTTTATACTCCCTAATCACATGGATCGTAAGTACATTGTACTGCTGACTCAGGGACTGGGGGAAGGTAAAGTACCCAGACACTGTACATACAATAGCGAGTCTTATAGTCTAGTCTTAGTTATCCAAGTTAGTGTGTAATAAATAGCTTGTTCCGGGCCACAGCTGCCAGTTCAAGCAGCAGATTTTAATTAAAGTCGAAATCATCTTATACCTTTTAATATAATTAATTTGAGCTAACAGGCAATAAAGGATCAAGCATATTTCTCGTTAGTGCTGTCTGAAGGGCCTCCAGTCTTATCGTGTTACATGTCAACGTAGTATAGTATTTAATTAATATACAGCCTTAAATCACTGATGTGAACGTCACGCCATAGTCACGCCGGTTTACTACAGTATGTAATTTACAATGTTCTTTATACACAGTTTCATATCATTCCCACCAAAAACAGATTCCCGTTGCTTTATCACAGCCTGCCATGGAATCACAATATGTTACCACATATTGTCTGGGATTATCAGCCTCATAATCCCTCGCTTTCATAGGAGGAGTGGAACAGATAACAGGTGTTACACTCTTCCCAGTACTGCCTCTTATAGGTTAGGACACAATACAAAAAGCCTAAGCAGAGTTTGCAGGTGGTTTAACACATAGGAGAGAGGTGTTAAGATTGGGTCACTGGCAGTTTCCCCAATGTCCTCCTCTCCCACCCTTTCCAAACATATTTCATGAAAGTCAGCAATTAAGTAATTAAGTCAAGTAAATCTAGCCATTTAATAAGTATAAAAGAAATGGCACCATATTGAAGGAGTAAGGGTAATTACTGTAAATGCCTGTGTTAGTTAATGTGACTGTGCTTAGGAGACACTTTTACACCAAGGAGTCATCATTTTCTTATTTTCAATTCTCTGCGAGCCTTTCATGAAGTTTTGTGGGCATCATTAAATGTAAAACTATTGTGCTGTAAATGTACTTGGTAATTTACGGGTATTTTATCAATAAAAGCACAAGTACAAAAACCAGCACTAATGAGACTTTTTACACCAACATGCGCTAAAAAGAAATGATCACACCAGAATTAAAATATATAAATATCTGGTATCAGCGCACCTGAAACTATGAGGTACGCTTTTTTTCCCCTTGTCCCTTTAGAAGTTGCACAGAATTTTAGACTCAGTTTATATTTGTAATATTTGTATGGTATTTAATATGATTTTTTCTTTTCTTTACTGATTTCATAATTAGAGTGCAAGCCAGAAAAACACAGGTCCATATTACTACCGGTGTTGCAAATTAAACTTTCAACAAAATTTTTATGAATCTAACATAATTGCATCTGTTACAAAAATGGCCTCTTAATATATTACAGGTTTCTAATATTTGTTTAAACAAAAAGCCTTAAGATGGTATAAATATCACCAAGGATTCAATGAATCATAAAACAACTGCCAGAAAAGCTGCCCAAGCTATTCTCTTTTTGTCACTATGCAAAAAGCCAAAGAAGTCTGAAGAGTTTTTTTAAGGTCATTGAGTTTCTGTCGCTTTTCAGAACAGCATAGGCAGATGAATAAATAAATAAATAAAGTCAGTGGTAATTATTTGACTAACAAAATAAGAAATTTGTTTCCTTGTTGTGGCATTTACAGGAAGTCATGTGAATTATTTATAGTGGGGAGAGAGAGCGAGAGAGAGAGAGGGAAAAGGGAAACTGAGTGATCTGACCTAGAAAAATCCCCATGCACAACGAGAAGATCAAGACCAAAAAGAAGTCTATGTACTGGCAGACAGATTTTTTGGTGCATTAAAAAATGAAGGGTCTTTTCGTGCCAAAAGTCAGGATGGTAAGTTTTACCAAAGAAGGGACAAGGCTGACTTGAATTGAATTCATTAAACCTGCCATTCTCTGCTGATGTGCATTCTCCGCTGAGAGGCTTTTAGACAAATAGAAGAGCGCCTGTCATCCATCTTAAGAGCTGGGCCATTGCCAGGACGAGACAGCATTTGTGAGTAAAGTCCTCTTTCCCACTGCTTGCACCAGGGAGGGGAAGATGTGTTTGGTGTCTTTTTCTCCTATTAGCTATGACTTTACAATATCTGCTGCTTTTTTTTTTCCTCATTCAGAGTGGACGAAATTAAAAGGCCAGACTTGTGTGTGTATGCGTGTATAAGGACCCTCACCTCTGCCTGCCCGCCTGGCTGGTGCCTGCACCACAGGCTCATCCGTCTCCCACAGCGACCCTCTCTGCTCTGTCTGACACACACACACACACACACACACACACACACACACACACACACACACACAGAGCGACCAATGCCCAGATGTGTATGTAATGGAGCCCAGGCAGGAAGTAAGTCATTCGACTGAGGATCGAATGCGACTTAGAAAGACAACCCCATTATCATTAAGGCTGGGTGCACACTAGCTCATTCTTTACATGCTCCCTTAAGGGGTGGCTTTAAGCACAAGAGACAGAGGTTTGTGTTTGTGTGCCTGTGTGTGTGTGTGTGTGTGTGTGTGCCTGTCTGTCTGTTCAGCACTGCTCTCCTGGACAGCTCCTGTTTTTCCTAATACTCCCAAATGAATTAATGTCACAAAATGTAACAATTTGGGCAAATATACATTCCGTCAAATAAGAGGTATTGCATGTTTACAATCTATTGTGTCCTGATGTACATTATTCACTAAAGCAACACCTATCTAATTAAAATATATAGCTTAACAACAGGTTACAAGGATCCTGTTTTGCCAGGTGTAAAGTCAGGTTTATATTCCAATTAATGATGTTTTTTCATCAAATAATACTGTAAAACACTATGCAATGTACAATATATAGTATATAGGAAATTATGGCTGCATGGCAGAGGTACTCCAGGACTAAAGAAAGTAATATAATAAACTTATAGAAGACAAAAGATTAGTTAATTACTATGTTAAATCCATATCCCTAATTAAAGTCATAATGATTGAAAAGCCTGTGAATAGAAAGTTCAGCATTTATGCTATTTGTTCCCTAGAACACAATGCGATGCCATAATAATCTAATTGCCATTATAGCTGTATAATGTTTATTAAATGTATAAAAGTAATACATCCTACAATTCTAAATTTTCCTGTATATTTAAATGGAGGTAATAAATCTGTATTAGAACTAGCATGTATATGAATTAGCCAGTTGAAATGCTGGATCACGTGACTTCTGGTTATTGCAGCCATCTGGTGCAGTCCTTTGCAATACTGTTAGAGACCCTTCCTCACTTCCTCAGAGCACTCAATACGTAAGAAGGACACATTGGTTACTTATTAATGTACGCGATGTCTATATCAGCCTTATTACCTTTTTCATAGCTTAACATTTAAAACCTAAAAGTCGGAGCTATTCGTTCTGGTATTGTTGTGTTAAATTTCCAACTTATTTCCATCTCATGCGGAACAAACAATATGATCTCACAACTGTAATTTGATTCATAACTCCATTTGTAAGAAAACATCCAGTGTAGGATTAGCTGTGACGTAAATTTTCATACCTTTTTAAATTTTAAGTACATTAATTAAGCAAAAACCAACCACATCAAACGTATCATCCGACATTCCTTGTTCACAATTTCTACAAATGTTTCCATGGTCTTGGTTTCCTGTATATTTACGAGTTAAAATGTTACATGTGTGAAACACTTCAGGAACTGTTCATGGTATGCATGCCAGATTAACAATAATACAATAAATATCCCAAAATCTTTTTCTGTTTCAACAGTAATTACACCTAATGACAAGTGAAATTTAACATCCTGTTCTTTTCATTCATTAACATCTTAGAGTCTAAGTTTAGAGTCCCAGACTCACATTCCTCTCATACACAACATTCCTATCAGTTTCACCGTAATTACATAATAATTCTTATTAGTTATTGATGATGTGCTATAAATGAACAACCGAATAGAAAGCAAGGAACCAATGACAAAAAAATGAAGATGACAGCAATGACCTACACAGTTTGAGGTTTAAAACCAAAAAGATTTGTTAGCAGAAACAAAATATCTTGAAAAAGGTCTCATTCATTGTTCACTGTACCTAATGATAATCCATTCATTCAGTTGCCCTAACTAAAGGAGCTTGAAAGCAGGCTGAAGATGCTATTTTCTTTATTAAAAAAAAAAAAACACCTAAGAAATATAGGATGTCAGAAAAGTACAGGGATAAAACCAGCAGTGATTATTGATGCTCTGGTAAGAGTACAGTGTGTTCTCCAGTCCTAGTCTCTCTCTCTCTCTCTCTCTCTCTCCAAATGGCTCAGATATAGAAAAGAGTAGCGTGACTAAGAATACGCTGAGCTCACGCACAACTGGCCCACTAAACATTTAATCATAGTGTGCAGCTGTGAAAGTCCAGTGGGGAAAAATGCGTATAATGAACGTTTCTGAAAAGAGAACGTTTTCAACTTAGCCTCAATCATTCCCATTTAATTTAATTTAAAGAGAAATACCTGAACATTTTTCTTTAACCTAATCTATTTTGGCAGATGGATAAAAATATCCATTGGGACTATTTCTGCAGTAAATACAGCTTAAGTGCTCTTGTGAACTGGTGACTTATCCGGGGTGTATTCCTACTCTAGTTGTTCACGGGATGGGCTCCAGACTCACAGAGACCCAGATCTGGATAAGGCGTTTACTGAAAATGAGTCTAAATATGCCTCTACTGCAAGCATGAACTGCAAGGCTGAGGTTATCTCCGGTTAGTTTTTCCCCTGACATACTACATAAACCTATTAAAATGTCAGTCTATATATAATTTTTTTTTTTACCCTTCCTTAAACCAAGACAGGTATTTGAGGCGGTATATCCCAACAAAGGATTAACATTAAATATAAAAAAATAAAAACAAAACAGAGTAAGTTTCCACTCAGTCCCCGTCTCAGTCATTAGTCTGTTTGTGATATTAGCGGAACTTTAGATTAATGTTAGATTCACAAAAGAAATCAAAAGCAATATCAAAAGCTATGCTTTTTTCCCCAAATATTCAGTATGCTTAAAGATTGTTTCAGACTATACAAGTACACAATCAATAAGCAAAATATTTATAAAAATTACAAGTGATACCGTGATTGTCTTGGCCTAGCACAGCTATCTATTATTTTTTTTAAATAAATTTTTTATTGTTTTGTGCAGCTTGTACTTTTAGTATGCTAATTAGCCCCAACTTCCCTTCCATGGTACTGAAATCACATGACCTAAGACCTCATTACAGTTTTCTTCAAAACAACCATCACGGCGGACACAAAAGAGCCAACTCGCAAAAATCTTCTGTGAAAATTTTTTACTTGTTTGGGTTTCCGACATCTTGTTTGTTTTTGACTCCTGGTTACGTGACCGTTGCTTTTGCATACTCATTAATATGTATTAGTAACACACACATTGCATTTTATTTTTTCTCCTCATTTTAACTTTTTTGTTTGTTTTATTCTGTTTATAGTATTTATTTTTCCTCCCCATTTTAACACTCTTACACATGTAATAAAAACTTTGAGTTTATATAAAAGAAAGGAGAAAAGACGAATGATGTTACTACAGCCATAACATGCAGAAATTATTCAATCAAAGTAGAAATTCTTTTAAAAAAGTAACAATCCAGTCTTCTGTTCTCTTTTCTTAACTTTTCTCAACTCTTGAAACAATTCCAAACCTGATTCATCCTACCTTATGAACTTGCTATAAATAAGCTTTTTTAACCAACTCCCCCATCATATTCCCTCAGAGACACTAGTCTAGACATTTATTCATGCTCTCTATTTGAAATATGACCTATTCTGGTATCAGCCTACAAAAACATTGTGACATTTGCACATGATTTAATTAATGATATTTATTAGGTTTAATACCACACATATTACATCTTGCCTCTGCCTTGAAGACAGCACTGAACAAGCTGACATATTATCCCTGTGTACAGCTGAACATTTTACCGACTCTGGGTACAAGAGCAAGCTATACTCAAGAGTCCAGAGCCATTACCTTCTGTCTGGAGTGCTGTCCAGTGGCCCCTGTACTAATCACCTCATGAGACATAACTGCTCAGTGAGATCATGAGTTCAACTGGTATTCTGTAAGAGACGTTACAAACTAACAGAGCTATCAGATACAGTTATGCTCTACATAAATCATACAAAAAAAGTTTAGTCAGGGGTAACAGCCAAGTTGGAAAAAAGACGATAAAAAAAAAAATTAAAAGCAGTATCTGTCTTCCTCTCTAATACTAATTTCAAAACAGGATGGATATCCTCCAAGCACGGTACCCACGAGTATTCTAATATTAGGAAATCAATCTGCGTTAATCAAAACTGTCATTAAAAAAATGATAACTTTCTTTTACTTTTTTATTTATTTATATACTGTATGTTTGCATTTTATGAGGTAAAATGTTGCTGTTGCTCTATATTCCTACAGGTAGCACGATCTAAACTAATCACACATCGTCAGAAAACACAACATCCTGTGGAGTAGAAGCAAATCATTTACCAAGTTTGTTTAGTATGGAATAAAATCACTGTCAAAAATATTCGTGCGTAAAAAAAAAGATTTGTGTGTAATTCTGTATTTTGTCTGAGTTGGATTCCAAAATCTACGGCCACGACAGCTTACAGAT
>JAQMYG010000009.1:17866038-17876268 GCA_030014215.1 Clariallabes teugelsi | reverse complement strand
CATTTCACTGCATATCGTACTGTGTATGACTGTGTATGTGACAAATAAAATTTGAATTTGAATTTGAATTTGAAAGTACTGCCTGTGGCGGTCATGTGATCTGCATAATTTCACCATGGTGGAACTTATTATGGTGCTGTTTTTTGCATTAGGTATTTTAATTGCATGTTTGACTGCTTTATAAAGAATAAAAGTGACACTCGGGTGTGCAAGAATGTGTAAAACATGTGCTTTTCATTTAGAAGTTTGTGTATTGGTACAATCTGTGACAGTTCTAGAAGTAGTATGGTGAAATTTCTCTTCTTAGAGCTATAGTACTTGCTAAACATTATTGCATGGGATAAAGTACCTGGTCAAAACTTGTCTATCACAGTGACACTAGCCAATTGGGGTGTCTATAAGTTTGTGAATGTGAAAGAGGGCAGACTGCACTTTCCCATGTCCTGTGTGCTACATGCTGCATTGTCTGGCTTTACGTGTCTCAAAAGAAGCATGCATTAGCCTTCACCCACTCTGGTTGGTCGGTGTGGTATGACGAGGAACAAAGACCAAATTAGGAGGGAAAATGTTACCATTTAATACACAATCTCCCAGTAATAGATTATTAAATTTATAGTCTGATAACATTCATGTGGAACCATTCTAATACTGCCAAAAGCCACAAAAATTTAAGTTTTATTAGTCAGATCGTAAAATTTCTGGTTGATCGTCTTCCTGGAATTCTAAGGAGGAGAACAAATATACCGATTACAGAAAACTACAGTACAGTTAGTTCTTGTGCAAAAAAATCCCTAGTTGATTCTGTTGTTGTTCTTTTGTACTGACTCTTATTTCTAGGCATGAGCAGACGTTATTAAGCAGTTTAAAACAACAGTGACTGCTAAAGAAAATTGGCTCATAATACTGTACATACGCATAAATGATTTGTTTCCAGTTAATTACTAAAATCATAGTTCTAAAAATAATTCTGGATTGCAAATTTGACAAACAATATGCCCACATGTAGATGTAATAATGACAAATGTTTAGAGTAGCGTCCGGTGCCCAGGGATACGCAACAGTCAGTGATCAATATCAGAACAATCATTTTTCCACTACTTCAGCATGCTGTGTAATCTATTAACTCATGACCTAATGTAGCTTGTAGCAGGTCTCACCTGCTTCATAAAAAAATAACAGAAAGGAAAGAACAGCCTCTTTCAGAGAAGAAATGTGTAACAGGGTTACGAGTGCTCACTTTTTCTTCAGCTTGATTTTTCTGGTCTCGTTTTTGCCGATCTTGACATTGTTTTGATACCACTGGAGCCTGGTCTGTTTGCCGCCAGCTAGGAGCTCGCACTTCAGTGTCACCTTCTGACCTTCCTCCACTTTCACGTTAGTCAGCTTCTTTAACTTGGGTGTGGCTGAAACACAGACAAAAATCAGCTAGTTAATGATTAGCATAACCTAGACAAAAGTAGGGGCTGCACAATGTGTCTTTTCATGACAGTTTTTCTACATCCAGAACTCTTGAGCACATTTAACAGTGTCCATGGTAAACATCTCAAAAAAAAAAAAAGCTGCCAAGTGCCAAGCCCCCTTCCTGAAGAAAATTCAGCCATGACTGATTCTTCATTATTTTAAATAGAGGGAGAAGTGGATGTGTGTTCAGTGTGTGCCAGTAGACCTGCAGCGTTTTTGCATTACTTCAGTCTGTTAATATTCATTACGCCTGATGATCTTTTCAGCAAATCCTAGCCATTCCACAATCCCATGAGAACCAACAGAGGCTATTGCTCCATTTATAAAACAGTTTTGCACCACGGTGGGTCCGCACATTTTCGAGACACTCGCTCCTCCAGCTACAGACAAACACAAAAGAATAATCAGTCTCTTTTCACATCTAAAACGACCCACAGGGTTGCCATGAAACTGTAGTTAAACGTAAAGTCCTGGCTTTAAAAGGTGTGTTTGGGGAAAAGTTCATTATGCAAACGATGAGCAAACAGTTAACTAAGAGTAGGCCATCAAACCTACTACTTCAACCTTTGGAAGCAGAAGTTTATAAAGTCCCCTTGTGAAGATCGTTAGAAAATATTGGAGATATTATCCGCTAATAAATTCAGCTTCAAAGGCTTCGGATTCCCCCAAAGGATCTTCGCGGGCTGAGGATCAACAAAAGCTACTGACGTGCCATGAATAATATGCAAAGTATTTCATGCTGCTTAGACTTTTCGCTGATAAATAATCTGTTTGTCAGCCAAAAGAATTTTAGACAACTGAAAAACATTCTGAAATGCAACAATCCAATGATAATCTGTGGTTAAATCTTTCAAACATGTTCCAGGATGCAGATCAGTGCAGCAGAAAATATGCACATAAAGACACGTTTCAGGACCCAAACTCATGAGTGTTCTCTGGGTGAGGTTTACTCCTCTGAGATTGTCTGAATGTCTTGGAAGATTATTTGTAAATAACGGAAAAGGTGCAGCATACATTACTTTTAAATCCATTCTTTGCTAAGGTCTCTTAACTCTTCGTTGTTGAAGGTGATTTTGCGTTGTTAATTTAACACCAAGATTGTGTGGTTATAAGAAAACCAGTACTGATTTCCCTGAAAATTAACAGCAGAAAAAAAAAAAACAGAGAATAAATAATGTGGCAAATACAAAGAGCAGTGTTAATCCATCAAACTGTTAAATTCAGGACAAAATTAGTAATAGTTAATATGAATGCGAATGGACCTCATTAAAGATAAATTATTGTGTTTGGATATCATCAAGTTAGAAAGGTATTTTCAGTACGCCACAGTCATGATCTCTGTGCCTGTCTGAAAGGAACTCCTTTAATGGCTCAAACATGTGGAGACGGCTAGGAGCGAGTTCAGGACTGTACTGTATGGGCGATGTGGCAATAACTCACACCAGAGTTCCTGTAATGTGCAAGTGGTGTTTGTGAATTATTGTGTACACAGATGCACTGCGTCCGCGAGCCGGCAAGTTATCTGTCGATTTTCAAGGATCATGTGTTCATTCATTCATTGGGCAGAATCTTTATGCACTGCCAGGATCGCCCTTCTTAAAAATGTTGGCACGGATCAAATATTTTACTGCAGCTAAGAGTGATTTAAGTCTTATGTAAATGCCAATCTGTTTTTTCACCTTTATTCACAAGAAATTTCATCACAAGTCCTGGGTGGAATTAAACGCCTCTAAAGACAGGTGGTGTAGGCTGACTGACATTTCAATATTAAATGTGGTTGGGTCTGAAAATGTGTGTGTTTTTGCCCTGGCTGGATTGACACCTCACCCAGGGTGTTCCCTGCCCTAACTTCCCTGGGAAAGACTCCAGGCCCCCTGTGATACTACACAGGATGAGCAATATAGATAATGGAAGGATGGATATTAAAAATGTATGAAAGTATTGGGGATGTACAATTAATATGAACTAAATTATGCACTAAATTATCGATCCGCCAATGACTGGAATTGCCCATCTTCTGCATGATCGCCATAGCTGATCTTCTTCAGGTTATTTATTTGTTTATTTTCTATTTGTTACCATCAATACTGCTTTGTTTTTGTCTCGCTGGATTGTAGATTAATGATAGTGCTTTTGAATTCAAGAAGCAATAAGGAGTTTGCAATAGAAAAAGTTTACTGTGGATTGGTGGTATGAAACTTATTTTTAACTAATGTAAAAAAAAATATATACATATATTATTTCACCAACAAACTTTTAATGAAACACAAGAAAGTTACACAAGAAAAAAACTTTCCTTATTTTATAACTAGAAATGTGAACAAATTTATTTTGAAAAACTAAGGCCTCACTAAAAGCCGCTAATAATACTACAGTATCAGTTAGTTGAAAAATATTGTGATATGTTCTACTGGTCACACCACTCAGCCATCCTGCCAGACATGCCGTTTCTTTTTGATTTGTCTATCATCTCTGGGCAGGTCCGTAATTACGCAAAGCCTTGTGCAAGCCAGAACTCACAGTACCTGAACAGACACAGTTCTACTGCAGGTTCCTACCTGGATATCATCATACCGGTTTTACTTTTGCTTAAAAAAAAAAAGGTCTGTGACAGTTGTTGGTCCCAACCCAACCCAAACTCTCTCATTCAGAAAAAAAAGCCTAACTGATAAGAGGGTGAATTCCATAGCTAAGTAAGGCGTAAGGTTAAAGCTATATGAAAACCATGAACTTGTAACCATGCTGAAACTCTCTAGAAAATGACTTTCATTCACTTACCATGACATCATTGAGAATTTGACAGATTCAGATTTAAGCGATATGATGTACATATTTCCATGTATGAGTGTATACAAGCAATCTAGTCAAAGTTTCTTTCTCCTGTACCTCCTGTAGCATCAAAAAACTAAACATATAGTATGGAATACCCCAAAAAAGATATCAGGTACAAGGTGTGAGTAATACATAAATCATACTGTAAAACCAATCAATACCAAAGTACACTCAGCTCAATCAGTCTGACATTTAGGGCTGAATTATTGAGCAATATTGCTTCAAGGCTGGTCAGTGGACCTGACAGTATGCAGACATCTGTCTTAAGATTTAACAATGCTGCTGAATTTACTGATCTCTTCTTGCCCTAGATGTGTCCTGCAGAGTGGGTGGTCCAATCGTTTCATCTACATCACTGTACAGTACATAAGTCATGTGTCACAGCCATAAAAGCAGTGCAGCACAAGACAGATAGCTTCATTTACAACCTTCTATATTTATAATTTTTTTGTTTGTTTGTTTTTGATGGACACAAGCTATTTCTCCAGCTGTTTCTTTGTGTCATAGAGGAGTCCCCTTCAGGGAAACTCCTACACTGTTTTTCAGGCCACAGAATTTTCACGGACCAGAGTCTGCATTCCAGCCATCATTGCTGTGCCGAGCGAGGAATTCCATGATCTAATACTTAGTCCAGATACGCGCATACTGGGTCCGGCCATCTTCTGCCTTTAGTCCATGGACTTAAGGGACTTGTGAGGAAAATTGGACATAGTTCCAACTCTTTTTACATCTGCTAAAATACTCACCCTTATGCTGTAATTGGTTGGAGCCTGTGGGCGTTTAAAGTCACTCCTCTTCCAAAGCAGAAAGCCATCGATCCTCCACTATAGTCAACTAACAGTTTATTTACATTTCTGTAAACTGTTTAGCAATAGGAAATGACTAATAACCTTAAATCGACTAATTATTTATGTAAGTGTTTATGTAAATAACTTGCTTATGAAATTAACAACCCAACTGGGTTTTTGACCAGGCACCAATCTGCACTTTTCCTGGTCACTTGGGTGGTACATGAGCATGATGTCTATGAGCATGTTTCTACTGTAGGTAAAAGATGTACACGAACGATAAAAAGTTCGTAAACCAAGCGTGCACTAAATGACAGCGCTCAGGTTTGATCTATTTAATCCCTGTCTTAAAGAAATTAAAGTCCATTAAACCCTCTGCCAGTCATCTGATTAAGAATAAGAGCCTGGAATTAATAGACACCCATCAGAGCTTCAGAGAAACCACTAGGAAACAAGCGTCACCTGATAAACAAAGGTGTTAAACAAGTACATCTTGATTACACTAGTGCATGCTGCCTCATGAATTACTATGATCACATTATACCTTGTGAAATTTCAACATTTAGCACTTTCTGAGCACACGTGCCTGTTTCAACACGAACGTGCACAAGTACTGTACAGGACTGAGAAAGTCATTGGCTGTGTGACAGCAAGATAAATAAGACTATAGGATTTTAGAAAGGTATGTGAGTGTGACAGCAGGAAGTGGCAATCCTCAGTGAACTTTTCATCATAGCAAGAAAAAATGTGCTTTTGGTTTATAGCTGAACTTGAGACTGAGACTGAGAGCAAACACCTAATACTGAACTCTTGAGACTATATTTCTAAGACGGGAATATTTGGGATTGAAAATAGACTATACTTCTGAGACTAAACATCTGAGACTGAAACTCTGTGACTCCACTTCTGAGACTGAACTGAGAATATAAATCTTAAGCTGTACTTCTAAGGATGAAATTCTGATATTCAATTTCTCCAGCTGAACTTCTGTAACTGATCTTAGACTCACTTCTGAGACTGGATTTCTTAGACTGAACTTCTGTGATTGAACTTACACTATACTTCAGCTACTGAATTTCTGCCTCTGATACTGAACTTCTGAGACAATACTTCTGATATGGAACTTCTGAGACTATAACTTCTACTACTGAACTTTTAAGACTATATTTCTACTACCAAACTTCTCAGACTATACTTCTGATACTGAAAGTCTAAGACTATATTTCTACTACTGAACTTCTGGGACTATACTTCTGGTACTGAACTTCTAAGACTAAATTTCTCCTACTGAATTTATCAGACTATACTTCTGATAATGAACGTCTGAGACTATACTGTATATTTAAGATTGAACTTCTGGGACTATACTTCTGCTAGTGAGCTTTTGATCTGATATTGAACTTCTCATAGTATTTTTTCCTACTGAACTTCTGGGACTATACTTCTGATAGTGAAATTCTGAGACTAGATTTACAAGACTGGACTTCTAATACTGAACTTTTGTTGCTAAGTGTAGACTATACTTCTCGAAAATATTACTAAATTCATTTACAGAGGGTCAAACTGTCAAAACGTCAATTTCAATATATTTTGTTTACCAACATAAAATAAAAACACGCCTGTCCCTTTATAAGCTCAACTCATTCCCCCCTGACTGCACCTGTGCTGAGAAGCAGAGTCCAGAAAGTTCACTCTGAGATGAGAACAAAACTTTCAAAAGAAAAGAAGAAAAAGAAAGACTGCAGATAAAACACTCAGACAGCAAGAACAACATAGATAAGATTAGTGATTAAAGCATCGCACGTGTTTTTTTTTTTTTTTTGCGGCTCCGTTACCGCTTACACACACTCACACACACACCTTGCTCGGGGTTGAGTCATTTACGCACCTGGAACATCGTTCTTTTCCTCTTTCTGCCTTTGCCGTCCTCCCTTCTCCCTTTTTCCGCCCTTTTCACCTTTTCCCGACATGCTGCACCGTGCTCGTGCTGCTTTAGTGCTGTCACGCGACTGGAGCTCAGGTTTAACGCAGTTCGACGGTTTGTTCCTCGCGGTCTGAGCGCGCGCTACTCTCCAGCCAACTGTTGACTGGCCGCCGCCTCCGCGCGCACGTGTTTTACAGCCCGCACGAGAGGCGGGATTTCCACCTCCACTAAGTACCCACAGCTCAAATTTCTCCTGAATGAACTTCTATGTACATCTATAGCAAAGGTGCTCATTCTTCCTGTTTTACACACAAACTGCAATTCCATTTGAACCATATTAACCAAACAGATATGTGCATCATCATAATTACTCATACGAGTCCAGTTCCTTGTTTCTGGTGTAGTACAGGCTAATGTACACCAAAACTGATATCATTAATAAGATACATTAATTTGGACTGATTTTAACTTTAGCACTGTCTCCCTGCACGCCCAGGGTCGAGGGTTCGATTTCCTCATTGTGTTATGTGTGTGTGCATGAAGTTTGCATGAACTTCTGCATGTTCTCCCCATGCTTAGTGGGTTTCCTCTAGGTACTCTTGTTTCTTCCTCCAGGCAGTGAGTGTATGTGTGTGTGTCTGCCCTGTGATGGATTGGCACCCTGTTCCAGGGTAAGCCCCACCTGATGCCCAAAGTCTCCTGGGATAAGCTCCAGGCATCTGGCGACCCTGTACAGAATGAGGGGTATAGAACATTTATGAATGAATGAATGAATGAATTAGGACCACTTTAGAACTGGGTACCAAGCCTCTGCCCAAAGTCTTTTGGGATAGGCTCCAGGCACCCAGCAACCCTGTACAGGATGAGCAGTATGGAAGATTAGGACCACTTTAGCACTGTGGGGTCAAGGGGTCGATTCCCGGTTTGTTTGCATGAAGTTTGCATGATCTCCCCATGCTTGGTTGGTTTCCTCCGGGTATCTGGTTTCCTCCAACAATCCAAAAACATGCATATTAGGCTAACTGGTATTCCCAAATGGCCTGTAGTGTGTGTGTGTGTGTCCGCGCGTGTGTGTGTGTCCTGTAATGGATTGGCACCCTGTCCAGGATTTCACTATACCCCCCATGTTGTAGCTATGTTCTCAGGGCCCTACGTTCCTTTTGAGGCAAATGTGACCCATTTCAAGATAAAGTATTTTCTGAATATTGTCCAATAAATTTTATTGGAAAAAACTAATAGTTATCATTCTATGTGGTTTTTGACACCTATAGAAACAATTTAATCTGATAAATACTGTAGAAAGCTGGGGGAAATAATTTTTCATTTTTCTTTCATAATGTGCAATATAGACATGGGGAACATCGAACCTTGGTAACATGGAACCCTGGGAACATAGGCCTCTGGGCACATAGGGATGACCCCAGTTAAACATACACTAGATGCAATCATCTCACTGAAAAGACACACATTAAAGCTAACAAAGTAGTAACATTTATGGTACCACTTCAACAAATAGGAAAACTATTCTCTGGTACCTTTTCTTTATTCCTAGAAATTCTTCCTTTTGTTATACGCGTTAAAATATTGTGCATATTTCAGACAAGTCAGTTT
The DNA here is from genome assembly GCA_030014215.1 of Clariallabes teugelsi. Classification (NCBI taxonomy): domain Eukaryota; kingdom Metazoa; phylum Chordata; class Actinopteri; order Siluriformes; family Clariidae; genus Clariallabes; species Clariallabes teugelsi. The sequence goes on along the minus strand of JAQMYG010000009.1, from coordinate 17,867,652 downwards.
TTATTAAACTTGCAGTTATATCCACATTGAAATTGTTTACACTTGTTTTAAAGTTACCTAGTTTTATGTTAGAAAATAAACACACTACTGTAGACAACCCATTGTGCCACTGGAATACTTCTCCACTGTAGCAAATCAATGAAAATATTTAGAGTGCAGTTTATATCGCATCTCGGCCTTGATCCAGCCTCTTTTCAGGACCGCTGTCTATTCTATTATCGAACCTTGCATAAATGCTGGAAAGGTGATGTGCATACTAATATTCTCAACAGAGAATGTTGAAGAATATAGAGAATGTCGAGAAAAAAAAAGCGTTTACAGAATCCTGACTGAATTTGACTGCAGCCATAAAACTGTGCTATCATGACCCCATATCAAGCTTATGATCTGCAAGAGCCTAACACAAGCAAAGTAAAATTTTATATGCGTCATAGAATTTTATTTTATGATTTAATATAATAACTAAATAATTTGATGAGAAAATTATAATTTTCCAGCTACCATAAATCCATAATCATGCACAAAATAATTTACCAGTTTTCAGAGCTGTGGCACACCATAGAGGCTTTGATATGAGAGAATTTGCATTCATATTTTTGTTTCTGACCAGAATTTAGGTGGTTTGTAATTTTAATAAGTAGAAAGATGTTACATGTATCAGGAATGTGGAATGGCTACATCCAGTGATGTGATTGGTACGTCATGTCATTGTGGTGTCATTTGGATTTATGTTTAAAAACTCACTTCCCATGAGGATGGAATCAGATCAAATGGAAATGATGTCTGGACTATTCATCTAAGATTTAGTAATTTATAAGGGGTTTATACATACCAGTTGGGAATTTCATACATTCATATAAATCTTGACTATAGATTAATAGAAACTAATTTTTTGGGAAACTCAAAAGGTATAAAAACTAAAAGTTTTTATAAAAAACTTTTGTCTAAGATACAGATCTAAAGTTGTGTGCGAGCATCAGTGAAGTTCACAACTAAATGAAGTAAAGAAGTTCACTCAACTTCTACCAATGACTTCTACCACTGTTTAAACCAATAACATACAGAAGTTACTAATGACAGATGATTAGATTTTCCGTGAGGTGCATTTGACAGGAACTGATACTGTATACCAACCTTAATAAAACACCATACAACCAAAACAAATACGGGTAGAAGATTCGGCAAACAACAAACCACACAAACTGGAACATGGAATATAAATAACCACATAAAGGATAAAAACTGGGAGGACAGTGCATAAACTGAAATAACTGTCAGCATTTACTTCACAATAGGTGATTGAAGTGAATCTTTATATACTGAGTGTGTGTGTGATTGAGTTCAGTTCCATCACACACAGAAGGCGGGTGAATAGGCATGTATGTATTGGGAGTTGTAGTTCTTTATGACTGTGCTTGTAGGCTGTGCTATGCCTTGTGCATAAATAATTTAAAACCCAAGCGGCACAGTGTAGGTCAATTAATATAAAAAAAAATATTGAAGCCTTTCTAGTGTTTGTTAACGAGGACTTCAAACTGTGTATTTGGGTTTACGGATAAGTGGGGTGTGTATGTATATATACTGTATATATATATATATATATATATATTCCCC
>JAQMYG010000009.1:17803199-17826651 GCA_030014215.1 Clariallabes teugelsi | reverse complement strand
GTCGTCTAAGCATTTCACTGCATATCGTACTGTGTATGACTGTGTATGTGACAAATAAAATTTGAATTTGAATTTGATTTGAATTTGAACACACAACCAATCACATCCATACAGTACATGCTTGTTTAGGATCCCATTATTGATTTAGTCCCCTTCTGCGGGTAATAAGCTCCTTTCTTCTCGGAAGGCTTTCCACTAGATTTTGCAGAGCATAATCTATGGGGATTTGTGCTTATTCAGCAACAGGAGCATTAGTGAGGTCAGGCACTGATGTCAGACAGGAAGGCCTGGCATGCATCATCTCAAAGGTGTTCAATGGGGTTGAGGTCAGGTCTCTGTGCAGGACACTCACTCAGTGGACCTTGATTTGTGGCATGGGGCATTGTCATGCTAGGAAATGTTTGGGGCGCTTATTTTAAATGAATCCTAAATCTTATTATACTTATTATTATATAAGTGAGAATGAGTGTGTAAATATACCGTGTCTATATATGTGTCTGCATGGTGCCTCTGCAATGGACCTCACCAAGTGCGGTATCTACTATACAGTACAGTGTTTTATGCATACATACAGTAGTTCCTGGTAAAAAAAAAAATGGATGGAGTTACAAAGAGATTCGAAATTACTGGAACTAGGTTAAAAACACGTCAACATAGAGTATTATCAAAACCTGGAAGGATAGTGCTGAACTGTCAGAAAAAAAATCATGATTGGAGATCACTTAAACACTTGGTGAAGTTGCATGGTAAATAAATCAACAATAAAAACCATAGCTATGTTTAATAGTGAAAGCAAGAGCATTTACATACACACAATGTGATGAGATCTCACAGGATTGGGACTAAACAGCTGTGTGGCCATAAGAAAACACATTGTTAGTGAGACTAATCAGAAAAACAGCTTCAATTTGCTAAGGAGTAAAAAGATTAGACAGTGGAGCAATGGAAGAAGGTCTGACGAGTCCAGACTGACCTCATTCCAGAGTGATCGTAAGAAGGGAAGCGCATGAATCATGCATAGTGCCCACTGTACAAGCCTCGGGAGGCAGTGTTATGATCTGGGGTTGCTTCAGTTGGGCAGGTCTAGACTCAGTAACGTTGTGTGGCGATAAAATGAAGTCAGCTGACGACGTGAATAAGCTGGGTGTCACATCAATGGAGTTTTTCTTCCTTGATGGCACGGGTATATTCCAGGATGGAGCTTGGATCTGTATGGAGCTTATTTCACATTATGTCACACAGTCCCATGGGCAAACAGTTTCCCCCTCGGGCAAATATTACATCAATACTTTTCAATCAGTCAAATGAGCTAACAGTGTTAGATGATCAAAATTTGTAGTTCCCACAAGGCTCCTGTGTCTTTAAAATCAATCACTTCCCTGACCATTAGTTAAGACAAAGGATGTTTGGGAAACACTTGAGAGCTCTACTAAACTACTATACAACATCACTTTAGCCAAATCTGTTCTCTATCCTGTGGTATAACTTGACACATCCGGGTGAGTTAACCTCACTTTTTTAGCCTGTTTCTGTGATAATGTCAGTGAGAGTACAGAATAGATATGGAATAGAAACCACATGTTTTACCACAATCTTCACTCACTTAATAAAAAAAGAATATGTGATTAAACCATGTGTTTTAAGACCATGGACTATATTTCTATAGTGAATAATAAGAGATGGATATTAGGAAAAGGCAGAAAAGCATTTAAGACATATGACAATATGATCTACTGTAGATTTTTATACTGATGCTGCCCCAAGACTAAGCCCCATTTCCATTGGAACCTGATTGGCCGTTATGTTATGACCAGAAATAATTTTTTAACAGTAACTAAGATTACTTTGAATGACGCTATCTTTGTTTCTAAAAGTACTTTGGCAAATTGTCTGCTATAAAAAGTAGTCCTTAAAAAAATCCTAATGAAAACAGATTGGTGCAATTTTGCATAAACACAGTTTTTTTGGGGGTCATAGTGCACAGGCTCAACAAACATACATGAAAGCATTTCGATTACGAACGCGAATACACTTTCTCTAATCAAAATAAAAAACATCTTATACTGCATATTAAAAATTTCAAAAGCATCAACCATTTCTCACATTTATTACATCTGTTATGCAATTATACTGTATTTATGTCAAATCATGTCATGTAATCACCACCTAATAATCCATGTGCCAGGGTTTGATGATGCATGTGATCTCAGAATGCCTTCAGCTGACAGGGCAACAGCACAACATGTAGACGTGCAGACGGGAAATACCACTTTACCAGTTGACCGAAAAACAAAGCAACATTCAGCAACAAAAAGCTCCTTACCACATTGTTCGCATGCCTATTCTCTCTCAAGTAATGCTAAGAAATCACACTGATCTCACAGTGGTGACAGACGCCAAGTCCAAACAACATGAACTCCATTACAAAAGCAAAAATACAGGTCTGTTTTGCAACTGTTACAGTATATGTGTAATGCACCCAAAAAGGAAACCACAAAATGACAATTATCATTACATGATACTGGTATAGCCATGGGGAACTGTGTCATGAAGTAATGAGGGCATGTTTAAACAATGGCAGAATAGGACAAAAGAAAATCAGTGGAGGTGATGTGTTTAAACAACAGAAATGTTGGGAGTTTTCAATCACTCAGTTTTAGTAACCGCTTTATCCTGATCAGGATCATAGTGGATCCAAGCTGTGTAATATCGGGAGCATAGGAATACACCCTTGATGCTCACAAATGTTCACTCATTTACACCTAGGGCCAATTTATCTCAGCCAGTTCACCTCCTGGCTTGATCTTGGGAGGTAGGAAGAAATCAGAGAATCTGGAAGACATCCAAGATGTCACAAGAAGAACAGAAACTCCAAACCGAGAGTAACCCAAGACTATTTATCAGGATTAAACCTGGGACCCTGGAGCTCTATACTGTCAGTGCTACCCAATATGCTTCCCCTATTAATGTGGAATTGAATAATGAAATATATAAGATATCCTAAAGAATATAAACTCAAATAAACCGTTTCATTAAACTGAAAACATCTGCCTAGTAAATTCTGATAATCATATCCATTTTGAGTTACAGTAGTGTCAATGTGCGTATACTGTATTTCTCCATCAATTAAGCCGCTATTAAAGCCATTCCCATAGGTCTACAGATTTCTATCATGTTCATCTGGGATTTGGAGAGATCATTTGGTAATCGTGTGGATTTTGCTACTGTACAAATCCAGTCATTTGATTTAAGGATGGATGTGATTAGGAATAGACCTCGTTTGTCGTTTAGAATGTTGACTTAGAATAATAAAGATCAACAGGTATTCTTGCTTTTATGTGCATAATAAGAAAGGTTAGTGCAAATCCAAATGCCTTAAACATTGGCATTGGCTGTTTTTCACCTACCATGTGGAAGACCTAGGTTCGATTCACAGCCAATGGCCAAACCCCAGCCACTGCGCGCTATGCCGGTCTCAAACCCGGATAAAATGGGAGGGTTGCGTCAAGAAGGGCATCCAGTGTGAAACCTGTGCCAAGTTGTTGGGTGGAATGGATGGTGCGCTGTGGCGACCCCTCAGCCGGAGCAGCCGAAAGACTAACTACTACCACCTAGCTACAGTATATAGCTGGTAGTATTAGTATACAACTATAAAGTGAACCAAAGTAGTAGCTGGCTAGTAGCTGCAGCAGTACTACCACAGTTAGCATATTTTAGCATATTTTAAACTATAGCGATATGGGTTTAATAATTGTCAAAGCATGGATTTTTGACAATATATGAAAAGAACAGTTTTGGTCAGTATTAGGGAATAAACATAAACATCTATTTATAGATAAAATGAGTGTTGCGGCAATGCCTGTTAATGTTGTTGGTCTTTTGGGCTGCTCCCGGCAATGGGTCGCCACAGCGGAATATCCAGTCCCCACAACAACTTGGCACAGGTTTTACGCCGGATGCCCTCCCTCCCTCCCTCCCATTTATCCGGACTTGCGACCGGCACCTCGTCCAGTGGCTGGGGGTTTTGGGCACTGGCTGGGAATCGAACCCGGGCCTTCCGCATGGCAGGCGAAACACCTACCACTGAGCCACCAGTGCCCCTTAATACCAGAACACAAAATAAAGAGGCATCCCAGTTTTTAGAGTTAAATTTTCTTTATGAAATTACAATCAGAAGTCCCAGGAATCTTCTTTAAAAGTGTGTCAAGTTCAGCACCACAAAGAGTAGAAAGCTCCAGTAAGTATGTTGGCTGTGTCCCAAACACAAGCGCACTGCATAGGGTCTTTCAAATCCAAATTTCAAATTCTAACTTATTTGGTCACATAAACAGTATGATATTACAGTATGATCTTCTAATCTCTATACAGCTCACTCACTATATGTTCACTTTGATCTTCAGCATCCTGCATCTCACGCGCAGGGAAATGATGCGGCTGAGATGAGTCAAGCACAGGGTTGCCAGATCAGATCAGATCACATCACATCGGATCAATATAACTCTTAAAAATCAAAACAGATCATGACTTCAGTTCCATGAAAGAATTAATTTAAAGTAAAAAAAAAAAAAAGTTCTTAGATTGTTAAAAGCATGTATAACATCACAATCCCACCAAAGTTCTTTACACTTTACGCCAGTTTAGGATAAACCAAATTTAGGATCTAACCTGAGGACAGACTGGGTGGAAAGTGTACTTTCTCAATCTGGCAACACTTAGTACAGAAATCAAGTTTAAGAGGAAACTTGAATGAATGAATGAATGATTCGATGAGGTGCTTACCACATGTTTGACAGAGCACGTGACTGAGATCCTTCCTCACCGCGCGCTTGCTCGGTACAGGCGGAGAGAGCGCGCGCAGCACCGACGCGTCTCCGGTGGGTTCCGTGAAGAACACATAGCGCGTGCCTGCTTTCACCCGAAAGCACGTATCCTCCCGGGACCAGATGAGAAACACCACGGCGTCCTTCACGAGCCCTCCCGCTTTGATCTCCCACACCCGGTGCACTTTTATCCTGCTTTGATGTGTCTCTGCGCGCGGGCCACTTTTCTCCCGCGTTCCCACATCCACACGGAACGGTTCCGTTTGGTAATCCGGGGGCTCCAGCATCACCCCCTCGAACACGATCCCAGCCCGCAGCGCGACGTCCCGCACCGGGATGGAGGAGCAGCCGGGTTTCCCGCACTCACACACGCGCAGAGACGTCAGGATTCCGCAGATCACGCACAGCAGGCGCATCGTAACGGATTTGTCTTTTCTTTTTTTTCCTTTTTTTTTTAGCGCAGCAAACGGACGCAGGTGGCACCAAGGAAGGGCACTTTAAGCCGACTGAGTTCACTCGGCGTGCACACTTAGTGCTACTCGAGAGGGCGGAGTTGCCCAAGGAGAAAATCTGAGCCTTAAGTGAGAGGATTTTCTTCTCACAGTCTCTCCAATCAACTTCATCATCAAATCTGCATTAACGTGCTTCATTAAAGCAATATGATTTACAAAATTCAAAACTTGATTATACTATCAGTTTAAGGCAAAACACTACAGACAACAACCAAAAAAAAAAAGAAATTTAGATATCACAATAAATTATATGTGCACGCATTAATAAAATAAGCAAAAGAAATATAATTAATTGTTGTTTTAAACAGAATATTCATTTTCGTTCTCAAAACAAAGACTTTTTCAACCACCCCAAATGGAATTTCTCACTCACTCACTCACCTTCTACACCGCTTTATCCTGTATTCAGGGTCACGGGGATCTGGAGCCTATCCCAGGAGACTTAGGGCACGAGGCAGGGTACACCCTGGACAGTGTGCCAAACCATTGCAGGGCACACACATACACTCACACACACACTCACACACTACGGGAACGCCAATTAGCCTAACCTGCATATATTTGGACTGTGGGAGGAAACCGGAGTACCTGGAGGAAACCCACCAAGCACGGGGAGAATATGCAAACTCCATGCACACAGAGACGTAAATCGAGCCTGGCCAGGAATCGAACCCGGACCCTGGAGGTGCAAGGCGACAGTGCTAACCACTACACCACCTAATATTCCTCTGTAATCTTGTTATATTGTGATGGAAATGATGATGTACAATTTCATAGATGCAGAAATCATTTACAAACCAAGATTTTTAGTTCTCATTGTCTCACTCATCGTCTATACTGCTTTATCCTGGATACAGGGACGCACAGAGCCTGGGCCTATCCCAGAAGACTTAGGGCACGAGGCGGGGTACATCCCGGACAGGGTGCCAATTCATTGCAGGGCAGATACACATACACACACTCACACGCTCATTCACACATTACGGGCAATTTGAGAATGCCAATTAGACTAATCTGCATGTCTTTGGACTGTGGAAGGAAACTGGAGTACCCGGAGGAAACCCACCAATGAGGAAACCACCGTACTTGACCAAGCACAGGGAGAACATGTGAACAAACCTGGGGCAGGAAGTGAACCCGGACCCTGGAGGTGCAAGGCGACAGTGCTAACCACTAAATCACTGGGCTGCCTAGATTTTTAGTTCTGAGTGTAGAAAAAAATATTTGTAGGGAAAATTTGAGTTTAGAATTTATAAGGATTACGGTCTATATCAAATTCAGAAATTATTAGTATCAAATAATCCGGTGATTTATGAGAACAGATGTAATGGATGGAAATCTAAAAATGTGATCCAAAGTGACCATTTTTTGTAAACTCATAGTGACTTTAATATATACAGTTAGAAAAAAAAGATATTTACTAGGAAATTCTGGAAAAGTCTTAAAATGGACAACATGCCCACAAAAACTTAATGTTAAAACCCAATTACCCCTATAGTTTCATGCTGTTTTGATGTTTGGCTAGAATAGAAAGAAGCTTTAGGGCAAACAAAATAATAATAATACAAAAGTAAAAAGTCACGGATTCCACAAAGACAGCAACACAGACATGTGAGACAGCTGTATTAGTACTATGTTTAGGAAACAGTGGTACTGACTACCTCATATGGATTCACGGACTTAAAACCTTTCAAGAGGCCAGAGTCTACTGTCTGTACAGGATAATTTGGATATCTAAGGAATGCCCTCGATTGAATTAGCATGAATATCACATTGTGTGGTGAGGGTGAGGCATGGAGGGTTCCTTTACGTTCTTAAGTCTTCACAAAAATGTTCGCCACTTTGAAGTTTTTGGATCTCATCCTGAAATTACCACTTTTTTTTTTTACGATCTTCGATTTACTTACAGTATATTCATGACATTAAAATAAAGGAGATATGGTAAAAAAAAAAAATAAATAAATAAATAAAAAACATTAAGCATCAGATCAGATCCAGTGTTAACTTCAAGCCTATTGTCCTCATCCTGCATGAAAGGATGTCTCAGTAATATGAGTAATCTTAATACTACTCATAATCAAACCAGAGCAACACAATACATGTGAGAAATGTATTTGTCATACCAGGTAATCTGATTATAAGTGAGAACTCCAGTTGGCATGTTTATCCAGTTCAGGAACATCAGGGAAAAAGTTGACTCTTGATTCTCAGTAATAGTTCACAGTGGTTAAGACATTGGACTCCAGAACAGTCACATATTGAAACCCCAGTATCACCAGGTTACCATTGTTGGGCCCTTGAGCAACGCATGTAACTCACAATTGCTCCAATGTATATTGAGATAAATGTAAGTCACTCTGGATAAAGGCGTCAGTCAAATGTCATGAATGTAATAATTCATTTAATACACTACCACATGGCTTCTCAAACTTTTTGAAGCTGAAGAACTACTTAACTGTAAAACAAACTGCACCACCCACTTTAGAAGCTGCCTTTATTTAACTTGATTTTCTGTAAATATGTATTACATTACAATATTTTGTATATTTATTAGATCTATAAATCGTTTTTACATTTTTACAATATTAGAGCACATTAGGTCCAAGCCCACATTATTTATAGGATGTCTGTTTTCTAAGTCTGTCAAGTGACCAATCAAACAGGCAAATAACTTCAAGAACTCATATTAAAAAAGAAATAAATAAAAACAACACCCTTGCATAATAAGGTGGATGTGGTTTATACAAATGTAATACATACAAATTACTGACCTCACTGGTTAGACACTTCACAAACACCTGAGAACCACCGCTCATTTTTATGGACAGCTCATGAGCTTTTGTAGAGAGCTGCTGTTTTAAATCGAATCGGTACTGAATCATACACCACATCAAATATCTTAATGGCTGTTGTAATAAACATCATGTTTAAGGATTTAATACTCTGCTTGTTTTATGCTTTTTTTCTATTTTTCTCTGTGCATGATGGAGCAGTATTAGAGACACATCTTGGAAGAAAGCTATTGTGGCATCTGGCAGTAAAGAAGCCTTAAAAATAAATCATAATGCTAATCATTTTTGGCTAGGGTTATTTTGTGGCTATGCAACACCAGTTCCTATTTAAGTAAAAAAGTTACTTAGTACAGCTACTGTCAGTATGAATACGTACACTCCTCTTACTGAACATGTCTTATTTTAACTCCAATGACTGTATTCATTACACAAGAATCAAATTACAATAACAAGTCTATGGTCTCTGTTGTTTGTCCCAGCTGGCATTCTTGTTTTTTTTTTGCTTGCACAGTACAGACAGACAAGGCACTGATTCCAAACACAATATCTCACACCCATAGCTCCAACATGTGTTAATCGAAACTCATGACAGCCCTTAACCTCACCCAGTGACTTAGCACGGCAGGGTCAATGACCCTGCATGTCCTGGCCCAAAGCATGACCACAAGCGCCTGTGCCCTGGGCAGCTGGGAGTGGCAGCGGCGCCTGCAGTCCACCTGCTCCCGAAACAGTCTTTCAGCCTCACTGAATACTTTCACATCTGACCCAAGGGCGTGTGACATGACAGAAACAGCTGGGTGGGATTCCCCAGACGCGACGACAACACCATTTCCTCAAGGCCTCCGCTGTGAAACACTGCTAATGATGGATTTCCACTTTCCCTAGTCCACTGGGTTCTCAAATTTTAACTGCTGGTGATGATATCAACGGTGCGTCAGTACAGAATGCCATTTTATGATGAATGAAAGTTCAAGTTTATGATTGAACTTTCCAAATTTTCAGTTCGTTATATAAATGTACAATACAAGTGAGGGTAAGGTGGAGGTATACCCTGGGTGGGACGATATTTAGTTGTTTCGAGTTTGATTCAATCCACTTAAGTGAGCTGTTAAACAAGCTAATAACTATAAAAAACACACAATAATAACTATAATTTGGATAATAGCAAGTTGTTTAGTGATTTCCACCATTAAAATAAAACAAAAAAAGGCAACAGAACAGCTGGATATGCTTCACAGATCCCTGTGGCTCCCTGGATGCCACTATGGAAACCACAGCAGTGGTCCACTTCAGAGCAGGCAGCATTACAGTCTAAAACTTGTTTCAGCGAATAGCAATGTCTAATAATGTGTATTACTTTTTTGACGCAAGCATTTAAAATTTTTTTTTTAGATCTTTATGAATTATAATTTTATTTCTGAGATGTGACGACACAAAATGCCTGAATTACAGATGCTGATCATGGAAATTATGATATATTAATTAGATTTTTAAAAAAAAATAGGATTGCATTAGAGAGGCGGTCAGGTTTTAGTCTGGTGTGCAGAATCATTCATTTCAATCATCAGCAGCTGTCTAATGAGAAGAATCAATGCACAGCATAGAAGCCTTGTAGAGCGTAAAACACCAAAGTGTGCAATAAACCTTATTAAAAGTTAGTTCGCTTAATCTATATCTGCTTCCAAGAGCAATTATATATATATATATATATATATATATATATATATATATATATATCTTATACTTTCTCATTCTTGTTCCAAATGATTAACTATAAACAATCCTTTACAAATGCTGGCTTGATGTAGAGAGACCTTAGACACTGGTTCATCAGTTTTTTCATCAGTAAAAACCTCCAAAGTTCACAGACTCATTGTTTGAGACTTTTCTGAACCCCGGAGCATTGCAATGTATAATGTTGACGTATAATCCAAGAACAACTTAATCTGAAAAGACAGAAGGGAAGAGAGAAGAGCTTTACCTCAAATGGGATTAACCCTGTATACCTGAACTATTTCCACTCACAGTACAGCTCTGTATTTTACAAATAGGTCCTAATGAAATATCATCTCCCAAAAACATCAAATTCCTTTAAAAATGCCTATGCTTACTACTAATAAAATAGACATGTAAAGAAAAATGGATTTAAATAGTAAGATCTACAACGGCTGCACTAATTTTGACTTTTGACTTTCCGGAATCGCAGCTTGCCATGATTTAAAGGGGAGGAAAGTGGAAACGCATAGATCTTGAAAACTGCAGTACCGCAGTGGATAAATGAGGCTTGAACAGAATCACATCGGCACCACACATTACTATTTTTTTACGTGTACTTTTAGAGGGTTAAACCGAAAGTAATGCTAAAGCAGGCATAACTTTTTATTAAAAAGTTCATATTGGTCGATGAACTTTTTGGTCATTCATATTGCATATGTTGGTAAAGCAACACTTCTTCTATACAAAGGTACTGTACTACTCAACATGGTCTCCATTACAATCGATGCATTTGTGCCATCTTTGAACCCAATTCTTGAATCAACTTTGAAAATCCCCTTTGCTCTGGGGGTGACCCCATTCATAGGTTTCAGTACAGCCCACATATTAATAAAATATATAACCAGAAATATATCTTTTTAAATCACACTCCTGCAATAAAATTAGACATAAATAAAAAACACAATTTATTAAGCAAAAAAACAAAAGATTATTTTCGAATGTGTATTTTCTCATAAAAAAAGGAAAGAAATTTATGTAGTGCATCTTAGTTATGTGTGGAAAAACTATATACACTAAATTAATTATATGCACTTGCAGCACTGTACAAAAAGTCACATAAAGAGGCCTTTCTTATTTTTGTTTTTTTTGGATGCAGCGGCATTAAGAGAGTCCGTCGGTGCTTCTGCCCAGTCAGGCATCTTCCTCTTCGGTGCCTGGCTTTCAGCCTGTGGGAAGAGAAGATCATATTAAAGCAATCCTTTTTACTAAAGCAGTACTTAATTTTATTTCTATAATGAAATGACCTGAATTAATTCAAGGAGAGGATGTATTTAATTAATTCTATTTCTACGCTCAATAACTAGACTAAAAACTTGCACTGACATTTAATATGTTTACTGATTTTATACTGATTTACTAGCCACAAAGTATATTGTATTTAGTATTTTTAGACTACTGCTAATCAAGCCGCAAAAGTTTGGCCATAAACAATTAACATGGTTTCTATTTGAAATTTGTTTTGCATATTAATAACAAAAAAAGTGCAAAATAGAAATAGCTGTAAAAAACAGTGTCCTAATATAAAACTAAGAAAAAAAAATTCTACTGTACATCACCACTGTAAAATGTCTGAAAAAATTGTGTCTAACCCATCCATAGGTAGTTGTAGACATCACTTTTGAGACACTAAATCTAGTTTCAGACTTTATGATTACAGTGGCAGTTTTCTATGTTCGTCACTTTGTAGGATACTGTATAATGCAAGGAAAATTTTGTTATAATGTGTGCTTCATTTCAAGTTATACTAATCATATCTATAATGTAAACAAAAAAAGATTCTCTATGCATGTCATTGTTCAGCATCATATGTGTTATTGCACAAAACAAGAGTTCAAAATGAGCCTAACAAGAATTTTGTGTAATCCGGTGCTGTCCCCTCCTATTGTTGTCTTTCTCAATGGCATCATAGCAGCACTCACACTCACATTTTAATTAAAACCAATGACACTGCCAACTGGTGTAGGTCGTCTTTGGCCAGAGGTCTAAACTGATGACATACTGTAAGGTTTCTTTTAACAACGTCTAGGCAGAAAAATTGTGCCAAAAACTGGACAACATAAACCTGGCTTTAGTGATACTTCATAACATCATTGTTCATAGAAAACGATTATGTACCAAGACTTGTTGATTGAAGACAACGGCTTAGGAAGACTTAAAAAAGCTTGATGATTGAACCTGAAACCTTTCAATTAGAAAGTCTTTTGACATCAAGTTCACAAGTCTTGTTCTTCAATCACCAACTCTTTGTAACATTTTGTTTTCAATCAAGAAGGTCTTTGTAAGTCTATTGTTTCAATCAACAAGGTTTCTTTAGTTTTCGTAATTCTTTCTCTTGAAGAAGTGGGTCCTTGTATGTCTTCATTACTCTTTGTAAGTCTCCATTAGTGGCTATAGGCCTTGTTGATTGAACACAACAACTTGTTGATTGAAGACTTAGAAAAACTTAGGAAGACTTGTTGATTGAAGAAGACGACATACAAAGACTTCTTGACTGACATACTGTAGAAGACTTGAGAAGACTCACACAGCTCACTTTTATTTCAGCTTTTCTCATAATGACAATGCTCAATAATAAAGCTTCTTTTACAAACATTTTCTACTAAAAACTAACAAAATGGTCAAACAATTCCTGCCATTTTATGTTGTTCTTCAGAAAGGAAAAAAAACAAAAACCATGCACTTCTAATCGGTTGATCCCAGCGTTTTAAAGTCAATGTGAATTGGTGGTAATACATAAAAATATGGCGAAGATCCCCCCTCCAATCGTTAACATGTTAAACAGTAACAGTAATTGGTGCACAAAGTTTTGAAAGCCACAAAAGATTAAATCAAAGATGTGCCATATAAAACACACAAAAAAACATGCAAATTATATCATACAAATTATTTTGTTCTAATCATATTACTACAGAGGCTCCTTTTGTGGTTTTTAAATAGACAATGCAGCCCAGTTCCTCCTACGTCTAGGAATGACTCGTTATTACTTTTTTTTAGGGAACTGGACAGGGAGTTTTCCCAAAATTGGTGTTTTTCTGATATTGACTACGCCGTATCTCAAACCCACAAAACATATATTAAACTTATATTCAGTCAGATCTTCTGATCTCATTGACTAAAAATACTTCTGGGGAAAATGCATTATTTTGGAGATATGAGGATAAAAAAAGGTATCCCTTCAAAAACTGCTCCGAAAAACCCAATTTATATACACACTGATTTTCTCATAGGAATGCATTGACCTCTCCATGTAAAATTTACCAGAAACAATAGTGTGTTAACATCGCTCCTGTGACCACATTGTTATGAGTAAACACACCAACCTTTGCATGAAGCACAATTAAAGCCTGCTTCTCTTAAACAATTAAATACACAGGTGCTAAGCTGTCACACTAACATGTGAGATATTCGGCTCAGAATCAGTACAGAACTTCCCGTTCAGGTAGATCTTAAGACACCACGTTACAACCTGTGTGCGAGTCAGCCACTCAGCTTGGGCCGTTGCTATGACGAGTGGACTAAGCCACGCCTTCCATACTCACACACTCGGTGGACTCACAGACTGGTATAAGTGCTTAAATCTTGGGAACCCTGTGGTTTAAGACGACGACGTTTTCATTGTTTTGCACAGGAGAAGAGAGAACCATTGTGCCTCTACTACACAATTTCTGCCTAACTAGTCTATTATTATTATTATTCTACAAGTAGAAGTAACATGTATTAAATATGTAACTCAGCCAGGAAAATTTGGTTAGTGTTTTGCCCCAAGTTTTCCAAAGTAAATATATACTGTAAATTATATAACTACCACTGGTTTATCATCAAACACAGTTTCAAGTAAACAACTTATCTAGCTCTCTCTCTACACATTACATTGTCTTGGTCAATGAAATGTGTAGAGATTTGATGTTTTTTTTTCTCTCTCCTTAATGATGGGAGCCTTTAGTGAATCTTAATGACATCACCAGACAGGATGCAGCAGATTGAGGATTTTATCAATTTAGAAACGAACCCTAATGCTCACATATTGATCCATAGATTTGTGTCAATGTTGCACAAAAGAACGTTGATGAATGGCCTCTAAAATCTGCTTACATCACCATAACTGTCTCGCTCAGGATTTATTGTGGCTAGTTAGCAAGGTTTTATTAAATATTATTAATAATAATAATAATAATAATATGTAATTTTTGTGCGGGCATAAGAAAGGCGAGGTGACATGACCTCTTATGTGGAAAATATCGATCAACAGCTAATATTCAAATATTCTTTTAATGCTTCCTCTGCCTTTCAGTAAGAGAACAGGAACGAAGCAACACAAAGAAAGCACATGACAATACCTCTAACTTTTAATGTCCTGCAATGAGCAGAGGACTAGACAGGAAATTTACGGCAGGAGAGGATGAAACCCCAGATGTGGCGATTGAGACTCTGTGTGTGTGTGTGTGTGTGTGTGTGCGTGTGCGTGTGTGAGGGCAGGCGAGGGTCAGACACAAGCTAAACCCCGCCCACTGAGCTAAACTACACCACTCCAGTCATCTTGTTAGAGGTGGCCTTGACGGCTCGATCGATCCTGTCGCGTGTCATTAGCCTCGGGTCAGAGGTCAGGTCCCAGAGGCCACAGTCGCAAATAAACAAAGCACTTCACGCTGCACGACCATTAGCCCTACATTAGCTCGACTGCTGTTCCGTATTCACATACCTGTCTTTTAGAGGAGAGGACACAGAAAAGGTCACTGAAACCGTGAAACCAACACCAAAACCAAAGTAGTAGAGGTTATAATTAGATCTTAGCGTTGCAGCTGATATTCAGGGTTGGGTTCCAGTTAATACAAGTCTTTGCAAGTCTGCATTTGCAGCACAATAAGTGGTTCCATATTCCAGAGTACATTCAGTAACCTGGCAATGCTGTAGGCTGAAAGAAGGCTTTGTACACTATGGAATAGGAACAAGTGGAGCTAAAAGTGTCTTCGTAAAACTCCCTCATTCAGTGGGTAAAATGATAGTGATGGAAAAACACAAACAAAACAAGCCAAGAGTGGCCTGAAACCACAGAAATTATCTGAGCATGAAAAAGATTGAGGCAACGTGAAATAAACTCTACAAGGACGTCCCTTCGTTTAAAGCAAAACTAAAGACCCACTTATTTAGAATGCCTTTTAATATTTTATAATTTTATATTTTTCCATAATTTTATCATTTTGTTTTATTTATTATTATTATTATTATTATTATTATCATTATTATTATAATTACTATTATTATATTTTTCATTAATATTTTTCATTTATTTATTTATAATTATGTATTGTATATTCATAATTGTTTTTGTAGTTTTATTTCTATTTTTATTGCCATTTAATTGTCATTTTTAGTGCTGTGAAGCACTTTGGTTCAACTTAGCTTGCTGTACAGTGCTATATAAATAAATGTTGATTGATTGATTGAAGATAATTATTTGTGCAACTACTTTAGAACATTATGTGCACCGCATCCAGCTTTTTTATTTTCTCTTGTTTTTTCAGTCTAAATGTTTAGAACACATGACGTTCTTGTGGCAGAACAGTCCTGTCCTTTGGTTCAGATTTGGTTCAGATTGTGTTACACTTTCACTCACTCACTCATTTGCTAGAACGTTTATCCTACAGTATACATGTCACGGGATGCCTAGAGACTATACCAGGGGACATGGGGCACAAGGCGCACACACACACACACACACACACACACACACACACACACACACACACACACTATGGGCAATTTGGTAATTCCAATTATAGCTTAATCTGCATGTTTTTGGACTGTGAGAGGAACTATACACAAAGCAAACAAACAAAGATGAGTTTGATTTTCTATCAGAACTCAAATCAGACAAAATTACTTTTTTTACACTGCAATCAAACTATGCCAGAGTTTCTGAACCAAGACTATACTGTCTAGATGCTTACGTATCTTCTGAGTGTGATTGCTGTCTGTTCACCTGCTCACGTGATTGACACTAAGGCGTGATTTTAATAAACTAAACACAGCACATTTGAAAAATTGCAAGTATCCAATAAAATCCAAGACTCTAATCTATATCTAATCAGTTTAATATGCTTTTTATATGTATGAACAAATTATACATAATTATTGCATGCATGTTATTCTTTGCAGCTATTTTCTTCCAGTTATAAAAGCTAATGTCAATCAAGGTGATTGGAATATTAGGCCACACCCACTCAAACCTCAAACAGGTTTACTGAGCAAATTCAGTCAACTATAAACCTTTGAATAAATGCACGTCTATATATAAGGATCAATAATTCTGTAGTTATGTACATAGACACTATTTACAAAGCTGCTGCTGCTTGTGACCTTCATGTTTGCAAAAGTACAATAATGTTAAGTAGAGGTGAAATATAACTAAGGTTTGGAAATACCTTAACTGGTGAGTCACTAAACAGGTCTTGAGTGTCCCGGTCCAGGTTCTCTTGGTTCCAGGAAGCCAGTTCAATTCCACTGCTTTTAGAAGGCCGGGCATCTTGTAACTCACACTGAGCAACACTTCTGGTTGTTCCTGCATCCTGGACACAGTGTGTGACAGAAACCGCTTTACTATAGACACCTTTGGTGATTGTTTGGTGATGCTTATGCAACCTCTAGTCGGAACTAGAGGTTATATGAAGAATCTAGTAAACACTTATTTTGAAATCAAACTGACACTAATTTTAGATATGAATTCTATCTGCTTATAATCACTCCAGACGATCCCTATAGATAGGAGCCCCATCAGGTGCTAAGCAGTGATCGATCCTGCATGGCCTGAAAATACATACATTCTTCAGAACATGTATTCTACCCAAAGTCTCTTGATGCTTACAATTTGTTTTTGGGCATGATGCAATGCTTTACAATTGCAACATCATAAACAAATTTAGCTAGCTAAACATAAATCTCAATTAAACTATTAAATGCATACCTAATTCACTTATAAACTTGCTGGCTACTTAGCAGATGATGCTGTAAAAATGAATCAAGCCAGACCATTCAGCCCTGCTCATCATCTACTTTTGGCTTAGAAACGAGTCTTGTTTAGAGAGCATGTGGCGAAGCAAACGCATTTACAGTATGAACACTTTTCTGACTCAGCAAAAAAGAGGCGGAATGGTTTCAGGCATTCAATTAATAGGATAAATTGAAATTTTGTGAAAATTTATTAACAGTGACGCACAATGAGGAACTTTCACTCACTCACTCATCGTCTATACCACTTTATCCCAACGGGGTGGACGGGGTGCCAATCCATCGCAGGGCACACACATATACACGCTCATTCACACACTACGGGCAATTTGGCAACAGGAATTAGCCTAATCTGCATATTTTTGGACTGTGAGAGGAAACCGGAGTACCTGGAGGAAACCCAAGGGGCATGGTGGAGAACATGCAAACTCCATGCACACAGACCCGAATCGAACCCAGAACCTGGACGTGCAAGGCGATAGTGCTAACCACTAAGCCACTGTGCCATCAGGAACTTATACTGGACATGCAGCCCTAATTTATTACACAATGTAATGATAAGCTTGATTTATTTATTCATTTATTTTTTGGACTAATATTTTAATTACAGATACGCCCACAACTCTCAAGCGCTAAAATGTCAGCATAAAAAGAACCCCAGCGGCGGCCGGTCAATAAGGGGTGCCGGGGCGCCGCCCCCTTAAAAATAGGCAGAGAAGAATGCTACTTTAAGATGTAATTATTTAATATAATAATTATTTATTTAAATAATGAAATAAAGTCATTTAGTCACAATATTCTGCTGTATTTATTAATATAATTAATTTATTTAAAAAATCGAAACTGTATTACATTAATTTGTGTTCGTGTTTGTGAGGTGCCGAACAAACGAGTGTCTATGTAGGCACGTAAATTTTTGAAAAGGATGTGATTTGAGGCTGAGCTCTAATTGTATTTTTTCAAATCATCCTTGGGGCGCGGCACTGAGCGTCCCGAACCCTCCCACTTTTGTTCTTTGCGAATCAATATTGTTTTTAAATATTTGGGCTCATGTGATTGAACCATTCTCAACAAGTCTTATTAACGGTCAGCAGATTGTTAATTAATGTATTGAATAGAGATTGATGTGGATATCAGCTAAATACGAGAGAAAATTCTGTAAAAATTCTGAGAAAATCCCGATCGCCTTGTGAAGGGGTGCTAAAATACCCCTTTTCGGGCGAAGAAAGAAAAAAAGCTAAAGACCTTGGATCAGATCGACCTGATCTTCTAATTAAGCAGCGGTCAAGTGATCGCGGCCGAGCTTAGACTCTGTGCTTTTCCAGCACTTCTTATGGCTATTTACAGACTTATGGCTATTAAAAGTTTAATTTTAATTTTGTTCGCCCAAAAGAATTTTGCACCAGCTGCCACTGAAAAGAACATGCCCTTAGTTAACCGATCTGCTTTTTAAAATGCCAATAGATGGATGATCACAAATTAGTAACTGACTGACAGAATAACTGGCAAAAAAAAAAAGAACAAATAAGGAACAGATGATACCTCAGGCATTGGAAGTTCACTAAAGAGCTCATCGTCGCTCATGTCCATATTGTCCAGCTCTGGCTCCAGCTGGTGAGTTCTGAGCCCTGAAGTGACGGCTTTACCAGCACCATCTGCCTGGTCGAGCTTTTCCTGAGTGAAATAAGAAAGAATTATTTTCGTTTTTATAATCCATCAGAATCCACTTTATTATTTACATTATTTTATTTATACAACCACTGTTTACATAGACTGTATATAAAGGTACATTGGTCTCCCGAAAACGAATGTTTGGTGCGATGAACGCTTCCGGCACCTTTGGGGGGGAAAAAACAGGTCTGCTGTAATCAGAGTGAAAAGAGGGAGCAGATGTCTCACCCCGCCTTTTTCTACCCATCCCCTCTCTTAATGAAGGTTTTAAGAGGTAATAATGTTTACATGTAACAAGAGCTCAAAGGCATTGCATTCTTAAAGCACTGTGCATGTTAGAGTTCCACTCATTTCCTGCAAGAATGCATCGGGATCAGTGGAGCGAACGTTATTGTCCTTTTGTTCTAAGGTTTGCATTTAAACAGAATAGCAGGAGAAATCCGGGTATGTTCAGTCAACATGTAATGGTCACATTCCTCCAAAGGCGTAACAATAAGAAAATTAACAACAAAGCAAGACAAATGTCTGGAGGGAGCGCTTCTCAGTAATTATCAGCTCATCCATATATTACTGACCGACGACACCACGGTCTCGCCTTCCTGATTTTTATTATCTCTCAAGAATGGGTTTGGAAATTCACAGGTCAAAGTTCACTCACATGTAGTAAACGTAGCTCACTTTCACTTCCCACATATCTTTCTTTAGTTAACTGATTTTTCCATTAGACAAGTTTTTTTTCTAAACAAGCTGGAAACCATACTTTATAGTTCTCTTGCATCACCGTATTAAGAGGACTACGGCTAATCTACAGACTACTGTTGGGACCGCTGGATTGGGGAATGTTTTATTTTTGCTCTAGAACCACAAACCTAAAAAGTAAAGCTGTGAGATACACTACACGATTTTAGGTCACCAACCTCAGTGTACCGTCAATAGCCACTGAACACAGATGAGGCAGAATGAGAGCAGGCTGTCAATCTTGCAACCTTGTCTGTCTGTTTATTTTTATTTTCCGTTTCTTTGTCTTGAAAGTTTATTCTTGCCCTCACGAGATTTGTGCTAAGAGTTTGGCATGTTCGGTTGACCTCAGTGACAAGTCATGTAGTCTTCGATCCCTCATCTGGCAAAGTCGCTAAGTGCATGATCCACTGTTTTTGAGTCGTCATAAAACAATCTGTGGAAGCCAGTCGAGTAGTGTACACTCCCAGCCTTTTCAGCATGTCTTAGGACTTTAAAAGTCGTGTAGTGTATCCACAGTTTAAGGGAAGATTTAGCCTGGAGACTAGGGAATGGGAATCACTGGTCACCACCGGATACGATATCATGATACCTCGGTGCCAATTCGATCAAAATTGCAATTCTATAAATATCATGATTTTAGAAATATTTATATTCCGATGTTGAATTTTTTCCAGATTTTGTTACAATTTTAAACCTTTAAAAAAGTTTAATGATTAATTCAATGTAGCCAACATTAGTAAGGCTATTATAACATTAGTTTTCTCACTTAAAAATCAAGCGTAAGATTTAAACAATACAGAAAAACTTCAAATACATGATTGGTGTAAGCGTGTGTAATTGGAGTTTTTTAAACGTCAAAATTTTTGATAATATAATGACATAAAAATGTTTCTATTGTGCCACTTGGAAGCTTCTGCGCTTGGTACAGAATCGTTTATATCTGAGGCTGATCGGCTGATCACCGTGACGACCAATCAAACTGGAAAATAGCCAATCCCGGTCGTTTTCTGATCGACTTGTTCATCTATTATAAATGTAAAAATTGTTTAAAAAGGAAGACTCTGGAGTCAGTGAGGAAATACGTGAATTGATCACCCCCAACCCCTTCACTGCACACCTAATATCCTTAGCACTGCACTTCACAACCGTATGTCTAAATCATCACCTACTCGCCTCAAAACACAAATCCTAAAGTTGTATGGAATTATTGCATTATAGCTGATGAAGAAGGTAAACAAATGTCAAATGGACGCTACTATTGATTCCGGCTAAACCCTCGTCCTTTTGTCCCAGTGATGTCCTTTTGTAAACTGAAAGCTTTAACTCATTGAGGTGAAAGAAGTGCAGGACGACACTTTGCTGCCCTCTGCTGGCAACTCTTCAGAATTGAACATATTTTATTCTGACATAGTGCTGTAAAAAAAAAAAGAAAAATGCAATGCAGTGCTAACATGGTTAATAAGGAAATGTTTTCTGGACCAGCTGAGCTCACAACACAATTAGCATTGGCACCAACACCAACCTGAGGCTCTATCCAGGTGATGTGGTGCTGTTTGGATGGCAGGTTGACAGGCTGTGGCTTTGGAAAGCCTTCATCCTGTAGCTTAGCAACACACAGCTTGAGGAGAAAAGTGCTGATGTCCTCCGGCACCACAGCTCGAATGTTTTTGAAGTCACTGAGATCTGCAAGATAGCCAGAAATGAAAGAGACAGGATTTGACTTTTTTTTTTTTTTTTAAACACAGAAATCAGCAACATATACAGTATTTATATCGTACGCTATATGATGGAAAAAAACAGACATTTTCTACATGTAAGCATCAGATCTCTGCGTTACCTGAGCTGAGAGGAGGAGAGGACAGGATGTGCGTGACGGTGTTGAACAGAGACAAAGACAGACCGGCTCGCTCTGTGTCCAGAGGCTGGCCGGCTTTCTGAGCCTGTAGCAGATGAGATTCCACCACTGCCATGGGCAAGCTTCGAGCATCTGCTACTTGTCTCTGGACATTCACACAAACAGAACAGACGAGGAAAGGAAAAGAAAAAAAACACCCCAGTCAGCACAAATGCAAAAAAAAAAAAAAGTCAGATGCATCCGTCAGCCACACTATAAAACTATCAGCAAATATTTCTAATGGTTAACAATATAAAAAAAACCAATAAATTCATTTAAAAACTATTATTGCAAAGACTTTACAGGAGCACAATGGTTCAGCCATTTTTTTATTTGGTTGTGATAGTAAAAAAGAAAAATGGCTTTTCCATTCCACTACAACTTCGACAAAATCCGAGACCTTGCAGAACAATTGATAAAAAGGCATAACATTTTTAGCTTTAAAAAATTCACTTGACCATAAATTATATTAAACTAAATAAATCCTATTCGTAGAAACTCTAAAAGCTTCAAGAGGTGTCCTAAATTATAAATCATTATCAACCATCTTTCTAAGTTTTACTTTTGTTTGTGACGATTTTTTCCTAATAAATTTTTCCATCAACACCTGAATCATACCATGCTCTTGCAATCACTGTGGAAAAGCCTATAAGTTATGGCCACGCTGTCAGAGAGAGGCTGTGCTGGTGGTTTTCCTGTCTGTGACCTGTGTGTCTGTTCATCACAGGAAGTAGAAGAGCTGCAAGTTACAGCCTCCTACGTAGGAAAGAGTGAGAAGGTTCGTATGAGCAAATGCATAATACCACGAATTCATTTCACACCAAACCACACTGACACGCACATTGGAATATTATAAATATACACTGCCTGGTCAAAGAAAAAAGTCGCTGCATGATAACGGTCAAATTATGGGCCTACATTAAGCAATTCAAAAATACGTTAGAATTACTGGAGATGGGTTACAAACTGTCCAACACGTTATTAAAACCTGGGAGGATCGTGATGACAAAACAGTCGCAGAAGAAATGTGGTCAGAAAAAAAAAAGACAAACGATCATGAAAAATCAAAAATTAAACGCTTAAACACTTGGTGAAGGTGCATCGTAAAAGATTGACGGTAGTTAAATACAGTAGGTATGTTTGATAGACAAAGTAAGAGCATTTTCACACACAATGGATGAGAACTCACAGATAACATAGATGGGCATAAGATTTGTTAGTGAGACTCATCAGAAAAAAAGGCGTATGATGCATAGCAAAAAGCTAATGATTTTATAGCGGTCACTTAAATCGGCCACGCCCCTAATTATGCAATAATTTTATGGCTTAATGCAATTTTAACGACTGAGTTATATTAAAATCTTCACCCTTGTACAGTTGTCATAAATGAGAAAACTAGCTACGGAGACAAAAAAAATTGTTTTTGTCTAAAGTTGGGCTTTTTTTTTTTTTTTTTTAACATGTGGGTTCATGGAGACTGATTAGGTTTTGGTTTTGTTCTTTCAAAGAAAATTTACATTTTTTTAGAACGTGGTGGCAATAAAATCATGTCAGCTGACTACATTAATGTACTGAATGACCAGATTATCCCATCAATGGTGTTTTTCTTCCCTAATGACATGGACATATTCCAAGACTCGATTAGTGAACAAGTGGTTCTGGGAGCATGTGGTATCACACAAGAATTAACCACCATATGCCATTTTTCTACCCAAGCAGTGTATACATTACTTAGGATTACTAAAAAGACTTTCGGTGATGTTTACCTGCAGGCCGTGTGTCTCGCAGAAGTCTGTGATGGTCTGAAGTAGAGGAGCCAGCATGGCTGCTTTAGCCTCTGACACGCCGTCTACCTGCTTCAACTTGGCTACTGAGCAGGGTCTGGTATATACATATACACACACACACACACACACACACACACACACACACACACACACACACACCATGCAATTAACAAACTAATCATGTGTCAGCAGCACAGTAAATAAAATGATGTGGATACAGGTCAAGAATGTCAGTCACACATGATGAATTCCAAGTCAGGGTCAGAATTTGGCCGCAAAAACATGAATCCATGTAACCAACCTGCCTTTTTGCCGTTAGGTCTGCCATTTAAGTACTCAGTTATTTAGTTACTTTTTCAAAAATGTAATCCATTATTCAGACATTTGATGTAATACGTGAGCCAGACAGCAGTCATTCCCAATCTGTTAGTGTGTGTGTGTGTGTGTGTGTGTG
>JAQMYG010000009.1:17766370-17791774 GCA_030014215.1 Clariallabes teugelsi | reverse complement strand
TACATTTACATTTACATTTAGGCATTTGGCAGACGCTCTTATCCAGAGCGACTTACAAAAAGTGCTTTATGTTATGGTACATGGTGCATGGTTATAGATGATTTATAAATAGACACGTTATGTGAAATCAAACAAATGAGGGTTTCTTTGGGTCTGGTTCCTCTCAGGGAGTGCACTCACCAGCTGCATTAGATACAACTTGCTAGTACTGGTTTGGACCCCCTTGTAAGGCCTTTAGAAGTGCTTTAATTCTGCATGTCATAGATTTATCAAGATGCTGGAAGAATTCCTTAGGCATTCTGGTCATTCATATTTACATGATATCATAATGCAGTTGCTACAGATTTGTCAGCTACACATCCATGATGCCCCCACACTATTACAGCACCACCAGCCTGAACCTTTGATACAAGGCATGATGGTTGCATGCATTCATGTTGTTTATGCCAAATTCTGACCCTACCATCTAAATGTCACAGCAGACATTAAGACTCATCAGAGCATGCAACACTTTTCCAATCTTATTGGACAATTTTGGTGAGCTCAAGTAAATCAGAGCCTCAGTTTTCTGTTCTCAGCTGACAGGAGTGGCACCTGGTGTGATCTTCTGCTGCAGTAGCCCATCTGCTTCACAGTCAGAGGTATTACATGTTCAGAAAGGCTCTTCAGCATACCTTAGTTGTAACAAAGTGTTATTTGAGTTAAAGTTGCCTTTATATCAACTCAAAACATTCTTCTAATCATCCTCTGACCTTGTGCAGCAACAGTGGTCCATATTGACATGATATCATAATGCAGATTTGTCAGCTACACATCCATGATGCCCCACACCATTACATCACCACCTCCAGCCTGAACCTTTGATACAAGGCAGGATGGTTCCATGCTTTTATGTTGTTTATGCCAAATTCTGACTCTACCATCAGCAGAAGGTCACAGCAGAAATTGAGACTCATCAGAGCAGGCAACACTTTTCCAATCTTATGATGTACAATTTTGGTGAGCTCATGTAAATCGTAGCCTCAGTTTTCTGTTCTCAGCTCTTCAGCATACCTCAGTTGTAACAAAATATTATTTGAGGTAAAAAAGTTGCCTTTATATCAACTCAAAACATTCTTTTAATCGTCTTCTGACCTTGTGCAGCAACAAGGCATTTCTGCCCAGAGAAATGCCCCTTACTGATTTTTTTTTCCAGACCATTTTAAACCCTAGACCCAGGCAGGTTCTGTGTGAAAATCCCCATAGATCAGCAGTTTTGCATATACTCAGGCCAGTCCACGCCGCGTTTAATATCCATGAAGAATATTCATCAGAAATATCATACACAAGATGAGCAGAAAATTCACATCAAAAGAATTTTGTTTCACGAGTCAAAGATATTATGTCTTGTGTTTATCATAGGCTAATTCTAAAGATTTATATGTTTATGTCAAGCAAGAGTTACGGCCGTCAACAACGAGCTCCTTCAGAGTTACCCACTGGAGCTGCAGCACTTGGTCCTCCATTAGTGCGATCAGTGGGGAAATGACCACGCTGATGTTCACACAGTACACAGGTGGAAACTGGAAGCACAAGCTCTTTCCATAACCTGCATACAGACACACATACATATACACTGTAAGTATCATGTAGGCAGAATGTCACGTTGTGGACTCATCTGAAAAGCATCAGCTATACAGTAGCATCACCACAGCAATTAAAGGGGCAGACGACAATCTTAAAGCCTTTTCAATCCTATTAGACAAACTGCAATTGCAGTGAAATACATCCACGAGTCAGTCCCACTCGGTCAGAAATTTTTTTTTTTTATATGTACAGAAGACTGAAATAAGGAAACTACCTTGAGCTAATGTTATAAAATATTAAGAATCACAGCTTTGTTCTTCTAAGGTCTATTGAAAATAAAATACTTTTTATTCTTCCAGAATACAGCTACAATCTGCCCTGTATTACAGCATCCCACCTGACATTTTTATCTTCAGGCATTACATAATTTAAAATGTCTGCGCTGGGAGGCTTGCAGGCGATGCACGTTATTTCAAAAACATAAGCTCTATGAGCTAGAAGAAGAATCCAACCCATAAGTCAGGCGAAAATTAGATTCATCAAGGCCATTCCTATGAATCGGCTAATTATACGTGCACTGGCACACAGTAAGAGGTTTAAATATACATCTCAAAAATTCCTCACCCTTTCCAGAAAAAGAAAAAAAAAAAACCCTTACCAGTTGCCATGACAACAAGGTTATCCCTCTTCTGCTCAAGCACGGACTGAATCACTTTCCATTGTACCCTGCAGACGAGTGTCATGTGCTAAATTAGACTTAGCTTTTGCATAAGTTCTGTGAAAACTGCAGTGGTAAAGTGCATGCACAGCCTTTCTCATCACAAAAAACATATATTTCTCTATCAAATTGTACAAGTGGCACACCTGGGATATTTGCTAAAACTACACAATCAGAAAAGCTTTAAAAAAATAAAATAAAAAAATACATGAAATAAAAAAATGAATAGGTGCAGACATACGGTTTAAAACTGTGATGTCCGAAATACATTTTCAGGCATTTTATCTGTTCAGGAGCCGGCTGCGGAAGATTTACATCTAAATGTAGAAGAAAAATAAGAACAGTTGACATAAAAACCAACAATGGCGGTGATAAATGTCATGACAAAACTCGTAGACAAAACTTGCATTAAAAGAGCATGTATTTGTAATTCAGCTTTGTTGAATGTTGCATTGTATTGTGTGTTATTGCTTGCTCCTTATAATAAAATATAATGGTATTCACACAAATGCTTAGCTTGTGAATGCTATTTCTACAACATAAAAGGCAATTCTGCTTATTTTTATCCTATTACTACAACGTTAAATACATTTTAGCAATTAATTGAGCTCAATTCTTACATCTAATTTAATGAAATAAAAATTTACATGAATTAACATTTACATGAAATAAAAATTAACATGAATTAACATTTACGTGAAATAGAAATGAACAAATCATGCATTTACTGTTGTTCTGAACTTTGAGTTCCTAAAGACTCCTAGGACACGTGTACAGCTGTGGCTCTCGGTTAGGTTGTTGATTGACAGCATGCCAGGTGAAAAAGAGGGTTCAACACTGCAAATATGGACTCTTTGCATAAACCTAATGTAATCGTCAATAAAAGCCTATGACACTTATGTAATGCTTGTAATTATCCTTTGGTATACCATAGTAATACTTCAGTATACCATACCTCGAGCATAGTAGAGCATTACTTTGTTGTAGATAACCTAACTTGTTTGTTGTATCTTGTTAAAGGGCGCTATGCATGTGAATGAAATTTTGTCCCACTGGCACGTCTTGGTATCAAAGGTAAGGAAAATATTCTGATTGTGCATTCAGTCTTTACCCCTTCATGCCCTGTTAAGACAATGCTAGCAGAGAGTGTGCCATCAAAATGCTTCGACAAGAATATGTCGCCAGATGGTTTGGAGTTGCCAGGAATAACATTTCCAGGCTATGGAACAGATTCAGAACAACTAGTTCCACTGCTGATCTCCCTAGATCTCCCGGATTAAGGCCAAGAAACCCCAGACTAATTCCATGGCATCATTTGAGGAATTGTAGAGAAAATGTTGCTGGTATTCCAGGGTTACACACAATAATACACTCGTCGGATTATTCAACGACATATGGCTGCAGCTGGACTTGCTGGACATGCAAGGAGGCCGTATCGTGGGCCAACGTCAACTCAACTGCATCGACGACACTTTCTGCGGACGATGTGGTTATGATGCACCCTGAGAATCTGGTTTAAAATCCTTAAACTCTTATTTGTTTGACAGAAATACATTTTGTGTATATGCAGCATTTATTTTGTCTATCATTATCTAGGACTAGATTAAGTCATTGCCAGGTTATCTCCAAAATTAAGTTGTGAGTCATAACCTATGTGGAGTTTCATTTCTATTTAACTTTTTCATGCACTTTTCAGACGCTTCCAATCAGCCTCCATTACTATAAAGTGCCGATGATCGGCATTTGTGATTAGATTCCCCTGCAGAGCGAAAATTTTGTCCACTTGTGTCTTTATTTCTTAAAAATCAGAAAAGACGATCTTGAAAGTACAGTAAATGTCCCAATATAAAACCAACGCTACTACACTTTAAAACAGTGCATGAACAGTGATGCTGCCGTATTTTGGTGCTCGACTTTTTTCGCCCAATTTATAACTATAATATTTCCATATTTCACTTTTGCAATACCCAGAATATCTCCATATTTCACTTCTGCCTTTTATACTGTGGCCATCTCTTCAAATCTTGCCTCTATTAAAAAAATTTTTAAAAAGTGTTCAGCCTAATGCTCAGGGCTTCCCGCAGCTAATATTACAAACTTTCAGTCCAAACTGAAAACTTTGAGCATGTCGTATCCTGCGTACAGTGCCTGCAAATGCAAAAGTAAATAGTCGATAATTAACTGCGGATTCTGTGGAAATTTGAGCAGTCAAGCAGGTTTTTTTTTTAGTCTAAGCTGATGTCACAACCACATAAAAATGCCTGTTGTACCGCTTTATATTTACATTTGCAAACCGTCACTATAACATTCATGATTCTGACTGGTCAAAAAGCAATGATAAACTTTTTACTTTTTTATACCAGCAGCTTTGACAGCAGTGCCAACTGCAAATTAAAGCATGTATTTATACTCATATTCATGTTTCAGTATGTTATTATTTTTAATAGTTACACCTGACACAGGCACATATCCTTCAGATTTGTTTTTTTTAAAATAATTTTTAAAGCAGTCTACAGTAGGTGCATTTACATGGAGCCTAATATTTCACTAATAATAGGAATAATAGCCTAATCAGAATAACAATGGATCATATAAACACCTCAATCAGATCACATCCAGGGGACTAAGAGGGGTGGTGTAAACCTTTGATGATATGTTAAATAGGCATGTGAATACTTGATCTGATTGTTTCTCTTCTTGGAATAAATATAATCTTCCTGGACATGTCTGCCAGACATGGGGGTAACATTAGGGTACTAATGAGGTACAGATACATGAGCTTCCATTCTCCAACAGTAAACTCTGTAAACCCCACCTACAGTACTATTCTTTCCTTTGACCCACAGGGTTTGCCATTTCATAGGTAGTAAAGCATCTAACCAATCATACGTGAGACTGACTTCTTGTAAACAATTATAAAATAGGAAGCAAGGTTTATCCAAATAGATGGTAAGCCTAACCAACCCTCAAAATTGGGAAAAAGTTATATTGAGCAAATTGCTATAGAAAAAGAAAAATAATAATATTCCGAATCGCCCCCATCTGAGCACTGATTATTCCCCTCCATCATCAAAACCTGTTATGCTTTATTGGTATTATTCACAGAATACCTTCAACTAGGGATGCATGATTTGATGATAATAATGATGACAATTATAAAATATTTTTATTTAAATCACATTACAATTATTTTGACATAGTGATATATAACTATTAAATGTACTAATTTGTATTGAAAAGTTTATCTAGTCGAACACCAAATAAGTATAGAAATTATTTCATTTAGAGAATGTTTTCCAATAATTATCAACTTAAAATTATTTGAAAAAAATTATACTTAAATTATTGTCAATTCCGACTATGTGTATATTACCTGTAATAAATTACAGTCCTTTGCAATTAAATAATTGCACAAAATAAAAATATTAAATAACTGCAATTCCACGTTTATAAGTGATTCATTCTGTGGCACTACCTTTAACTAAAAAAAAAGTCTTTAAAAAATTAATTTAAAAAACGAAACGTTACCAAATCCTTCTGCTTCGTCCTCTTCAACAACCTCATCTTCATCATCAGCAATGGTCTCAGCTTCATTAGGCTGCTTTTCAAAGCTATCATTTAGTTTCTCCATTTCTTCAGCACACTGGAAAATAATTAAAAAAAAAAAAAGAATGAAGAAAGATATTCAGCTGGAGACATTAAAAAACTGCTTATTTTGTAAACTGTAAGCAGAACACACAGAGGCTTATTTGACATGTCAGCTTTTGAAATCGAATAATTCTTTATGGCAGATGATTTCATTTTTCATTTACACCGCTTGTAATTTGTCTCTGCAGGTGTCGAGTATGCTGCTTCACAGCGTGTTGCACAAAAGCAGATCTGTGAGAGGAGTATTGAATACATTTATAGATAAAGCTCCAACAATATGAGTAATGCATGATTGTACCAGGATTGCCACAAGCTGAACTATGCAGCACATCGTAAGCAGCAGACGAATAAAAGCACTGCACCACTAGGCTTGTTCCTGTATGTAGTAGTCTAGTACTAAAGCAACTGAGCTGGTGAGACATGGAAACAGAATAACCTTGAAGTGCCTGTTTACTGTATACACAAATGCTGACTATTTTATCAAGAACACATGTACCACCATACATTTGCTTTATAATTTTTTAAAAAATTTTTAAATCAGATGCAGCTTCAGGTAATGTTCGAAGAAGAAATGTGAACTTTGCAACTTTGATTGTCCTATCATTGTTGGTACCAAATGGGCTGTTTTGAGAATTTCATAAACCGCTGATCATCTGGGAATTTCACACACAACGTTTACAGAGAATGGTGCAGAAATAAAAAAATTAATAAAAACAAAACACTGAGTGAGCAACAGTTTTGTGGGTGGAAATGCTTTTTTTAAACATGAAAGGTCAGAGGAAATGGCCAAATTGGTTTGAGCTGCCAGGAAGGATACAGCAACTCTAAATAAATAATTACTCTTTACAACTGCGGTGAGAAGAAAAGCATGGGCACAGACCCCTAAACGGGACAGTTATCAATTCCTGTAATCCGTTATCACCCGAATGAGGATGGGTTCCCTGTTGAGTCCGGTTCCTCTCAAGGTTTCTTCCTTTTGCCATCTCAGGGAGTTTTTCCCTTGCCACCGTCGCCCTTGGCTTGCTCATCAGGGACAATCTGAGCATTATGATGTATACACATTTTCTCACATTTCATACACATTTGCATAATTTTCTTTAGATTTTGTGAAGCTGACTTGAGACGTTGACCATTGTTGTAAGTACTATACAAATAAAATTGACTTGAATTAAATGAATAAGAAAAAAAAAAATTCAACTGGTCTTTTTCCAGTCTAGTTTCAGCCTCCAGTTGTGATAAATCTATGCATCAGATTCCTGTTCTTGACCAAAAAGACTGGAACCTGAATGATCTTCTACTGTTGTAAACTACTCA
Organism: Clariallabes teugelsi; assembly: GCA_030014215.1. Classification (NCBI taxonomy): domain Eukaryota; kingdom Metazoa; phylum Chordata; class Actinopteri; order Siluriformes; family Clariidae; genus Clariallabes; species Clariallabes teugelsi. The sequence goes on along the minus strand of JAQMYG010000009.1, from coordinate 17,784,528 downwards.
CTTCAAGCTTTTAAAGTGTTATGCATTCAGATATGCTTTCCTGCTCACTATTTCTAAAGAGTGCTTATTTAAGTTACTATAGACTTCCTGTCAGCTCAGACCTGTCTGGTCTTCTCTGATCTCTGATCTTGCTCTCAGTCTACAACCCTCCATGATTTTTCTTTTCTTTTCACACCATTCTGCGTAGGCTCTGCAGTGAGATTACCCAGAATTCCCAGGAGATTAGTAGTTTATGAAATGCTCAAAGCAGCACTTCTGGTACCAACAATCACAACTTCCCACAGAGTTCCAGAATACTTTTTTTCCAATTCTGATGTTTGATGTGAATATTAGCAGAAGTGTTTGACCTGTATGTATAGCAGTGCTTCCACGTGATTGGATAATTAGATAACTGCGTAAACGTGCGGGTGTTCCTGACATGGCTTTACCTGAATCATTTCACTGTCGAGCTCCTCATCATTTTCACATTCGTATGACAACTCGGCAGAGTCGTCCATTGCCGATCTCGCCTTTATTGAACAGAAGAAGAAAGCCGAAGTATTAAATCGCACAAAACAAATGACTCTAGATTTTTTAAAATGCTGAATAATCAAACCTCGAAAGCTAAAATGGATTGCTCCTCATTCTCCTCCTGTCTGGCCTGCATCTCCAACATCTGAAGCTCATACTCAGAGATATCCAAGGACATGATGCATTCCCTCTGTTCTGTCTGAACTGGAACATCATCATTTTCTAATGACGATGGATGCTTTACAGGGTCTCTGGATGAGAAATGACTGTTTCTGTCTTTAGAACACGTCTGATTAGATTCAGGATTCATGGTGCTGATCTCAGCACTCTGGATTTTAGGATTGTGATCCGCGCTGGCGTTAGAGAAATGTTCTTCTGTTATGTTATGGTTGGTTGTCAGGAAGTCTTTAAGAGATGCAACTTGCTGAGATAAGTCCTCCACTAGATGTTCAGCTCTGCAAGATCACAATGAGTTGATTATTAATAAATGCCCTTTAACCAGTTTAATAATTTAAAAAGTATTTATGAAATTAAAATGAAAAGAAAGCTGTGAGACAGTGCTGACTATCGATATTGTTACAGATTTGCCAGCATATTTGTTTATTTTCATAGAGTACAGTGGAATAGAAAATTTGGTTATTTGGGTCTAGCTGCCACACTGCTTTGAACTGAACTGCTTTGAAAAAATATCTCAGTGTTAAACTACTATTACATAGCTCGTTCTTAATCAAATGTAATCATTAAAAAGTTTATTAAAGTTTTAGGGCTGGACCAAAATATTCAAATATTCGTTTGGAGGGATGGCATTCGATTTTTAATTTTGAGATTCAAATATTCTAAAAAAAGAAAAACTAATTTAACACGTGACATCGATCCCTGCGAAACGGTTCTCATTCGCGCTTAAATGACTAGCCCTGTGCTGTTTTAAAGTTTTATTCATTCTGAAAGTGTCGCAACTTGCCTGTATCCATATTACACAAAAATGCAACTTTGCACTCCCTTGCGTCTGCAGCAGTTGGATGAACGGTTCTCGACATAAAAATGCAACAGACAGACACACACAGAGAGATTCCTGCCTTTATTAGAGATAAGAATATATTCAGCCCCCTCCCACCGAAGCTTTGAATATTCAATGTTGATCACTACCGAATACTCGAAGCTCAAAAAATAGTATTCGGACTAGCCCTATACAGTTTTTCATCGTACCTCAGTTATAACAACATTTTATTTGAGGCACTTTTGCCTTTCTATGAGCATGAACTCTGGCCATTCTCCTCTGACATCTGGCATTTTCACCCAGAGAAACATCAATCGCTGGATATTTTTTGCAGCTCTAGAGATTGTTGTGCATTAAAATCATCTTTCATGTTATAGTATTATAGGAAAAGTTACACAAGCAACAGGGATGCCCGCAGTTTTGAAAAGAGTGTCAAGCAAAACCAATTCAAGAACTTGGGAGAGCTTCACAATGAGTGTAGAGAGGCTGGAGTCAGTTCTTCATGAGCCACTACATACAGATGTTTTCAGGAAACGGGCTACATCTGTTCATTCTGGTAAAAAGACCCTGTAACTGTGCATGTTTTCTTTTCCTGGCTTGCGCGTCTACTGAAACAGCTCCAATGCAATGCTCCAGGATACAGATGAAGAGGAAGAGGACGACTAAATAATAAATAATTAAAAAATTGTGGTTGCAAATCCATAATTGAAATAAACGTAATGTCAAACACAATACAGACAAAAAATGGTAAGGTTATAACCTGCTTGTACAGCTGAGTCCCTCAGGAACACATCTAATAATGTCCTCCAGTTCTCTGCTAATCTGACCCAGCTTCAGTTTCAAGCAATCTTGAGGTTTCAGTGAACCTGTATCATTACAACACGAAATTATTAGAAGACTGGGTGTTAAAAAAGGAGCATGTTAAAATTATTTTGATAAAATAAAAACAGTTCAATTTGCCAAATAAGAAAAATTACATAGCCAAAGGTTTGAGAACGCCATCACACCCAGACACCCTCAAAGGAAATCCTAGATTACAGATCCATTCTGCTTCCGTCCTGCTAACCTCTTGTCAGAAGACCTTCCACATATTCATCTACAACATCATCATTGAAGTCAGACCCTGCTGTTGATCAAGGAGGCCTGGGGTGCAGGTCAGCGTTCATATTCTTAGTTCAAATGTGTTCATTTGTGGTCAGGTCAGGTCAGGGCTCTGTGCAAGCCATTCAAGATCCTCAGTGAGCTAGCTTTGTGCACAGGAGCACTGTCATGCTGGAACAGATTTGGGTTTCTCAGTTTTTAATTGTGTGCTTTCAACTTTGGGGCAACACTTTGGGGAAGAGCCACGTATGGGTGTGATGGTCAGGAGTCCACAAACTTCTGGCAGTACAATGCATCAATTTGACTTCATTTCTTGTATTAAAGTATATGCAGTAAAATTCACCTGAATTCACCTCCATTCTTTCTAGCTTCTGATATGATATGAATCCAGCCTTTAAAGAAATGAGAAAAAAAGTTTTGGACAGTTTAATTATTTTAAATGTATCCAAAAGAAGTCAATGAAAATAATAAATTTCACTCTGGAATCTGAATGATTTTAATCCACATGTACTACAGCAATTTCGGCATAGAATTCCTGGGAAAATTGTCAAGCAGGGGTGTGTGGATGCACGGCGTTTTCCTATGTGCTACAGAGCTTTTTATATAAGCATCAGCTCTGTAAGCGGACCCTCAGTGTGTGAGTGAATGGGCGTGGCTTGGTGGTGATGCAGCACTCCTCCCCCTACACGCCAAACTCACAGACAGACAGAATGTATCCCTATATATTGCATGAACTAAACGGGATACTGTTTACGACTAAATACTTAAATCTTGGAAATCTGAGGTGCTAGAGGTTTGGCTCTTGGATTGTTAGAGAGAAAGCTTCAAACTTTTGGCTGTCTAGTTCCATGTGTCTATTTCAAAAACCCCATCCAAAGTGGTGAAAAAGTGTTTTCACTTATATTAGAGCAAGCTATCCACTCAACTGTGCCAGGAAACTTTGCAATGTGCTATGATGAAGCAAAGTGTTGACACCCGAGTTTCTTCTACAAATGTTAAATAAATGTCTCTTAAAATAAACTTCATCACACCAATTTTCTGTTACATTTCACACTCATCTTAAAACGGATTCAAGCACTTTGAACAGCACCCTGTTATTCTAGACACAGTCCTCCACAACGACAAAGAAAGAAATTGTGCTTGGAGTGATTTGTTCATTTATTGAAAATAAAAGACAGAAACTTCCCATTTGGGTAAGTATTCAGTCCCATCTTTGTATTTAATGCCACCTTCGACAGCAATGACTGCCTCAAGTCTGCTTGTGAATGATGCCATAAGCTGTATTTGTACTTAATGTGTTTAAGTAGTCCCAGTAAATACAGTACTCCCATTGTCATGTTCAATAAAGCAGTTTGAGATGAACGGGATGGACAGGTCAGCAACAATACTTAATTAGGCTGTGGTATTTAAATGATGCTTAATTGATATGAAGGGGCCCAGGGTGTCCCAAGAAAAGGTATCCCACACCATTACACCATCACCAGCCCGAACTGTCGCGACAAGGCAGGATCAAGGCAAATTCTGGGTACAAGGCGAGGCCCAGCTTTAATGTTCAAGGTTTTGTGTGTTCAGAGATGAGATGCTCTTCAGCATACCTCAGTTGTAACGTGATGCTACTTTGAGGCACCTTTGCCTTTCTATGTGCATGAACATGTCTGGTCATTCTCCGCTGACAAGAGAGAACCATCACACGCTTGATATTTTCTCTATTTCAGACCATTCTCTGTAAACTCTAGATAAGTTTGTGGTTGTGCATGAAAATCATCTTTCATCTTAAAAAAGACAATGAGTGTAAAGAGGCTGGAGTCAGTTCTTCAAGAGCCACCACATACAGACGTTTTCAGGAAACGCGCTACATCTGTTATATGCCTAGTATTAAGCATTTCTAAACTAAAGACAACCTCAGAAGATGAAAGTAAATTTTGCATTTAAACTTGAATAGGTCCCAAAGTCTGGAGGAAGACTGGAGAGGCAAAGAATCCACGTTGCTTTAACATAAATGAACATATTATCTTACGACTGTCTGTATTATAAATTCCATTTTGGGTCCATGTTTGCTTCCATGTTCCTTTTGGACAGAAGAGGCTTTCTCCTGGCAAACCTTCCAAAAAACTGTATATGCACAGTTGTCTTCTAATTGTGCAGTCATGGACTTTAACATTTAACATGCTCAGTGAGGCCTGTAGGTTCTGAAATGTAGCTCATGGAGTTTTCTGTATTTCTCCCCAAATTGTTTGAAAATGGTTTTATAACCCTTTCCAGATCGAGGTGCAGCAACAATTGCTTCTCTAAGACGGATGCTTATATCATTCCCTCATTCTCCAGGCCATCAAACTGCCAAAACTTCTGCACTTATAGAGCTCTGCAGATGATCAGCAGAACCTGACTTAAAGGATCTGCTACTTGGTGACTTGGTGCCAGATACCACAGTATAGTTCTACTGGAATCCATGTCTCAACAGGTCAGGGCAGTTTTGTCCGCAAAACTGGGACCTATCTGCCGTGTGGTCATATTGTTACGGCTAATTGGTGCATATACATCAGACATAACATTATGACCTGAAAGGGAAAAGTGTATCTGGTTATTAGGAATGAAGCAATTCCAGCACTATAATGCCCCTGTGCACATACCATGCTCAATGAACACATGGTTTGCCAAAGATCTCAGGCCTTTTCAGACATGAGTGCTAATACTCACTAATGCTCTTATAGCTGATTAGACACAAATCCCCACAGCCACATTCTAAAACCTAGTGGAAAATGCTCCCTGAAAATCCGATTTTATAATATCAGTACTGGAGAACCACATCTGGAATTTGATGTTCAACAAGAAGATATGGGTGTGATGGTTATGTGGTCACTAACGAATGGACACTATGAGGGAATATTTGTAAGAAATGTAAACACGTGCAGTGCGTACAGTAACACTCACATAGGCATCTGTTGCAGCATATCGTTTCTGCTCCTCGGTCAGCACAAAGTCGTCCCACTGGCCACAGCGTACATCCTTTTCTTTAAAGAGCCGTTTACTGAACAAGTGCTTGACCAACCCATCTAAGCTCCATTTCTCAACACATTTGAGCTGATTTTTGAAAAAAGGAGGTCACAATAAAAAAAGAAAAGAAAAGAAAGAAAAAACATTAAGCATTCTTTGTTGCATCAACAATTTGGGGTCTGACTTGTTTCTTCTTTGCAATTTCAAGAAATAAAAAAAAGGATTCAGTTTTACGTTTTCGAGTACTAAAAAGTAAAAAAGCTGGCTTACTTTCTCATTTGCCAAATCAGACAGCTCTACAAAATTCTTCAGCCTAATTTCGTAATCAGACAGCAGCTTCCACTTATCACCTTCGACGCCCACCCCAACCTTTTTGATGCTCTCATCCTCCAGAAACATCTTTAGGCCAGGAGGGAATCCTGCAACAGCATGGAGAAGTGAGTAGGAGGCTTCAAGAGCAAGCCGTGACTCATTTAGGACTGCAAGCAAGCAATCTACCTGACATGGACGAGACGTGAAAAAGGTAGCATTTCTCCTCCGAGGCGCAAAGCTGAACCAAAGCAACCTTCTTAGTTTTCCCTTTGGTGAAAGACGGAGGCCATTCTAAATCAAAGCCCACGGCTGAGCCAGGCATGAGAGAGGATCTGTGGGCAGATGCAAAAAAAAGAAAGAAAAAAAAAAAAACAGTAATATCCAGTACTTTGCATTAGATATTGTATTAATGCACATGTATATCTTATACAGTGGCACTGTGTGACATTATCTGGGATTAAAATCAACCAAGATTTCCCGAATGACAAATATTACCTTAAATCCTCTGTTAAAAATGAACAATCGTTTTTCTCCTGACTGTATATAACTCTACCACCAAACTCCAGATAGGGAAGATCGTCCTCAATGACATTCTTTTTGTAGATACCCTGTGACTGATAGAGAATAATAAATAAAACAAACAATTAAAAAAATATATATATCTATATATCTATATATATATATATATCTGCTTGTTTCCAACTAAATACATCAGATATAAAAATCATAGGAAAAAGGATCAAAACAAGTCCTTGGTGGTGTACAGTGTCCACTCTCACATGCAAATTAGGAGAATTTACATGTTTGAGCTTTGTTGTCAAAAACATATTTTCCTAAGTATGTAAAGCGCTTGAATGTAATACCATACAAATTTGCTTGAACCTATTTGGTTAAGCCAAGATGCCTTTTCATTGATCACGAATGACTTTGACAGTAAAAACGAAAGCAAAAGATTTGCAGAAAAACATGCTGCAACGTGTGGACAAATGCATGCTGAGATTCATATGTGAGCGTCCAATATGTGCTCCATGGCATGTTTAGGGATTTGAATGTAGCGTGCCTCTGATTAAACTTTGTATAGTTTGTCTACAACACTTAATTTTTCTATACCTTCTTAAATTACCGTGCAGTTAGTATGGTGTGCATACAATCCAGCAACATAAAAAAAAAAAAAAAACTTGTAGGAAAAGTTTTTAACATGGATCTGTTTATGCATGTATAAATACATATATTCGGTGACTACATTATCGAGTTGCAGTGAATCCAGAGCCTCTACTGGGAACACCGGGTATAAAGAGAGAGTATATCCTGTATGGGACACCAGGGCACAAGGCGCACACACACACTGACATACCTAAGTGTAATGCGGTGCAGCCAATCCGAATGAACTAGGACCATACCGTACCAGCCACTACTAGCCTATAAGTCTATCTTACGCTGCTTTCACACTGTGCATGATTGTTTCGTACCATGCTCAGGAGCGATTCTCCCTTTTCCCCACCCTCCCACCGCCAAGCGTTATTGGTCATTGAGCGTCATCATTATTGATGTTCGTACTCTGGTGTTTTACTAGAGACGGAGTGGAAAGATTTCAGATCCAGTTACGTATTATGATTCCTTTGTTGGGCAATTCATCTATTGCCACACTTCCTCCAAAATCTATGTTTTAAAATACATTTTCACATTTATATATGTTTAAATTTGAGGTAGCAAAATGCTGCTATTTCTTTACAGTCCTGCAGGTGCTGCACTCTAAACTATTGATAGAACAGCATCCTGTGTGGTAGGAGTAAATTATTAGCCAAGATTGTTTAGAATTTTCTAAAATTGTGAAACTTCTTTTATTAAAATCGCAATACAAATACTCACAATACTCTACGATACAACAGGTGGCAGTATGCACCTAGTAGCTTTTGCGAGGAAACAATAAACGCAAAGAGAAGCGTGCAAGAAAATCAACGTTTACACTATGCAAATGATTATTAATATTATGAATGATATTTAAAAATGACCCCATCGCATGCCTACTTTATCAGCTATGGCCATGTGGTTCAGACGATGAAACTGGAGGGGCTGCGCTCACTCACTGACACATTGGAAGAGACAGATGAGGTTGATGACATCACATTCTAAACAGTGGTCCTCTTCTGTGTCTGGGTACGACTGGCTTTTAAATTTGATTTGAGACGTGCACGAATACACCATATCGTGATTGAGACGAGGTGGACTCTAGCGCAGTATGCTAATCAATGATTGTGCACAATACGGAGTGTTTTTATTACACTACACTCTGGGACTAAGACCACGGTGTGAAAGCATGTATACAAAAACATTTCACAGATATTCTAAAATAATAAAATAAGCAACAGATTGGAAACTCTAAACCAACACATATATATGTATATACTGTGATACGTCAAAATAAATTCAGCATGAACGCCTGTGATGACGTAATGGACAACTAGTAGCTCATTGTGCAACAGTAGACAGCACCGTCGAAGACAGCGTCATCGTCACAAGTTATGCCATACCGTGAGGTAATAATGCATCTGACAAAAAATTTGATCAGCGTCAGGAGTGGCACATATTGAGCACATACTTAATCCGCAGGTATTACACTACAGGTAGGATACTTCTTCACTAATTTCACCTTACTCAGTCCTGATACTCAAAATGATTTGTACTGTCCATTGTACAACTTTTCCCATTCTGATTTACTGCTATTGCATCAGCATCATGTGACTTTAACAAAACTGCAGCTCACTGCTAGCAGAACAGCATTATTCATTTACTTATTCATTCTAACTCCTATAGAAGGATCTTGATGTTTTTGAAAGAGAAGTGTCCTTGTGCCCGTAACCTTGAACTGTCCCTGCACCTGTTTCTGCAGGAGGAAGAAATCGGAAAAGTCACGCGTGATTGTCGACAGATCACGTTTATTTGTTCATCAGGAATTTTGTTTGTTTTTAAACACACCAAAATCTACTACGTTATGTTATAATTCAAGGTTTATCTGTTTACAACCGTTTTAAACAGATAAACATAAAAACTCTGTTTTATTCCTGAATGCACTAGTGTCCAGTAAATCCGAATGTACATACATGTATAGCTTAAGGTTAGCGTGCATCTAAATGGTTTGTATGTTTGACATTTTTAAAAACTATTCCTTTTCCCAAAGCTTCACTCTGGATGTCATCTGACAGCTTATCATTTATACACCAAAATGGATCACAGTCTATCAAGGTAAAAGCATACTTTGTAATCTCTAGAAAATAAAGGTAACTTATCGGTAGAAAATTGATTCAGTACATACAACCTTTTCAACATAGAAGCCACAGGGGCAGTTTTCTATACCACCACAGGCAAATTTGTCAGCAATAGTCAAATAAGAGAGATAGATGCTAAATTTTAAAGGTGGAAGCTTGCCAACAGGTTTCCCTACCGGCAGACGTTGGGGTCATATTGGCTTTCCAGACCAAAACCTATGCAAATAAACTACACAAATTCCACAGAGTCTCTCTTTGGTCATGAATGCCAAAAATGATGTAGCGCTTGGATAAGAAACAAGACAAGACTCGATAATTTGACTGAAACTATAGAAAAAAAGTAAAGATATGATTCTCAAACAAGCATTAGTTAATAATAAATAAATATATAAATAAATAATCATAAAACAAGATCATGTTTTTTGATGATGATGATTGAAGTGTATGATCGGTTGTAATGTCACAACATTGGAAGTTGAAAGTGTGGCAATATGCATTGTTGGGAAAAACAAAAAAACATGGGCATTTATTACAGGAAAGTGCACCAAAACAAATGAGGATGGCATACAAACAAATGACTTGTTTGTTCACATGCTGCACGAAGATGGTGGATAAAAAAATAATTTAAAAAACGTGAATACCCTGTATATCTCTTAAGTGTGGTGATGATTAAAGGTACAGAAAGGTAAAATGATTCAAACAAGACTTGGCTTGAACCAGTAATTGAAGCAAACTCAAAATTATAAACAGTGCTTCGGATTTATTTGAATATGACCATAGAGATGCACCTGAGGAACAAAATGTATGCAAATTAGGGAATCTCTCGTCCAATAGAAACGCACCACCTTACTGAAAACTAACAGCACAAAGACAACTACACATGCCAAGTCGTTTCAACCTGGACTGCAGTCAACGCTGAAGGTCTAGCTAATCATGGACTTATTTTTCCTTACAAAAAGGCTGTAAACACTACACGAGGAAGAAGCCGTTTAAGCAATGTTCAAGGATTCCAACGGGCAGGTCAGTAAAGTTTTAACCGACTCTTACCCGAGACTGTACATCATCATCATCATCATGTTTTTTGGTCATCCATCCCGGAAGCGACCTGTCACCAGGTGTAGTGTGATCCATAGCAGGGGCTGTATGTAGTGTAGTGTAGTGTAGTGTAGTGTAGTGTAGCCTCCTAGCACTGATAAGACAATCTTATCACGGTGTTAGAGCAGCGAGAATCTCCGGGCGAGATTCTGGATTATACACCGATATTTAACCCTGAAACGAGCGCATCGCTAAATCCGGCTCCTGTCACTTTCACGCAGCTTCCAGTGCACGCGCGCCCACTGTATCAAACGAACTTGCAGATAAACAACATAAAGCGCGGCGACGTTAACAACCGCGCTCTACAATAACGTCATAACACTTACATTTACGTACAGATAACTCGACGGGTTTTCTAAACGTTCTTTAAACCGTCTGTTTGATTAACGTGTTTATTTATTTTATTCCACATTCATATCAGCCCTAAACTCTCGCGCCATCCTGCACCAGCGTTAGTTTTCTTGCTCGAGTTTGTTTAATGTTGATAAAATACAGCGACCTCTACAGTCCTGGAGCGGCGGCGATGATAAGCTCCCAGGGTCCTGTAGCCCTGCAGATTAGTGTCGCCTTCTCAAAAAAAGAAAAAAAAGGAAACAGATGTACATGTATTTCAGGGTCGTTCTAGAATTGCTTGACTTGCAAGAAAATCTTCATCATTAGTTAAAAGTTTATTTCAATATAACTTGCATTAAAAACAACCTCGCGCAATGGTTGGCGCTGTGGCCTCGCACCTCCAAGGGTGAAGGATTGATTCCCGTGCGTGGGGTTTGCCTGTTTTCCCTGTATTTGATGGGACTTTCCTCCCAAATATATGGCGTAGTGCAAAAATATCTAATAGCGGTTAGCACTGTGGCTCCGCAACTTGAGGGTTCAATTCCTGCCTCAGGTTTGCGTGTGCACTGAGTTTGCATGTTCTCGCTAGGTTTTCTTCGAGTACACTGGTTTCTTCCCACAGTCATGGCTAATTGGTATTCCCAAATTCCCTGTCGTGTGTGTTTGTCCCCTGTAATGCCCACTTTGGGCCACCTCATGCCTAAAGTCTCCCAGGATGGGCTCCAGGCCCCCCGTGACCCTGAACAGAATTAGCGGTACAGAAGATGAAGACTTATGTAAACATGTTTCATAAGTTAACTATATTCTTGACACAGCATTAGATAAACTATGCTAAAAGATTGCTAAAGTTTAGGGCCCGCCTTCATTCTGTAGGATAGGCTCGCATTTCCTACTCAGTGAGGATGCAACCAATCATAAATGAGACTCAATTCTCGTAACCAATCATAATGCAGAAGGCAGGATTTGTCAGAAAACAACAGGGTATATATCAAACCTAACTTAATATGAGCTTGACCATCCTTCTTTTTCATACTTAGTCACATGACCATGTATTATTATAATATTTGAGGAAGAAACATGTCTGGCACAGAGGTAAAAATAAAGAGATGCAAGCAACAAAAACAGATTCTAGAAAGAAGAGATGTAAAGTGGAACCAAACACTTTTTAATCCAAATACAATGCACAATGGACTGTAGAATGATGGTGATCATGTGACTTACGAACTTTGCATACATTTCCATGAATTAATATTCTGTAATACTTCTGGTTGCATGCAATACCTCGAGTTATTCACATTTAGAAACAAACGTATAACTTTTAAATGCCTGCGATATATTTCTTTCGTATCATTACATTCAAATCGTATCATTACCCAAAAAAAAAACATTTGTCTCCTAGTTCACGAATACATGAAAATCTAAGTTAGTCAAAAAATGTGATATAATGTGATATAATGCCGAATATATCTTTAAATGCTTTATCTGACTTTTCAATCATTTTTATAAAACCATTTACTATTATTTATATCAAATGGCATATAAGATGACACAAACTTGTTAGACAAATTAGACTGAGTGCATTAATATAAACCTGTAATTTGCCTTATAGTGTCATGTCGAACTGTCACAGATGTTGCTGTAGAAAAATTAATTAACACCTACTAACTAATTAGTTTTACATTTAGATAAAGGTTTGTTAAATTAATACAGTGAGAGAACTAAATGGTTATTATTTAACCTGATAATGCTAATAAACTATTAATTTTGGTCTATCATTAATGTGCTAACATTAGCTAGCTTTATCTGAAATCTGTAGCTAGCACAACTGTTGCTCAATTAGCTTTAAAAAAGAAGAGCTATGCTAGTTTTGGTGAGGTGGTTAACACTGACATTGAGCTGTTAGTTACTGTAGTTAGTTAGTTAGTTAGTTAGGGGAAAATGCATAGTTTGTATCAGGTAAAAAACATGCATCATCATGGGTCATTTTAGATCGAACTTGCTGTGCTCTGTTCAAATCACTCACAAGATCGCAATTTTATTTCATCCGAAGTGGGACACCATTCGGCTCCGTCTGAGGTTTGAGGTGTCATGACCGTCCTGAAACATTTATCCAATCAGTTCCAAGCCCATCACGTTAAAGGGTGTATATTACAGTTTTACAGCGCTGTTAGATCTGCCTTACATTACATTATATTTACCAGATGCTCTTACCCAGAAAATGACGCATGCACAGGCTTAATTAGCATCAAATTAAATTCAGTAGAAGTCAGGGGCATCCGAGGACAACGCTCTGTCTCAGTGTGATAAAAGACAGCATGTTACAGCCTCATCAGCATTTAGCTTCTAACCACAAGTCATAAATTTTGTTGTGACAAATAGCACGGCTATTAAAACACTAGTATTTCAAGAAACGATTTCAACGATTGTAGAACTCCTTATATGGACAGAGTTTAGTAGGATATCTTACACCTGACAGAATGAGGCATTTGTGCCAAATGAAGAACAAAGCACGAGTGGCATTATCATATATAGAGAATTTACTAAAGGCACCGGATAAGTAAAGAGTCTAAAGCTCTAACAATGGTTTTATATACTGTATGGTTTGAGCGAAATAAATAAATGCAGTACTTTTGGCCTAACTGGTTGGACATGGTTCCGGTGTGATGATTTGTGTAGACATAGTGGAAATGATAATGAAATACCTAAGTATGTACAGTATAAGTAAGTGGTTTTAGTTTTTATATTTCATGTTTTTAAAGCATTGGTTTTCAAATGCTTTAACTAACGTTTTCTTCAGTACAATTTCAAAACCAAATAACTGCGGAGCTCTCTGGTGATGTTCGGAGAAAAAACATTCTGTTGCCACAACGTACTAAAACATAAGAACAAGATAGTATGTTGGGGCCACGACTTACTAAGAGGTGGGAAGGAGAGAGTATGCTTTGGTTACAACTTACTGAGATGTGGGAAGGAGATAGTATGTTGTGGCTACGACTTACTAAGGCCATGTGGGAGGGAGATAGTATGTTGTTGCCATACTAATACATACTACTACATTACTAACCACATACTACCTAGTAATGTTGCTAAGGTGTGGGAACGAGATAGTATATTGTGGCCACGGCTTACTAAGACATGGGAACGAGAGAGATGGTATGTGGGAATGAGATCATTCCTGTCCCAAATGTGACGGGATGACTTGTGTGTAGAGTTATGCTGTGTGTCAGTGAATAAATAAAGTTAATTGTCCATTTATTTTATCAATTATAAACAAAGTCTATTTAAATTACAAGAGGCTCAATGGTATGAGGTTAGTAAGTTGTGGATACAACATAGTATCCCGTGGTCATGCATTAAACTATCTCGTCTCCAAACGTTATCTCCACAACTTAGTATCTTGTTTCCATGCTTAATAAGTTGTAGCCACAACATACTATCTCGTTCCCAAACCTTATGGTCACAGAATCTTTTTTTAGCAACTCAAAGCCAGCAATACATTTTTTGACCTTGTTCAATAAGATTCGACTCATGAGTCGATTCATGATTCTCTATACGTTGAATCAGAGAATCGACTCATCTTTTTACGATGAGTCGACTCTCATCCGTTACTCGTCAGCAGTTTAAACAAAAATAAAATATAATAGAAACAGGACCAAAGATGAGACCAGTGGTAGGAAATAGTTAAAATGCTTGGTTATTATATTCAAAAATCTGTATTGGGCTTTATTTTTAATCTTGTCTTGTAACAACATGCTAGCTAAAGGTCGTTAAATGCAGTAAAATTGACTAATTTGGATGGAACGGATAAATTAGCTAACAACTAGCAAAAGCAAAAGGGTTGTTTTCTTTCTTTCTTTTACATACAGTATTTTATGAGTCTTATAACTCGTTTATGAGTCTTATAACTCGTAATTTATTTAATAATAATGTCAGCTAAGTTAACTACTATCTTGTGTACAATAGAAAGCTGTAATGCCGTGATTAGGATAACTGCCAAAGCAACGTCACCTTCCAGGATGGAAAAAGCCTAGCACTGGTGAGCATAAAACTCAACCCTCCTTTTGCTTTTTGCATTTTTTTTTTTTGTCTTTCTTCCATGCACAATACAGTATTGGTACACCCCCCATCCACCACGCACGCGCACACACACACAGATTTTTCCGTTCACATTTTACACAAGCTAACGTGACTGAGAGATAGTAAGCACGTGTTCACTGAATGAAAGGATATGTGATAGGATTGCTTTTCACTTTGAGAAGTGGTCATGCACGATTGGCATCAGCTATCATTTACTGTAAACTGGCACCATTTCAACCTGACAACTATGATGAGCATATTTAATATTTAATGCATTTGTCGGTTTAAGTTATTAGTGTAATAAAATTGCAGTGGTCTTGTGCCTTCAGCAGTGTCTTGTCTCTTCAGTGGAAATGAGAATTACGCCACAGCTCTCTCTACTCCACACACTGCGTGCCTTGAAACGCTGGAGTGTGTTGTAGTAGAGGGGAGGAGGGAGGGTCATTGAGTTCATTCCCATCCCGTACTGATGCAGCGCCCTCTAAAGAAATCCAGGATTGGATGATTTCTCTCCCTCTGCCGTTTCATCAAGCTGGCTGGGCTTTTTTTACCAGGGAGAGATAAGTGTCAGATGTGCGCTAAGGAGAAAAAAAAAAACACACACACACACAGCAGTAGCTGATAATTCGACTGTGCCCACCGCGATTTGATTTGACCTTTAATTCAGGACACGGAGCCGCTGATCAGCTGATGACCAGCCAGCCCGGCAGCTGCCATTTTGCAGGTCAATCGAGGTTTCGCTTCAAACTTGTCCAGCGCACAAAGCCGACTAAGCTAAAATAACCGAGCTCGAGCTCCAGGATCTCGGAGATGGAGAGGAAACCGGAGCGCTGTCGGGAAATCTGAGCGAGCATGGCCGACGGTAACACGAGAGAGATGGATAGAGGGAAAGGCAGGATTACGGGCGAATCGTTTCCGAGAGGGGGCTACGCGCAGCAGTACGGCACGGCGACTCTGCCCGCGCCGCAAGCTCCCGACATACAGGAGCTCGCGTCCAAACGCGTCGACATCCAGAAGAAGCGCTTCTACCTGGACGTGAAGCAGAGCGCTCGCGGCCGCTTCCTGAAAATCGCAGAGGTGTGGATCGGCAGGGGGAGGCATGACAGCGTGCGGAAGAGCAAGCTCACGCTGTCCATGGCCATGGCTCCGGACCTGAGGTACTGCCTGGGGGATTTCATCGATTACTACGCGCACATAGGCCTGCGAGGAGGCCACGCGCCGCGGCCTGAGGAGCCGAGCGACGCGCAACGGAGGCGGCAGCCGGACCATCATGCAGCGCCCGCATCACCCAGCGGCTCCGCGGCGTCCGAGGAGCCCGCGCACCGGGTGCTGAAGAGCGAGTCGATCGAAGGCGACAACCGGAAGTACTATCTGGATCTGAAAGAGAACCAGCGCGGCCGCTTTTTGCGCATCCGACAGACCGTTAGCAGGGGGCAGGGCGCAGTCGGGTATTACGGCCAGGCCGTGGAGCAGACCATCGTGCTGCCCGCGCAGGGCTTGATCGAATTCCGCGACGCGCTCTCGCAGCTCATCGAGGACTACGGCGACGAGCGCGAGGCCAACGGACGCGGCGGGAGGGGGGAGCGCGATCGGGAAGCGGCGTGTGCCGAGCTGCCTGAGGCGGCGTCGTTCCGCGTCGACAACAAGCGATTCTACTTCGACGTGGGCTCCAACAGGTACGGCGTGTTCCTCAAAATCAGCGAGGTTCGCCAACCGTACCGCAACACCATCACGGTGCCGCTGAAAGCCTGGGCCCGCTTCGGCGAGAACTTCATCAGGTACGAGGAGGAAATGAGACGCCTGTTCACCTGCCGCAAGGAGAAGAGGACAGAGGCGCAGGCGGACAGCGAAGAGCGCGAGGATTGACGGCGGTCCGCCACCTGTGTTCTGTTGCAGTATGTCACAGTGATCCGATTTATACAATATCCTCATACATGTCTCAAACAGTGTACCTCTATAGCCTGTTCAAGTACCGTACTGTACTGTTTAACTCCGATCACTCACAATAGCACTTTTACATCCAGCAGTACTGTTCACATTTGAGTTTATTTTATGGACGGTTGGAGGTCGCGTGACATCAGGTTGTCTCTGAGCGGTAGCCCTATATATATATATATATATATATATATATATATATATATATATATATATATATATATATGTCGGTTGTGCTCACGTTAATTGATCACGAGATGGAAGTGTGTATTCAGCAATCTGCAGAGACGCTGACGCTCGTCTGTGTGCGCGTGTGTGTGTGTGTGCGCGCGCCCCCAGGCGTACTCCCTCGCGCGATTCGTTGAACCCAGTAGCATTTAAAAATGCCCGTGTTATACATGCAGCATTAGTGCACTAAACAGAGTGATCAGGTTGTGCAAATTGGCTGACGCGTAAAAACCATGCACTCATACCGAAATTAAGGCTTATTTCTGAATAGGGAAAAAAAAAACGTTTTAATGAAAGGGCATCTTATACTAGCAGAATGCATCAATTTGGTCCAAATATGGCTAAGGCATGTATAACACACCGTTAGAAATAGTATGCTACTCCATATTGCTCTTAAGAAAAAATCAGTTTTTCAAATATTAAACCATGTTCGCAATTTATACCTTCTGAATAGTCTAATACACATCACCGTTTCCCAAACTAGTCAGGAGAACGGTTCAAAATAATACATAGTGTCAGTCAAACAGGATCATCATAAACATGTAATGATCCTGACTGTTTGCCTTTGTTCGATTTTTCAGTGGCTTGTATAGCAAACATACAGATCTCACCCCATTACTCTAAATATTAACACATTTAATGAAAAGTTACATGTATAATTTACCAAATTGAGACTTATTCACACGATGGGTCTATTGTAGTTAAAAGAGGGTTATACCTTGGAATATAATACACTTTTTCTCATACGGCTATAAAGATAAAAAAAAATATTTAGGATTATGATATTGAGATCTTAAATGAATATAAAACTAGTTAAATATAGATAAGATGTAATTGATCTTATACCCAAAATAATGAGCACAATATGTTTAAACTGTGTAAATAGGTTTCCGATAAGGACTATTATAAAAAAAAAAAGAGAATACCATAGTTCACAGTGAATGTGAGTGCATTTCCTCCTCCTCTCTGTTTCATCTGAGAGTGATGAGAGCAATAGTCACTAGCTGAAATTAAGAGAATCAACAGATTCGGTAGATTTGTGGTATGTGGTATCAGCCGTAATGCACCTCTAATGCCAGGCTTCCAGTTGGCTATTAGGGTAATTGCTTGGCAGAATTTGTGTTCTCCAAACACAGACCCAGTTTTTACAAATTACAAAAACATGGGTGTTTTAGCCCAGTTAGAAGCTGGATTCAGACGTACCTGCACATTAGGTTCAGTGAAATTGCCTTGAATTAAGGCAGAAAGAGAAATGTCATCAAGCCTGTATTATTGTTATTATTATTATTATTATTATTATTATTATTATT
>JAQMYG010000009.1:17733713-17754943 GCA_030014215.1 Clariallabes teugelsi | reverse complement strand
TTAACATAACTTTATTCTTTCATGAGTTATTGTAACTTATTATTAATTATTATTAACGTATTATTAACTTATTATTAGTATTAGTTATTGTTAGTTAACTGTAGCATGGGAGATGGGTGGTCTCGTAGGGTGTCTGCATTGAAATCTGCTGCAATGACCCGGTTACTGCGTTCACCAGACATCAACACAATTTCTATCCGCTTCTCACGTGTTAACCTCTGCGACATGTCAATGGCTGTAAACAAAGAGAAACTTGTAAATAACTCATGAAAGAATATCAGTTAGATTTGGGAATTTGGTCGCAATGTGGTATAAAAATATTGTATTATAAAGAGTTTTTGCTATTTGATTCTTTCAGGTGTTTCTATTCGACTACAACGAAAACCAGGAACTCAACACACGGCCAAGGCAATGTTTGCCATATGCTGTGGTTTCATTTGTGCCAGCCATTAATGCTACAGCAGCAACCACCACAAGTCCACCTCTATCACCTACTAAACGTTCTGCTGACCTTATTAATGGTATGATAATGCACTCCATAACAAATAATATGTCTGATAAAACTACACAATAAGAATTTACTAATTTATTAAACAACAATTCTTTTATTTGTTTATTCAGAACCATCTGTGATGACACACATCTGGATTTTAATAAAGCTCTGATTTTTTCCAATCTACCCTGGCAGGCCCTCTAGAGCATTTGAAAGGCTGCACTGTGGCTAAGAGAACAGGAAAAGGAGAGAATGCCACAGTGACATTCAAACGTTTTGCAACAACACAAGGCTCCCCAGGTGTGGAGTACCAGTCACAAACTCCAAGAGCGGAGGTTAATGGAGTAGATGCTACTCTGTTTCAGTACAGTGATCTGCAAACACCTGCTCCTTTTATCCCTCATCAGCATTATGTGCCTTATTATAATACAGCAGAATATTTCAATCCTTCACTACCATATTATGACAGTGGCATTGCATGGCAACACTATTTGGACAAATCTGCATTGTTTTCAAATATACACAGACTGAACAGCACAAGTATCTATGGATGTAATCCAGACACTGTGGAGGTAATACCTGAAATGTCATCAGAAAAAATCTCCACCATAGTTTATTCATCCCGTCTGGTTAAGGACCCAAGGTTATCCAGGCAAGAAACAAGCATACAAAAGAAAAGCTCAGAGGAAGAAAGACCAAGTGTTCCAGAGTGTAAGGAACAGGGACACAAGGCAAATTCACAAAACCAAAAAGAGTGTGAGTCACTGGAACTGGATAACCACAAAGGAGGCAGGATCCCTAAACCTGCACTAGATGATCCAGGCAAATCCAATCTCACTGTACAACCAAAAGCTGAAAATATGCCTTCAATTAAGCTATTTAAAATGAAATTTCAAAAATATGGTGCATACTTCAAGATGACAGAGGAGGAGAGGCATGGAAAAATATGGTCCAAAGAAAATTTGACCACAGAGCAAAAACAATTATTGATTGACCGTATACATTTCTATGAGATGCATCACCAAAGGTATAAACAGGGACTGCTTTTTCAAAAAGACACAGAGACAGAAATTGCATTTAGTTTGTCTCAAACAGAGCCCCAACACAATGCTGTCTGCCCCTCCACACTTCAGCATTCCCCTTTAATGACAAAAGAGAACCAATGTGAAGTGAATCAATCCCATATGAGACATTCAGTAAGTGCCCCTGTTTCTAATTTGACATCCACCACAGGTTTGGTGGACAATCAGAAAAATGAAGTAGAAGTTCTGAGTTCAGACAGTGATCAGTTGAGCCAGGATATTTGTAGACCAAAAGAAAATAGTGTGCAGGAAAACAAGCAAGATCCTTCTTCAGATTCTCAGATTGGGTCTCAAGATGGAGGTGTAGTTAAATCTGTAAAAGAAAAAGAAACGATTTCAGAAACTGTACAGGGTACCATACAGTCAGATCCTTCAGAGAAGATCAAAACTTTGGAAAGTCCCCATGATTTTGAGCAATCTTCAAGTCCTTCAGTAGAAGTTGAGATAAATAACCAAGATGTTCATGAAAGTAAGATTCCCACAAGTTCAAAAGAGTCATTTGCATGTAAACCTACACTAAATAACACCGTAGAAGACTGTCCTGAATTTGAGCAACACATCATAGACATAGAAGTGGCAAACTGTGTTGATGTCTCAGCTACTGAGGTACCAGAATGCAGTGACTGCTCCTATGCTACTGCAACGGAGCAAGGTCATAACAGTCAAAATAGTAATGAAAAACAAGACAGGGAAGCATTGACTCATTCTAAATCAGTTGCAAATTCTGAGATGTCCATAGAGGTTGAAAGGGGAGAAGCACAACAACACAACACTATTTACAATGCATTATATAAACGATTACAGTTAGATCAACTGTTGTCCAATTCAAATGAAGCAAACCTTTTCTCCAACAAATCTTATCTCAGACCAAAAGGTCTGGACAAAACCCCCATTATCAATTTACCAGAAAGTCATATTAATGAAACAATGTCGAAGGAGGAAAACCTCCAGCTTATACTTAAGTTAAAATCCAACCAAAAACCCCCAGAAAAACTTACGCTTTCTGAACGATTCTCAAAATTGAGATGCCTTGGTCACAACCTAGCAGCATTTGTTCATGAAAATAGGTTCAACCATAGCTATCCAGCTCATCCCAATGGAGATTTGAAAAATAAACCAGAAGCACTAATCTCATGCAGTAATGGAGAGAAAGTTACAGGAAACAATAATGCTGAATTGATTAAACTCATGGCACAGAGATACAATGAAAATAGGCTAACTGCAAACTGTAAACGAGTTAGACAGAAATGTTCAAAGGTTCTGCGCAGAAAAATCTCTAGGTTACTGAGAAACAGACCTTCAGGTCAATTGCCATTTCATGTTCTGAGTAAGACAAGGCATGTTAGGAAGATTCACTTATTGAAAGCGAAGAGTAACCAGCAAAAGACAAAACTAGCCTTAAAAATGAGTTCTTGTAGTCAAGCTTCATTTAACAAGTTGACTTCTGAATCAGCAAGTGGTTTTTCATGTACAGAGACAGCTAATAATGCTGACAAAGATTCTGATTCACGCCTGAATTCAGCTCCTGCGTTGCAGTCTCAGGCTGGTTCTCAAAGTCATGGTCAACTTCTGAACAAGGAGGCCAATCAGAATGATAATGCCAGTAATATTTCAACTGAAGAGGGTGCCTGTATAGACAGTGAAAATAAGACTGGACATGGTGATGAGACCCGTCAAACCAAAGGACAGTGCATTAATCCTGCTGAACAATCATCAGAAATTGTCTACCATGATGCTTCAGAGCTTTCAAGTCATAACAATCTCAACACATCACAAGAAAGCATCGCTGTAGATTCTGAAGAGCCAGTAATAATTGAGGAAATAGAAACAAATTGCGGAACAAACAATAACAACACCAGTCATCAAGAAAAATCCTCACTGGTCACATGTTGTGGCATTAATGAGTCAGGTAATGGTGAGTGTGCAGAAGCAGAGCACAAGGAAGAGGCATTGTTACAGAAAAAGCTATCTCAGGAGGACAGTTGTGACACTAAAGAGATTTCACCTGATTACAACACTGGAGCTTATGAGGACACGAGTAGCCCTGTTCCCACTGTCTCAAGTATCCCTAGTGATATAACATCAGGTAATGTGATCAGCAGCTGTACTGCCAAAGCCCAGAGAGCCATGACTCCAGATTCACCTAGAGTAATGAATAATGAGATCGACACTCAAACCAAGGCTGGGATTCTTCGTGACAGTGCTGTGGACAATTCTGGTAGTGGTTTAACCAAAGGGGTTTTAAGCACTAACAAATCAGAGGAGATTGATAAAAATGCCAATCTTCAAGACAACAACAATCCAAAGAGCACGGATGCAAATGAAAATGGGTTATTTTCAAGAAAAGAGATGTCAGAAGCAGAATGCTTAAACACGCCGAACGGTGCCAAGGACAACGACGCGGGGATCTTCACAGGAACCACAAATCATCTTCCGAGATTAGCGTCAGGTTCTCAGCACCATCCTTCCTTACAGGATACTAAAAGCAGTGGGATAGTGAACTCCGTTGTAGAGACGACATCGGATTTCCACAGCAGAATCATTAAAGATGCACAAGAAGACGTTACTGTGATAAAGGACAATCTGCATTCAGTCTGGCAAGGACAAGACAAAAATAGCCTTCCACCTACTTCAGATACACAAATCATTTCTAAACTGAGAGATTACTTAACCAAATTCGAATTCACGGTTAAAAAACAGGACACTGTCAATAACGTGGTAACGGAGCATCATGCTCCGATGGCATGGATAACTTTGGATAGTACAGCTCACAAACAGCAATTACATGACACAAGACACTACAGCAGACAGGGTTTGGCTGATATCACACATAGACAGAGTGAAGTTATACATTTTCAAGGAGCCCCTACCAAACACAAGCAGAATAATGAGGACGGCCAACCTAACAGCTCAATATCAAAGAAGAGGAGAATGAGTAATATGGAAAGGGTCAGTCCGGACAGTACTTTCACTGAAACAGTCAGAAATGAGCCAAATTCACATCTGCTAAACAAGGACACTCAACCATACCATACTCCGTCTGGTGTACCCAGTATGAATCACTGGTTACAAAATCATGGAAATAAATTGCAGGAAAATCAAATCATTTGTCCCCAAGTTTTAGGAAATCTAAGCCAGTCAAGCGGACAGCAAGGAAATGGATCAAGAGAACAGCCATGTCAAATAAAACAACCAAATGAACAATCCGCATATGAAAAAGTCCATACAACATACATCCAGAATAAATACAGTGTCACTGACATCTCCAACACTCTAAAACTGGCTGATCATGCAGTTTCCTTGACCGAACTTGGCCCCTTGCAATCAAAATGCAAAAGAATGCTTCAACATTTTATCTCCAACTTTGAAAAAGATCAGAACGTTTCTTTCCACCAGTCCTGCATTACAAGAAATCTAATCTTGGAAAAATATCTAGAGCATCCTCCTGCCCCACTGGAGCTGAAGTTCGAGGCGATCAATTCTTTCTTGGAACTACAGATGATAGTCGAGGCCTGCCAATTTGTTGACAACAAAATGAACTTTCTGAGAAGAAAACCAACATTTAGGAGTCTGCTCTGGTATGATCCTTCTCTGTACGGTGAACTCTACAAGGGCACTGTTGGCTTTCAGCAACAATCATCGCTGTTTTCAGCGTTCCAGCAGTGCCTTACCAGCGAAGATTACAGAAGATTGCGGGAATACTATTGCGCAGTGTCCACTTTGCATCAGCAGCTGCAAGACGCTCCAGACACATCGTACTACATGTACCTGAAAACCAAGCGGGAGAGACTCGAAATAGAAGCTGCATTTAGAAATCCTTCTGATGTTAAGAGCTTCTTCTTATCTGTACCAACAGCCATCATGATCAATTTTGGGGACAGCTTGGAAATTTTGAAGAAGACACACAATATAGTGTCGACTTTTATTGAGACGCCGGCGGATCGTTTGCCAGGCACGTTTGATGTAGGAAAAGCTGAGCATCTGTCCATTATATGCAGATATCTTCAGGAAAAAATCCTCTTCTTGAAATCCCATAAAGAAATTACTAAAATTTCATGGTTTGGGATGGAACATCTTCTTTATGATGCATCAAAGGTCCTTGTATGGAGCGAGTCGGAGCATGGGATGCCAAACGAAGTGCTGACAAAATACAACAGGCTAAATTCGCAGATTGTTTATGGAGTGACCGAAGCTTGTGTAGCCCTTGTTAACAAAGCTGATCCATCCTCACAACCAGCGGACATTGTACAATTCACACCACCACGCCAAGCGAATGCTATCAGAATCCCATCCGCAGAGTTCTCCACTGAGAGGACTCAAACCGCACTGGTAAGTTTTGAGAAATGGGTTTGGGTATTTGTTTTATTTCTATAATAGTTTATATGCCATTTGCAGTAATAACACCTTTTCCATCGTCTAGAACATTCACATGGAGGATAGAACAAAAGAAACACATCAACCACCCAGGAGAAGGTACGAACAAAAATCGTTTAAAATATGTTGCAGGAATGAGGTGACGTGAAATTATATCCACTTTGTTTGGAAGCATCTGGTTGGCTTTGAACTAATGTTTCTGTAAAGCTTTTAATTCACTCTGCAGCTGCTGTGTGTAACCACATCATTTTTCGTAGCCACAAATGCTCACATCACCGCGTTTCACAGATGAGGTTGTAAAGTTTAGATTCTAAGCTGTTTTTTTCCCCACTCCAAAATTTTTTGCATTTCCTTACTTTAGTACAAATTGACCTTCAGCCTCACACTTTTGGTGCTTAATGCTATTAAAAAATAATTAAAATAAGAACAAGTATCTGTTTTTCTCCCTCCATTGAAATTTAGCAGTGTCTTACATTTTACCCTCTCACAAATCATTCTGGTATATCCTTTCTTCTTAACAACATGGCATTTTGACATACCTACTATGTCAGCCTACTACATTCATTTAGATAGTGCCTCGGGGTAGCCTATTTTACCACCAAAAAAGAGACTGAAAACAAAGTTGAAATCCCTAATAGTCCTGCTGAACAGGTATTCTTCCCTTGTTATAATGAATCTCTGCTTCTTCTTCTTTTTTTTTTTTTTTAGATCGACGCATCCATGCATAAGAAGTAACTTTAATGATGGTGTTGCCCCACTTATTCCGCCCAATCTGGCAGCCCAACATGGAAGCTCACCTCTTTACCCTGACTTCACCCAAAGAAGTAATGCGGTGAATTGGAGAATTCCCAGTAATCACTCTTGGGACTGGAGGCCAGCAGACCCGATTCAATCGACACCGCACTCCGAAGTAAGGGCTCTGCTTTTGTCTAAGAGGATACCTGCTTCGCAAACAAAACCAAGGACAACGTCTTTGACAGATCTTCCAAATAGCCATGCAGTCAGACAACAACAACCATCACAACCACTGATTGTGAAACCTAGACCAGTTGAGAGAAGTAATGTTCAGCCAACGATCAGTGCACCTCAGCATCCGGAGCTCTTAAAAGAGCAAACGAACGAGTTCTGCGTTCCGATGATAACCCCATTTCACTTTCCCGGTTTCCCCCCAGACGCACCCTCAGTACTCCCACCACCTCTTCCACCACTGTCTTTCTCCAGCACCTCAAATCAAGTAGCACTGCATAACAATCCAACACCAATAAGCTACCCTTTCTTTGTCTTCAATGGGCAAACATACTCCACTATAGGCTCTACTGTGCCTGTGCCATCCCTTCATACTGAAACTCAATATCTTCCTCGCCCTGTTTAGAGAGCATACAGTATTTGCTACTGTTAGAATCTGTTCTTTCCTTTATGGATTGTCTTTGTTACAAAATTCTGTTGTTATGTTTATTACTCTAGGACAATCTCAGTCTACTCTAATATTCTGTTAACTGGTTCTCACCTTATATGTTAAACACATTAACTATAAGTAGGCAAAACAACAGTATCTGTTTATACTGTGATAGGTTTGTGAATAGTTGTAACATTTAAGTTTTTTTTTTTTTTTTACGAATAATATATTTTAATGTTAAATTGTTTATATGTTTATAATGACTAAAAATGCACTTTGTTTTATAGTGTCAAAACTGTTAAATATATGTTTCAAAACAGAACTCAAGGCATGCTTTTATTTACACTTCTATGGTTAGCATGAATACATCTTGAGTCATGATTTGATATGATGCTTCTAAATGGTTTCAGTATTCTGAGTTATAATAAACTGGCCGACAGACAGACAGACAGATAGATAGATTGTACATAGTTGGATAAATTTTACAATTTTGCCACATTCCCCGTACAGTCCTGTCAACCAGCTCCAAGCAATTTCCACATGTTTGGGATATTAAAGGAGCTCCTGAGAGTCCAGCATTTCAAACGTGAAGCAGGAAGTCCAATCATGGTCCCAGCGTACTGACTAAACATTCTACCATAATAGTATTCCAAGCACTAGTGAAACGCTGGGTAAGTGCATTAGTAGGAGATTATTTGGAGAAATAACGATAGTTTTACTCTCTTAACTGTGGCCTGTTATTCTGCCCAACCAAAAGTCCCGGTTTGACTGTAGAACTCTTCTTGATGTACATATACTTTTACCTACATATAAGTGAACCTCTCTGAATCTAAGAGTATGTTGTTTACACATCACACATTCTGCAGCAACAATCATTCACTGCATTTAATCTCTTAAATACAGTGAATGATTGTTGCTGTAGAATATGTCCTTATATTACTAACATCCTGTAGTTAAAGGTGGGGTCTGAGATTTTAGGTCATGAACCAGTTGCATGGCATGAATTTAAAATGTGAAAGTGGTGGATTTTAGTAACCAGTTCAGCCCCCTCATGTCTGCAATCAGACAAAAGATCTTATGAACAAGGAAGTACACTATATTGCTAAAAGTATGTGTACAGCGGACCAATCACACCCATATGTGCTTGTTGAACTTTGTTTTATAGGTTCAGTCCCCCATTGCTGTTTCTCCACCTTCCTGATTTTCTCCAGACTATTTTCTCTAAGTTTGTCATGGCTAGCAGCCCAAGTGAGCATCACTGGTGATTCAAACTTGTTCATACTTGTCACTTCTGCTCATATAATAACCTAACTACTGGGAAAGAATTCTACTATATATTGGATCATGGTTGTAAGTATCTGCTCATTCAGCAGCAACAGTATTGATAAGGTGAGGCAATTTCTTTGAAACCAACTTCATATTGACATGGTCCTGACTGTATAGGTTTATAGTTCCTAAAAACCTGTGCTCTGCTCATTGTGAGCCAGCCCTGTTCTTTGATAGCAGGACAGGATTTGTAGAGTTGATTTACACATGACTGTCAAAGCTTCATGCTCTGGTGGCCCTGTTTTGATCCTAAGCTCTGGATCTGTGTATGGTTTCTGTCTCCCATCCCAAAATCATGCTTATAAGTCGACTGGAATTTTTTTAATTGCTACTAGCTATGAATGAGTGGAGGAGGGATAGCTCAGTGGTTAAGGTGTTGGACTGCTGATATGGAGGTCCCCAATTTGAGCCCTAATGCCACCAGGCTGTCACTGTTGGACCTTTGAGCAAGGTCCTTCAATCGAGTGTTGAGCTGGCAACCCAGCCAAGTAAGTAACTGCCACCGAAACACTGAATCATATCTTCAGGGTGGTGTCTATCCGGTGCCACATAGACTGGCGCTTTCACATTTCAACAGCTATGAATGAGAACGTGTGTGCATGATGTGGGGGCAATGGTGGCTCAAGGGTTCAAGCCCCAGCAAAGCACTGTTGAGTCCTTGAGCAAGACTGTTAACTCTGTCCCCTTCAGGGGAGCTGTATCCTGGCTGACCTGGTGCTCTGACCCCAGTTTCTTAATATGCTGTAAGGTACTTGTGACAAATAATTTAATCGTAATCATAATTGCCTAGGTTGTAGTCCCACCTCATGCACACAGTATTTGTAGGATAAGCTCCAAATATACTGTTATAAAGCTATTGAGTGTTATCAAGTGAATGAATACTCTGCTTAACTTTCACATTGCTTTATCACCAGTCATTTTGCCGTAAAAGAAAAAAAGAAAAAAAAAAAAGTGTTAGCAACAAGTAGGTGTTAGCATAAATTAGCACACCTTCCCTGGCAAAACAGGAGCGTCACAGTTGGTCCTCTCAGCCGCACGAGGGCAGTAGAGCGGATTAAAAAAAAAAAAAAAAAATGTTCCCCGCGCGCGACGCCCATCCTCCGCTGAATGCCTTTCTGATGACGTCGATATGAGGCGGACACGGAGCGGCCATTACGCAGCGGCTTTCTCTTGGAAAGGTCGGCCGAATTGAGGCGAATCCGCCAAAGAGTATTAACGACGATCTGTTGATTTTGCCGAACAGCTTATTAACAGACCGACCTCAAAACGCGTAAAAAAAGACCGAACCGTTTGAAGCGACCGGTTTCCTAGCCGTCTCGAGAGGTTAAAAAGCTGTGAGGAAAAACAGCCTGTGGTGTGGCTAAGCTATCTTGCATTGCTAAGTGAAAATTTAGCTAATCGAGCTAACTAGCTAAACCCGAACAGGGCCGCGGGGTCTCGAGGGGTTGTTGGCTAACTGAAATATCTATAACGTAAATCCGTGCCATCCTTCAAGACGTATTCAGAATGGACGATAAAGCGTTTACTAAAGAGTTAGACCAATGGGTGGAACAGCTCAACGAGTGCAAGCAGCTCACCGAAAACCAAGTGAGGACGCTGTGCGAAAAGGTAAGCTCGAGCGGGTAGCGCTAGCCTGCTAGCAATGCTAACGCTGCTAACCCAAACTGCGTATAAAGGATTTGTTATAAACCGTGTTCGATGGGTAATGACACGGTGAAAATGACGATTAATAAATAACTAGAACTGAATTTTGCAGTATATTTGTGATAACAGAAACGGATTGGTATAATACATTGCCGGTTTTTCTTTCTTTCTGCAAATTCGGCTAACGGCGCAGTTTCCTCGTTTGTTAGCCAGCTAGCTAACGTTAGCGCAGCTCAAAATAGAATATGGCTGAGTACTGAGCCACAGCCCCATTAGCTGTCTCGGCTGTGCAGCTAGATTACAGGTAGTTTGGTGTTGGTTGTTTTAGTTTTCAATTAGCTAAGACTAACCAAAATGGGTGTTCTGTTATTTATTTATTTAATTTTAGTTGTGTAGATTTTAATTGTATATGCTAGTAATTACAGTACCTATTAATTAGGATTATATATTAAATAACTACCAACTTTACTGCCTAAACTTTAGTTGCAGTGTTATTGAGCTAAGTTGGTTATCCAGCTAACGAAGTCGCCGCGCAAAATTGTCATCGCAGTCACACGTTTTACAATACCATTTTTATTAGATTTGACGTAACCTTATACGTGTGTATTCAGTTTTCTTGTGTGTTTTCCCCTCCAGATTCAAGTGACTGTTTTTAGGTTGCAATTGATACTCCTTGGTTACTCCGTGATTATCAAAACCACTTAAGTAGCTAATGTCTGCTTTCAGCTGTGTAGACTGACGTCATCACAGTTGCACACAAACTTTTAGCTGATTAAGTTGTAAGTAATTGATGATGACGTCGTGTTAAGGATAATGTGATTTATGATACTTTCTTTTATTGTACCATCTTGTGATAAAGGTAGATGTTTATCAGTGTCTCTTCAGCTGGCTCATCTCATAATAAGCCACACTGCCACAGGATTTCTAACATTATTTAGCCTTTTATCTTGCTCCTGCCTATTTGATTTGTTTTGCATGTTAATAAAATCAAAGGAGTGCATTTAAAATGAACATCTGCAGCCATTAATGTATTTAATATATAGATTTTTTTTAAAATGTTGGCCAGCATATCCCCAATGCACAGTGAAAAATATAAGTAAGCGTTCACTGGTTTAAATTTATACTATAGTCTTTGTAATTGTGCAAAGTACTCTTAGAAAGCCAGTGAACTGCACTGATGAATTACATTTGTTGCTCATGGTTAAAATATTAAGCGTTAGTAAATTGTCAACTCAGGTTTAACACCATACAAACATTTGATCGCATTTTTAAAAAAAAATTTTTATCTCAGAACACAGATCCACTTCGAGAGAATTGCTGGTGGAGAAGCATTAGCAATGATATTTGAGGCATGACTGGATTTCAACAAATTAAATATAACCAATAGGATGCAAATTCACTTTTACCAGAAATTAAAATGTGATGAAAAGCACTAGTTTTTACTGGAGAAACAATAGTGTTATTGTATTAGGTAAAGAAATGAAAGAATGTTTTGCACTGATTCCTGACACCATACACCTGTGAGACATCGGACCTTGTTTCCTGATTTCTTTAAATTATCGGTCCTGTCCAAAAAGCATTTCATTTTCATTCAATAGACTTTACAGAGACCAATCAATCATTACAGCCTGTTTGAGAGTCCCCCATCCCCCCGACTGAAAGAGAAACGTGCAGCAATACTGTAGGCCTGTTATCCAAGTAATTACAGAGTGAATACCCAGCATTTGTTGTTCATAACCCCTAACTGTTAAGTTTGTTTCAGCCGTGTTGTGCACAAATAATAGGTACATGTTAGGGTGCAAATGACGCGCTGAATATTTTTTTACACAGCTAATGTCTTTAATTGTGTTTTAGGAAGTTACTTTTTTGGCTTATAGGTGACTAGAGTTTTTTCTTTCTTTTTAATATATAAAATAGTCCTGATTATGTGAAGAATTAGAGCATTATGGTTTTACTGGAAAAAAGGAGACACAGACAGCTGATTATATTTTTTCCACTCCTCAAACAAGGCCACATGCAAATGTGTAAGGCAGTTTACAGCAGGGTCGTCACAGTAACTTCTTTTTCATTATTCACGGCGGTCGTGCCTGAATACACAACACTATTCATAAGCTTCTTTGATCTCAACCTGGCTTTAAAAGTAGAAAATATTGAAGACAAGGCAGATCTCATCTGCATTATCATTCAACAGCAGAGAGGAAGCTGACTAGGTACAACATGACAAGTTTAAGTGAAAACATACACATTTAGAAAATGTGTTGGTTAGGTTTTTAATTCTATGATGAGCAAGTACTTAAATAACTTGGCTTACTTTCTCTCCTTTGTGGTTTCTTATTTATAGAGTAATTAAATATAAGTACAGTTTAAATATCTAGGTGGTGATGCACTATATGGCAAATATATTGAACGTCACAGATATGTTAGATTAGCTGATCGCTCCGGTCTGTTGTATAAACTACCTTTGTTTTACACGTAAACATATAGAGAAGCGCTCTGTTAATTGTCATTGTCTTAAAGCATAAAGGCCTGGTTCTCCCTCATAGCTGAGTTCTGAGTTCGTCTAAATGACTGACAAGGCATTTATTACTGATTTATTCTTTACTTGCATAATCTCTAAATTGATCCCTTCATGTTTAAACATTCCAGGGCCTCAGAATTGGTTTGCTCTCGAACTATTTAAATCCTTTATCATCAAAGAACATGTCTCTAAGACGCTAAACTTGGGTTAAGACTGTCCATGGCACCTGCTGTAATGTCCTATTTACTGTGTTAAGTGAGGGAAGGGTGAGAGAGAGGAACAGGACTGCAGAGGAGAGGTCTCCATGGAAACCCTTGCATTGTCTCCATGGTGACACAGGGGGTCGTCCTTGCAGCCAATATTGATTTGATTTCAGAGTTTTGCAAAGGTCATTTTGGCATAGTAACACTGTGTTAAGAGTTTGCTACACATGGTTTTTATTTACGGATTATGGGAAATTAACAGGCCTGTTCTTCGTCAGTACTGTTTGCTCTCGCAATGAGGATTGCAGAATAGGTGCTACTTTTAAATCCTGCAGGACAAATGATTATGAATGCTGAAGGGTGGAATATTTGGTACAAATCACTTCTTACCTCATGTTCAGCTTCTTGTCACAGAAAAGAACATTGGGTTTCATCATTACGTTGATGCCCGGTGCCTGCATCTCATTCACTACAGCAATGACTGATCCTATTTGTTCTGTATCCGCCCAGGCTAAAGAGATCCTGACTAAGGAGTCCAATGTGCAGGAAGTACGCTGCCCAGTCACAGTTTGTGGTGATGTGCACGGCCAATTCCACGACCTCATGGAGCTGTTCAGAATTGGTGGAAAGTCTCCTGACACAAACTACCTGTTTATGGGTGACTATGTCGACAGAGGCTACTACTCAGTGGAAACCGTCACTCTGCTTGTTGCGCTAAAGGTATGTTTGACGCACACATTGCATTTGTAGGATGTAGTAAAAATTGGTCCTAAACACTCAACACTCAAACATTGTATTTCTGGTTCCCAATATTACCTTTTTTTTTAATTGACAGGTCCGTTTCCCAGAGCGCATCACGATATTGCGCGGGAACCACGAGAGCAGACAGATTACACAGGTGTATGGTTTCTATGATGAGTGCTTGAGGAAATACGGCAACGCAAATGTGTGGAAATACTTCACAGACCTCTTTGACTATCTACCCCTTACAGCTCTGGTTGATGGACAGGTTAATAACTTTTTTTCCCCCCCATTCTTTCTTTTTTTAAACAAATTTAGTTACCTTTTATGCACCTTTTATTCACTGGCCAAGAAAAAATACATGATTGTTTTCTTTTGTAGATCTTCTGTCTGCATGGTGGTTTGTCTCCATCTATAGACACACTGGATCACATTCGAGCTCTAGATCGTCTTCAGGAGGTGCCACACGAGGTCGGTACACAAACTTGACCAGATTTAAAGTTAATTCCCCTGCTCGAGAAATTGTAGATGGATCACTCCCTTTTCACATTCCTGATGACTATGATGCAAAGAATCCTTTTGTGTAGCAACACAAAGCATTGCTACCTCAATACGTTTCAGTTTACCTGTGCTCACAAATCCGTGTCTAGATAAATGAATGTACGGATAATAGAGAGACATTAAACAAACAGTGACTATACATGCAAATAGTGATCGATATTTGAGAGTGCAATTCCAGTATAATTATCTAATATTAAAAACAGTTTAGTTGGAAAAATACATTTAACTTAAAGTATGCTTGTGTGCTTACATAATTGTACTGAATGCTTTGTTTTTATCTCTGATGTCTGATTCAGCTGTTTGTTTTTTTCCCTTGTTTGTTTTATTGGTGCCTAGGTATCATTTCAGTTTTTTTCCAGCTAGCACTATATGATTCAACCAAAATAGGAATTGCGGCTACATAATCTTTTTCTTTTGGTTGGTTATTACACCTAGTCTTAATGCTGATCCCTGTTTCAGGGGCCGATGTGCGACTTGCTCTGGTCAGATCCTGATGATCGTGGTGGCTGGGGAATCTCTCCTAGAGGTGCTGGTTACACTTTTGGACAGGACATCTCTGAAACCTTTAACCACGCCAACGGTCTTACCTTGGTCTCTCGTGCCCATCAGCTTGTTATGGAGGTGATTATTTAATTAAAAATTTTTTTTAATCCCCCCCCTCCCAATCTTAAAATCATAGATTGGCAAAATGACTCTTTTGAGTTGTTACAATTGAACTGTGTGTTTTTGTTCAGGGATACAACTGGTGTCACGATAGGAACGTTGTCACCATCTTTAGTGCACCAAACTACTGCTATCGCTGTGGCAACCAGGCTGCCATCATGGAACTGGATGATACTCTTAAATATTCCTTGTAAGTATTATCAAATGATATGTAAATCTTTAAGAAAAAGATTTATATCCACATTTATTGTTTTCTGTTTTAAGCTTGTGCTAAAGATTTAAGGCTCTTCTAACTTCTTGAATCCTCTCTTATTACAGCCTTCAGTTTGATCCCGCACCTCGGCGTGGAGAGCCTCACGTCACCCGTCGTACCCCCGATTATTTCTTATAAACACACACATACACACACTGGCCTGACGTAGGAAAAATGACCTCTAAAGTAAACAACATATACGGCAGATCCCTACATATATACATATATTCATCCCACCGCGTGTGTATATATTTGGGGATGTTACGACATGACATGAAAGCACTAACATGGACCAAAATGTGCCATACAAGCATTTAATGCAGAAATACAAATTGCCCTGTGTCTCATTACTGCTACACAGTGTCCCGTTTTAGCCTTTAGTGCAATTGCCTGCTGTATACTCTGGATAGTAATGTTCTCTTTGTTCTTGAAATGTACCTGACTGAGCAAAAAAAAAGAAAATATCTGATATCTAGCTTCCCCCCCTTCAGTATCACTGGACAAATGATGTTCTTTAAGTTGGCAATGCCTGGCATGTGAAATAAGGTAACATTTTATACAAGTGCACAAGCTTACATCCTTTCCTGTCTTCACCACTCAACACTATACTATTGGGAACGAGTGCTTAACATGAGGGAGGAGCCTTTTCCTTTTTGGGAGTGTATGCTTTCATGTATATGAACCCCTATCTTAACTCAACTGTCCATCCCTTTTTGTCTACCATCATTTGTGTTCTGTCTTTTCTGTGTATTTGTCATGAAGTGATTGCCTCTTCTTTGATGTATTTGAACTAAATAAAGTCCTTTTATCGCAAGCTACTCCAAATAAATGTTTGTGATGGGGTTTATTTCCATCTAGCAAATAATTTTTTTTCAAAGTTTCTTTAATTCATCAGTTCAAATTTGGCTCTCTATTGGTTTGGCTCTGGAATTGCCATCTGATATTATGTTTGTTTTATAAAATAACTATTATAAAATCCTTTGGTTCTAATGTTCTGTGCTGTTCTCTTTCGGTGCATTTCTTATTTCACATTTTCAGAGCTCAACAAACGGGGCTTTTAAACTTTTGCTGTGGGTGTGTACATTCTTGATTCAACTTGTCTAGGGCTGAGGTAACAACAAGCTGCAATCCACAGTTTGGAAAAAGCAAGGTTTTTTTTTTTCAAACACACTTGCTGGTTTCTTAATGATGTAAACATGCTGTTTTTTTTTATTGCATACAATTCAAATCTCTACCTTTGCTCCAACATGCTTGTGAAACTGTTCCACAGCAAACACAGGATTAACCTTTGATTGGTTATTGAACCAACTCTGAAGCACTAATGTTGCAGGATGTCAGAGACAGTATGTGTGATCATCACAGGGGCATTATGCTTGTTTTGCCACATGCAGCACTTCTTATAACCTCATTATACAACATCAAGGGTGGGAGGAAATGTCATTCACTGCCCTGGAAGATCTTTTTATGAGGTAAAAAAAAAAAAGAAATAATAATAATAAAAGCAGGGGTCAGGGAGGAGGATGGGATTAGATTAGCCAGGTCATCCACTGGACTGTCACCCAATAGTGCAAACATTTTATGAGCAGAAGATGAGCCAGCTAAGAGAAGCTTGTAGTAATACAAGTCTGAAAAGTAACAAAAGAAGAATGCAACAGTTGATATGAATAGGTCACCAGCTAGATGTTGCATTCAATGGTGGCTTGTTCTAAATTGTGAGTAGAAACATTAAATCTTAATATCAGGAAAAAAAAATGTAAATCATCTTTTGATCTATAACAAATTTATTATTTTTTTAAATCTGCATTGCAGCTACAATACGTTTGGAGCAGATTGGAGGTTTGCCAATAAAATGCCAGCAAGTGCAATATAAAAATGTACAGAAATGCAAATTGGTCAATATTTTATTGTAATATTGCCCATCATTAAACATTTTGAAAACTTTGTATCAGTCAATAGACTCAGTCTTTCTCTTTTGTTACAGATTTTTCCAACAGTAAAAAAACAATGTATTAAAATGCTCAAAAACCAGAAGTGACAAAAAGAAAATCTATGAAATTTTCTATTTAATTGTGCCCCATCATAGATGGATGTGCTCTTATAAGAAACTTAAAGACCATTTAAGATTTCAACATAAATAAAGGCCAAGGTATCTTGACTCAACTACTGAATTACTTAAAACCTTCATGAAGACCTGAGGGACGGTATTAACATGTTGAAGGGTCTTTCTCCTCCACATTCAGAGTGGTGTGTGTGATGATCCCGACGTCTTCTAGGCTGAGGTCTGTTTGCGTGAGCAGCGGGCTTCTGGGGTACGACGAGTACAAGGCATAAAGAGCGGGAGAGTATCCAGACTTGCGCAACCAGTCTAAAAGGACCTGGTGATGACGAGTAAATATGGTGAATTACAGCTTTAAAATGTTTGCTTCTTAGGTAGTTTTATGTTAGCGTTTCAATTTTAGCTAAGAAGTCAAACATTTCTGTAAATGTATTAGACAGAAAACCACTGTGAATATCTGCTTCGAAGTGCAAAACAGGTTTTCTTAGGAGTGTACTTGCTGTGCTTGTTTAGGGCACTGGGTGGCTTAATCTGATGTATAAAAACAAACAGAATAACACCTGAACACAAACATGGTAAATGACAGTTTTACCCATGATGTCATGATTACATTTTCACAAATGTATGGCGCTCAATGCAAGTCCTGGCTTAAATATTAAAAAGCAATTAGTGTGAAATCCAATCTTACCCACTCTGACCTACAGTACTTACAAGTTTAACTAGTAACCCTTACATACTACTCTTTTTTGTTGTTGTTCCCTTTATATACTGTAGTCACTATACCACATTTTAAAGAACAAACCTATTTGCATTTATATAACATCTACCTTATCGGTATTAATAAATGGAGGATTGACATTAATTGTTGTTTAACTGATGTGATTTAATTAATGATCGATCGCCAGATTGAGATTGTTGCATTGCCCTAACCAGGTATGAGCTGGCTGTGTACAGGAAGATGGCATTGCCTTTGCAATTAGAAAAATGCCTATTCAGGCTTGTTTCTCCTCACGGACCCAACTTTTCTCTTCAGCAGTTGCTAACCAAGTTCATAAGATGTGAAGCTCTCACAGTTATCGTACTGTATCTTCAAGAAATCAGCCAAATTATTTGAGCTCTGATATTATTTACAGCCTCAACAAACATGAACAGCTCTGATCCAGGCTGGTTGTGTGAGAAGTTCCTGGGAATTGAATTGATATACAGTAGGTGTAGGTAGAAATCCTAGCAAATGGAGCCTTACAATGTGAACACAGTCAGTTCTTGAGATGGTGTCAAGGTCCCCCTTGAATTCTGTCCCAATGACAGAAACACTCAGACATCATAATCTATACTTTTACTCAAGATTCCCCACCAAAACCACTTTCTGGTCATAAGAAAGAGCTTTTCAGTATATTCAGGTCAAATTAGACCCAGAACACAATAAATGTACCAGAATTTGTACCAGCATCCTGGAACAAAAATTCATTTATGTAAGCTGGACCACTTTGGGCAAAGTCATAAAAGTTCAGTTTAAAATGATGTATTTTAGGGCATTTGTACTTTTCTGAAATGTCAAAATAGGTCAACATTGACCAGAACAGTATGTAAGGATTAAGTAGGGGTTAAGGGACTTAACATTTTACTGTTCAGGTTTTACAAATTTGACATGAAGTAAACCTCAGACATCGAACATGTCTTGGCTGATCAGTTAGATTTGAGATGAGCATTTCCTTAACATGCCATGAATAAACCAGGATATACTCACTGTAGATCTGGATGTTTTGAGAAACCTTCTTCGAACTAATCTTCCACTGGGACATCTCAGAGCAATTTTTATAACCTGAAGACATTCCAGAAGTAAATGTCATTTTCCATGCATTTTCATTAGTGCATTGCAGTCATGGCACACTGAAATGCAATCACAGCCTTAATCCATATTCAGCAGTGTGGTTGTACTCAGAGGAAGAGTCACTGCCTGTATAAAGGAATCTTTATATCTTTTATAGTTTCTACTGCATTGTGTGTGAAACCTGTAGTCATCAAGCTTTTCCAGAACTTTTACTTGATAATGGACACACTCACCCCAGTAGCGTCTTCTGAAGGTTCATCAGGTAAGGTTATGATCTTTGATAGAAGAACATGATGCATTTTATAAATACAGCCTCATTCCCAATTCCATTAAGTGCAGCCATAAACTCTGGCACAGCAGGGATTCAGTATAATCTTACCTTCTTATCTTTTGGGAGTTGTGTCTGGACAGGAGCTGGGTTCGGCGCCTCAAGTTCCTTTCGCTTCTTTGCAGCCCTCTGGTTAGGAGTCTCGTCATCGGAATCTGCGTTTGCCATCATCTCTTCTTCCTGTATCATTAGCTGCAGTTAGCAACTGAAATAGTCATAATAATGTAATTTGTCAGATCTAGAAAAGATTACAGGGTTAAAAAGGTGTATGCTTAGACGTCTCACCCCTCCTAGTGTAAAACCCTGGCTAAGTTTCCAACTTTGTCCCGTCACGCGATAGAAGTCTTCCTTTTTCTTCCTCAACACAGCTTCCTGTCGGGGCTTCACCACGGCCTCAAGGTATTTGTCTGACTATTTATAAAAGAATAGAGAAATCATTTTTTGCTAATGAATAGATTTTAAAATACATTAGATGATGCAGTAAATGATAAAAGGTGTATAATACAACTGAAAAGCTCTGCTCTGAAACTAAATATTGAATATTTAAGCCACAATATTTTAAGATCATGGAATTTCCAGCTTAAATTACTACAATAATTCATTCAAACCAGTAGCAAGTTTTGCTAGCAAATCACCTAATATCCGCCTAATAGTAACTTACAGTGTACACCCATAAGGTGAACTAAACAAGAAACAACTACACACCAGCAAACTGGTGACAGGATCATGAGCACCCAAGGCTGACCTACTGTATGGCTATGGGGATCAAAGGCCAGCCTGATCCGATCCCAAAATAATAAATGTGGCACAAATTGCTGAAAGAGGCCAATGCTGGCTACGAAAAAGGAACTATAACACTCGGTGAACCACAGTCTGTCACCCACAGGGCCCGGCAGCCAAAGAGGCCTAGCCCGCTGACCCAGCCAACAAACACCCCAGAGTGCAATATGATCGAAGATACTTGATGCACTGGACAAACAAATCCGCCCCACCCTGCAACCCACTGCAAAATGTTCTGTGCTTGCCAAGATATTAAATTTTTGACCTGGACACATGAGATTTATTATCTTGTTTTCAAAGTTTTTTAGTGGCTTCTTATCTTATTTATAGACAGACCAAAATGTATCCACTTAAAACTAGTGAAATTATCTGTCCATGCTGCAATAAAATTTTACTTGTTAATTTGGAGTAAATTCATTTTGTTCTGTCTAAAAAAGTAACTAGTAAGTAACGTTTAAAACAGGATAATTAATCTCCGGGTCTAAAATTTGATATCTTGGAAAGTACAGAATAATTTGCATTGCACAACACCGACCACCGCCAATGTCTGAGTGCCAGACACCACACCACACTTCCTCAGAGGCCCTGCTGAGTCATGCCGCTGGCACAAGAGGAAAACCAACATCTATGGTTTTAATGGTAATGGATTTAATGTTATGCCTGATTGGTGTATTATTTGCCAATAATACTGTGTGTATAAATTATACATTTCAATTTCCATCAAAAATTTCTAGCCTTGAAATTACAAGGCACAAGTGCAATTCACCTCGCAAGTAAACAAAGGGATAAAATCAATATACAATAGCTGTTCAAAATACAATAGTTCAAAATAATAGCAGTGTGTTGAAAAAAGTGAGTAAACAGCTTCATATCCATATAATAACCTTTCATTTAAAATCACATAAATGCATTGGACACCCTGCACGTTCTATTCTGAATCACAACATGAAGAAAAATGTGCTAAATGTATTATTAGTTTAA
>JAQMYG010000009.1:17695147-17724615 GCA_030014215.1 Clariallabes teugelsi | reverse complement strand
TATATATAATTATGCCATTACAATCTGTATTTCTAACAATACTGTAGCTAGATTTTCAACTACTTGTTCCAATGGTCCAGGGAGATGTATTAGGCAGCAAATTAAGCTTTTTTTGCCTTTTTATCTGTTGGAAGCAGAAGAAATGGCCAAGCTTAAGGATTTGAGTGTCTTATCAGGAAAGTCTGATACAGTAGAAATGCTAGTATATATCAGATTGATAAAAGGGTTAATGCTGGTTGTGATAGAAAGGTGTCAGAACACACAGTGCATCACTGTTATGGTGGCAAAAGGTGGGACCAAAAGGTGGGGCAATAATTTTTGACCAGATGAGATGTGTCTGAAGGCGGCACGGTGGTATAGTGGTTAGCACTGTCGCCTTGCACCTCCAGGGTCCGGGTTCGATTCCCGGCCCTGCTCGATTACCGTCTCTGTGTGCATGGAGTTTGCATGTTCTCCCTGTGCTTGGTGGGTTTCCTCCAGGTACTCTGGTTTCCTTCCCAAATTGCCTGTAGTGTGTGAATGGGTGTGTGAGTATGTGTGTGTGCCCTGCGATGGATTGGCATCCTGTCCAGGGTGTACCCTGCCTCATGCCTTAAGCCTCCTGGGATAGGCTCCAGGTCCCTGCGACCCTGAATACAGGATAAAGGAGAATAGAAGATGAGTGAGTGAGAGATGTGTTTGCTACTTATGCTCTGTAAAGCCGTCATAACGAAATGCTGTTCATTGCTGATTTTTGAGTCTGGTACCTCTAAATGAACTTCTTCTCTGAAGTTTTTAAGTTTTGTTCTGGCTTTCCTGGGATGGTCTTCATGAGAGCCAGTTTCATCATTGAATGTTGTTGGTCTTTCAGCTGCTCCCGAAGGGGTCGCCACAGCGGAACATCCAGTCCGCACAACAACGTGGCACAGGTTTTACGCCGGATGCCCTTCCTGACGCAACCCTCCCATTTTATCCGGGCTTGGGACCGGCTGGGGGGTTTGGGCACTGGCTGGTTTTGCAAATGCACTTGACAATACTGTTCTTGCAAGAACTGTTCCTGAACAGCTGACCTTCATGTCTTCATATAACAACCAACTGTTGTTATTGTTACTTAATTACCTAATGCCATATGTGTTTTCATGGGTTCGAAAAAAAAAAGTATTGCAGTATTGTTCTAGAATGTAGTAAAACTTGTGCCCAAACTTATGACTAGTACTGCACACACACTAAAAAAGTAAAGCAATATGTGTAAAGCGAAGACACAAATCTTCCGGATCGCTTGAAAAACAAAACAAAACGCAACATTATAACACAGACTGTCTCTCATAGATCTTTGTACAGACATTTACATGTACCCATACTCGAGAGGCAAAGTGCTGAAGGTGTTTCTGCATTAATATTCAAGTGCTCTCTAAAGAGCTGTGTGTTCAGGCATTTCTTGAAGTAACAAGCAAAAGAAAACAATCTGATTACAGCAGACACGGCACGCCACATGAGGAACAGGGCGAGAAAACTGCTGTAGGTGATGATAATAGCTAGATAGATAGCGCTTCAGAATAATAATCACTGTGTTTGTAGGCCTGGAGGAAGAAGAAGGAGCAAGCTGCAGATCTGTTGTCTTTGGGCCTACGGCCATTTGTGTTTTCAGCGCATTTGCTCGCTAAGCCGGGATCTTTGGGTTCTCTAATTTGCCGTCTTCGGCTGGAAGGCTGGCACAGCCGAAGCAGGGCCAACAGGATTAAGAGCCCAGCGCCACGTCTTCCTCTTGCCCTGTCAGCCCACTGGAGATATGGGATGGAGGCCATTACCATGGAAATGCAATGTTTACACGGATGGGAGAAGTCTATTAGCTGCTTTTTTGGGCATGTAAAGAGGACGGCAGGCTGTGTGAGGGGGCTTATCACTCATCTGATTCCTCTCGTGCTTTGCTCTTCTTCCTTCTAACCATGCACGGGAAAAATAAATTGTTTAAATGTCCTTGCTGCTGATTACACTCAGTGGATGTGGAGAGAAAAAAAATAATAACTTGCTTGTATGGTAGCATCTCTCCCATGGTTCTTATAATTCATTTAAAGCATCTGGGACAGCATGGTAGCCTTGAAAGGGATTGGTAAACAATGGCATGAAACTCATGCATGGTCCAAATGGGAGAATTTACAGAATTTAAAAACAGTATTCCTCCTTCAAGAAATGACAAATATATATGACTTAATCAACCTTTTACCAAAATCTGGTAATTAAACTGGTACCAGCATGAGGAATGGAAATAAAAATATGTGAATACATTAACTCTTTGTACTGTACATACAGACTACATGCTCGACTAAATGTGAGGGATTGTGAAAGTGTAAAAATCTGGACAACATCAAAGAACCTTGGTTGAAGGCTTCTGCTTTGCACCAGATAGCCATGTGTAACATGAAAGTAGGAGTAACTGAATAGTTTGAACACATCATCACTTTTGAGAGAGAGAGAGAGATGGCAATTTACAGGAAATTGAAAAAAATTGGTCAGGCATAGATTTCCCCCCACCAACCTTCAGCTATTATATAACTCTATGTAAGGTCTGTGCACCCACAGAGCATCAACTCTGGTTTTGAAAAATGACAACCCCTTCGGAGAAAGGTCTTTCAGAGGAATATATAACTTCTGATCAGTTCAAAATAGACCACAGCTTTTACTGTCACTACACATTCTTAGAAATAAACATTCTTCAACAGTTCTTTGCCCCCAGAGAGACGAACCAAAGAACCCATAAGCGCTCTGGATTTAATGTCTATCTGTGTTTACTTACCGGCGGTGCACACGGTACAGTATGGAAGTATGTGGTTGAATGTTGGAAGCATTTTCAAAATATAAATCATGATTTAATACTGTATAAACAGATTTCCAAACTTTTCTTTTTGTTTGCAGTGATTATAGAAGGAAAAAATGGAACCATGTTCAAAAAAGCATCAATAATTTTAATTTAATCAAACCCTTTGAGCCATAGTACGAATTACCATATATAATTTTCGTGTGGTGTTCAGGCTTTGCATCATCATCATCATCATCATCATCAACATAATCATCTTCAATGTGTGGGTAGGGGTGTAATACAGTGCATGTACTCTTTCATTAGAATTGCATCAGAAAATAATTCGAAGTGTGCACATATTACATGACGGAACGATTCATAATTATGGACTTAACACATAAAACACATAATTATTTATTAATAATAATTATGGACTCGGATGAAAAGAGACGCTCTATTGTATAACTCGGAATGACTGTTTTTTTGGATTATGATGTGGGGGTGCAATTCTGTGGGAGCACGTCTGATTCAGCTCATGATGAGCTTGTTAATGAGGTATTGAATTGAGCAACATGTGCGTAGGTAATAATAATAATAATTATAATAATAATAATAATAAAAAAACAGTAGAGCCTGCAGTGAAGATCCAGATCCTGTTTTTTTTTTTTTGGTAGGCTATGTGTTTTTCGTGAAAGCTTTTTATATTTAAAAAAAAATGGTATTTGATTTTTTATTATTTTTTTAGAAAATGGAGCTTGTGGGTGGTAGGGACATCATATTCTTGTATTTACATTCTTACAGCTGTTGTAATATGCATCTCCGTTTAGCAATGCAGGGGATGGAGTCTTTATCCCAGCTTTGTGGTATTATTTTTCATCATGAATGAATGAATGGAAAATGGCCCAGTTTGAGACACTATGTTACCTGACCTCGGTATGGAGAAAAATGCCACATATCTGGGATGAATTGCAACGGAAACCATTTTACTTCCCCCACCTCCCTTCCCTATTATGTTCATTGTCTGTTTGACAATGTCAGCACAATAATGAAGAACCTTGTTGATGCTTTCAGGCCAATAACCATTAGATGAACATTTAGTTACAGCGCTGCTCACTGCCTATGAATAGGATCATTTCTTGGACTGGATTGTAAAATACAGAAGATGACATTTTGTTTCGTTTAATAGTTCAGGTGAACTAATTAATGTTATCTCGTATTGAATCAGTTTTCTATTTCCCACACGGTGACATAATTTGACCTTCGCTTTATAGAGCTATGAAAGGGTAGCACTGTTACATAAATGCACTTGCACTCATATAAATGGCATGTAGTTATCGTTTTCAAAAGGTTTTCGGTTATAAATCATCAGGTGCATGAGCTCAAAATATTTGGATCTCAAAAGGATTTTTTGTTGCTGCACTATGGATGTAGGCGAAGATTTTTTCAAGCCTTTTAGTTTGTTTTTTATTTTTTCCCAAGGATCATTTCAGCTTTAATGCAAATATCAGAATAGCTGTAATGGGATTATGAT
Organism: Clariallabes teugelsi; assembly: GCA_030014215.1. Lineage (NCBI taxonomy): Eukaryota > Metazoa > Chordata > Actinopteri > Siluriformes > Clariidae > Clariallabes > Clariallabes teugelsi. The sequence goes on along the minus strand of JAQMYG010000009.1, from coordinate 17,720,308 downwards.
TGCAGTGATTATATTTGCCATTTAGTTTTTTTATTATTATTATTATTATTTTGGATAATCAGTGGTAGCATTGTGAAATTATAACTATGCATGGATTTGTTGCAGACATGTTTATTATACTGTATATGAATAGAATAATTTCCCTAAAATACATCAATAGGAAATAAGTATTCAGACATTTCATTTTGGTTATTTAATATACTTTAGTGCATACTGTATATCAACTTCAAAATGAAACACTCAATATCTTCAAGTTGATGAATATGAGCAATAAAGTATGTATTTGTTAGTATTACAAAGATTTAATATTTCGATATTTAATATCCAGACACTACAAACTGAAAAGCTGTTACTGGCCCATTCTCCTTTTAAATCATCTTCAGTTTCCCAAGGTAACAAGGGTCCCTCTGATGAACTCGCAGATTGAAAATTTCCTATAAATGTTCAATGGGATTCAAGCCAGGAGATTGACTTGGCAATGTAAGGGCTTCTTCAACTGTTTTGGCTGTATGTTTAGGGCTTGTTGTCTTGTTAACACATCCATCTTTTCCCCAGATTCAGTTTTTTGGCCAGAAAAATTAAATCTTCCTGTAATCACTCCATCCATGATTCCTTCGATGACATACACACCCCGGTACTATTTGCAGAGAAGCAACACTTGATCAAGACCTTCCAACCTCCATATCGGTTCATATGTGTGGGTGTCGGGATCATACATGCAACCCTTCTTTCTCGACATGTGATGAGATGAATTATTGCCAAAATGTAATTTTTTGGTTTTTTTTTAGAGAAGAGTTCATGGTTCCAAAACAGTTCAGATTTGTCCAAATGCTTTTAAGTGTGCATCTCTTGTGTTCTCTTTTTTTTTAGCAGAGAAGTTTTGCATGAGGCGTAGGAAGAAAGCTGATTGTGATGCTTATTATTCTCTGTGTAACTGTTGTTCAAGCTGCTTTCGGGTCATCCTACAAATCTTTTTACTTGGCTGCTGGCTATTTTTTCACCTTCCTTATCATTAGTCAGAAAGCACATTGTGAAATCTCCCAGGGTACACCTGTGCAGGGACAATTAGTTGTGATTACATCAACATTCCTCTTTGCATGATGGAACCAATTGTACTGACAGGGATCTTCATGGCCGTTGCTAGGATTCTGTAAATATTTCCATTCCAATCTTGTTTTTGTTTTTTTAATAAAGTTGTTCCTGGGAACTTTTGGAATCTCCTTCACCTTTATTATTGCACTTTGCACAGTTTTGGAACTTTTCTGGGAAAGCTTTCCACCAGATTTTGGAAATGTGGCCATGGAGATTTGTGTTAATTCAGCCATAAGCGTATTAGGAAGGCGGGGGACTAATGCTGGGTGAGAAGGCCTGTTCCACTGTGGGTGTTCCATTTCATCCCAGGGGTGTTTGGGCGTGTATGCTCAAGTTCTTGTACTCCAACCATAGCAAAACATGTCTTCATGGGCTTTCATTATGCACAGGAACATTGTCATGCTGGAAAATTGATGAGCCTCCTAGTTAGCCTCTTGGTTCCAGTGAAGGGAAATTGTAATGCTACTGTACAGCATACAAAGATATTCTGTACACTTGAATGTGTCCAAGTTTGTGTAAAGAGTTTTAGTGTGATGGTGTGCACGAACCTTTGGTCACATAGTGTATTTCAACTTACTATTAATCAGCTTAAAGTTTTTTGCCAGTAGACACGTTATGTCTGAGCCTGTATGTCTTGCTTCATTTTTGAACAGAAATATACATCTAAATCTTATTCCAGCCATTTAGCCTCAACTATATACCATCAATCCCAACTAATTTTGATGATTTTACAATACATTTTACAAAATGAAAATTTCGAATGATGCACCCTTGGTGATGATATTACCTTTTGTAATACAAATAATACATGTGTAGAAAAAAAACATTCCTATATTTTTAAGATTTCTTTAATGTAAGTCATTATTGCTACATTGTATTATCTGTTACAAAATCACTGGTCTTACCTCCCTTTAAAAAAAAACAAAAAAAACCTATTTCCCTTTTTCTGTTAAGAGAACTTTATTCTGACTCACTCACTCACTCAATATTTTTTCCCACCTCTTCCTCTCAGCCAGGGTTGTGTTGGACTCAGAGTCTATCCTGGAACATTGTGCATAATGCAGAAAATTGCCTTAGATGGGTCAGAGTTTTCTCCTTAAAGGCTAAATATAGGATTACAAATGGATTTGTTCAAAGTAGGCCTGAGGGAGTTTCATGTATTAGCCTTGCGGCATCTGGATATTCTGACAATCCACATTAAATGCTTTCAGTTATTCAAATTAGCCATTTAACTGAGCAATATGGTAAATACTATTAGAATATACCATATAGAAAGCAAAACAATATACCATTAGAAAGCATAAAATCTTTTGTTTCACAATACCATTGGATGAATTGGTTATTCGCAGCAGTTACAATAGCTTCATTTGTGACTGAATGACCTAGTGCTGGCATATAACCAGTATAATAACATATAATAACATATAGACCATATTTTTATAAATACATGTGTGCAATTTTTTTTCCTCATAGCTTTAAGATTAAGATTGACCAGAGTTGAATAAGGCCTGTGGCCTGGTAGACTTTGAGGCCATCTTGCTGAACTGAAACTGATCAGAGGTGTATAATAGAAGTGGAAATAAAATTCTTTATTCTAGCCTCTGTAACTCTGTCTCTCAAGCATGAGGACCAATGTATACAGGAAAAGTAACCATTTGGAACTGGGTATGCTGTTCCGTGGAAAATGGACAGAAGCTTACTGCGTGATCTTTATTCATATTGCCTGACCAGCATGAAAGCTATTTCCCAAAAAGGTGAAGTGGATTTTTCCAACATTCTTTTTTACAAATCTTTTTTGACAAGGGGTGCCAATAATTGAAAGCACTTGAGCAATTGAGTTTGTAGCTTGGGTAGATACAGTATATAGGAATTCAATACAATTCAATTGTATTTGTATAGCGCTTTGAACAATTGACATTGTCGCAAAGCAGCTTTACACAATCAGAAGAATTATTGAGGTTTGTATGAAATGTGAACGTGTATGAATCAGAATGATAAGACTGTCCCTGATGAGCAAGCCGAGGACGACGGCGGCAGTGGCAAGGAAAAACTCCCTGAGATGGCAGTAGGAAGACCAACTATCATGTCTGGATAAGAATAAAACATGTGTACAATCATTTGAACCTCTTAGATTTATTTACAAATGAAGCAAAAATAAAAATAACATACAGTATAGTATACAGTATTCGTCCTCTCCCCTTATCACACAGCTCAGTCTGGATGTATCCCATGCTTTTAACAGCTGTTTGTACCCGACAGTTCTGTGAATGTGCACTGCTGTTGAGATGACCAGGGACACTTGTCCACTCTCACTAGGCGCGTTTGACTGTGCCTCGGCCCGACAGCCCAATCGCCAACACCATCTGTTCCCGCTACTGCTCCGTAGACAAACACAGTCACGGAGCTCTAATGGGGCGCACAACGAAGCCTGTGACCTTGACACTGCTCAAGTGTGTGTTCCAGAGAGAGGCAGAGAGAGATGGATGATAGGTATAACGGAGTGTGATTTTGCTTTGTCAGTGCAAAACACTAGCGCAGGTTGCCTGGCAACACTTTTTACCTTAGTGATTGAGTGAGGATGGTAGATGGAGTTCTTCGGAGAGCTTTGACAGACTTGGATAAATGAGGACTGCTGGAGAGGAAAAAAAACAAGGCGATGTTTAAAGCCGATGTTTACTGTAAAGGCGTGTTTTTGTGAACATGAGAATGTTTTGTGGATGGATTCTAAAACCAGTCATGCGTTTCCGGTTTATGGATGTTTGCATTCTCCTGAAGTACTTGTAGATGCAGAAATGCATGTCTGCTATGGACCGTGCACAGAAAATTAAGCAATGTGGCGTATGATTATTTTTAATTATTGTAATTGTAGCCACAAAAGACAATAGAATAAGAGTGAGAATAATGTTTCCACTCTTTTCAGTGAACATGCAGATCCCATTCAATGCTCCTGTAAAACGTATTTATTTATTTACACAGGGAACATTCTCCTTTTGCTAAATCAAATACCACCAAACATCCCTGTCATACAACAGCCACCCCACCTTTGCCATGCCCTTTGGATTTATTTTGTTATGTGATATGATTTAAGAGCTGTAATATCATTAACCTTTAGCAATGCGGAAAATCTTTAAGCTACATTACACTGGTTAGCTAGCTATCTAACCTACTAGTTCATTTTTCTTCTGTGTAGTGAGATTTTTTACAATAGATCTTATGTCCACCGGTGTAAGGCTAAATTTAACATTGTTCTCCTATATTCACTTTTAACCTCGCCACACCCATAGTGATCTGTGTGTGAGGATCTGTAATATTCTATATATACTGTAACAGCTCTTAGGAATGTTATTTATGACCATATGAAATAGCAAGACTAACATGTATTTTTGTATTCTATGGTTTCATTTCATTTAGGGAGTGTTTTTATGCAAAAAAGAAAAAAAGAAAAAGGGATTGCATGCACGTGTATCATTTCTGCCCAGAGGCTGAGTATCGTCATGAATTTCAAATATTAGGGTTTCTTTTCATTTCAGACGGAAGACAGAGTGCCACAGTAGGTAGTACTTGTGCCTCGCAGCTCCTGGGTTTGGGGTTTGATCTTAAAATCTGTTTGTATGGATTTACTGTTAGCTCTCCCTGTGTTGTCTTCCAAATATTCGGTTTCCTTCCACCTTCATCAAAAAGTGTGAATAAGTGTGAGTGTGCGCGTTGCTTTGCAGTGGACTGGTGTTTTCCTCAAGGTGTAAAACAGGATTCAGGGATTCACCACAGTCCTGAACGGGATAAAGCAGTTACTAAAGCTAAACATGAAGGAATAATTCAGTTTAAGAGATGTATTAATGTATGCATGAGATCCAGGGTCTTTTCAGAGTGTGTGTTAGAGTTGCTCATCTGTGTTGTTTCATGAAATCAATGATCTTGCGGTGTTTAATTCCATCCCACATAATCGATCGAACACATCACTCTGGCTTTTTTAGATTCTCATGCTCGCCAGTTCAAATGAGTTCGAATTCTAGAACTGCCAAAGGATTATTTTTGGTTTCCTCTGAAATACCTCATCTGCTAAACGCTTGCACTGTACTTTGCCTCACATTTCATGGAAAAAAAAAAAAAAAACGCCAGCAAATTCAGTAACTAGAATTGGAGTGTGCTGTGCTGCTCAATGGTACATCTGCTCAAACATTATACAGTATATATTCTTTCCATGGATATTAAAGTATGACACCCCCCCCCCCACCCATGTTTCACAGTCTTCAAACTACAAGAAAGAAAACAAAAGGCAAGCGAGAAATGTAAGCCAGAGATCGCTGTCCCTAGCAGCATTTTGGTCTTGTCTCATGGACTGAACACTGCTGAAGCCTGTGTAACGGCTTTGCTCCGCTACACCCATCTCCATTTTTGACATCCCTTTCTCTCCAGCAGCCTCTGGGACTGACACAACCATCAGCAGATGTTGATCCGGGTCACAAGAGCTATGTCATAAGTGCAATTCCTACCAGTGTCACTCACTGGAACGTAACCAAACTCACAGCCAGCTGCTGAATGGTGTGGAGTAGCCATCTTATGTCACTTTGCAGAATGATGCACTTTGACAGCAAGCACAGTGGGCAAACTGAAATTTCCTACAGTAGAGATTTTTTCGTGTCCTTAGAGAGATTCTCTTTGGCAGCTTTGCAATAGTATCAGAATGACATAATGACATATTGTAATACTTTATTTAATGATACTGTACTTTTACAGTTAGCTTTTAAAGTCACTGTACTTAGTTTATTGTAATACTGTACCTGTTGTGATTGGTTTTAATCTCAGTTTTTTTGTGACAGGTACTGTAGTCCTGCGGTTCTAACATTTGACCAATTGTCATCTTTAACCTTTTGTTGAACTTCTATTATTCTTAAGAAGAATAAATTATAATAAAAAAAAACATCTGTAAATCTGTACCTCCATATTTGCTAGTTTCTTCTAACAGTATAAGGGAAAAAAAACAGCTCTAATCCTGGCCTGGCACAATGCATGATGACCCTGCTCTCTGATAAATAATTAAAAACCAATCTACAGAATTATATTAGGTCTCATTTTTTTCCATTAGAGCTACGAATAATGAAATCACATAAATTAATTATGAGTGAATTTACATAATGAACATATTAGGAATAGTTACGGCTTGGGGCCTAAATCTCATATTTTTCTTGGGCTGATGAGAAAAAAAACAAATAGCAAAAAAACAAACAAACAAAAAAACATCACAGCAAAATGATTTAACGATTAAAGGTGCTGTGCTGATTTAAAGTTCTTAATATAGCTACTCTATAACTGTACAGATACAATTCAAATGATACTGTATATAACAATATAAATACTGTTATTATCATTACTACTATCAACTATTCAGATTTCATTTTCCAGTTACTACAGTCAAGTAAATTTATCTTGTGGTGTGTGTAGTGTATATACAGTAAAGTAGTTTATATAGTCTGTATGATGGTGGTGCAGTGCAACACAGCTCCAGAGTCCCCAGTTCAATCCTGAGCTCAGGTTACTGTCTGCCTGGAGTTATTTATATTCTCCACAGCCCTACCCAGGATACGGTGATTACTAAAGATGAATGAATAAATGAATGAATGTGTATAGTTGCTTATATAATTTATAACGTGGTACAGTATATATGAAATGGTATCACCTTTAGAAAAATCTTAAAGGAAAGAAATTGGGTTTTAAATGTATGTAGTAGCTAAAGCATCTGTGATAAATAAGTATGGAATATATACAGTACATCTCATCCACTCTGTGTTAACTCTGTGGATTATAATATAATATTTTCACATTCTGCCTCGCTGTATTTATTATTTAGACACATTTAGACTAATGACAGTCACTTTATTGTCATCACCCAAATATTTTCGTTGCTACTTATCATTTAATTTTTATCTTACTTTAACGCTGTTTGGGTGCTATATGATTTTGTGTAGGTGGCACGGTGGTGAAGTTGTTAGCACTGCCGCCTTGCACCTCTAGGATCAGAGTTCGATTCCCAGCCAAGTTTGATTTCTGCCTCTGTGTGCATGGAGTTTTCATGTTCTCCCCGTGCTTGGTGGGTTCCCTCTGGGTACTCCGGTTTCCTCCATGTATAGTCTTCTGGTTAAGAGATAAGTAGAAGAACAAAAAAGATGAAGAAGAAGAAAAAACAGAAAATGAAAAGAGAAATTAAGGAAAGAAAGAAGCAAGGAAGAAGAGAAAGTGAGAAGTGAGAGGAAAAGAATGTACAAAGAAAGTGAGAATGAGTAAAGAAAGGAAAAGAAGATACAGAAATGAGTGTGTGAGTGTGTGTATGCCCTGCAATGGATTGGCACCCCATCCAGGGTGTACCCCTCCTTGTGGCTTAAGTCTCCTGGGATAGGCTCCAGGCTCCCCGCGACCCTGCGTATAGCCGATGCATTGTCTGTGTATTGTATCTTTCTTTGTTTAAATATTTTTTGTCAGATGTCTTTGCTCATTTTTAACATAATAAATTGAAAAATTATCTGACAACTGAATATGAAAATGAGTTAAAATGTCTCACAATATATAACAGTCTTATATTTGGTTTATTGTAATTTTATCATAACATAATCCTAGATAATTGGACTTATATTCAAGATATTTTCAAATTTTATATTTTATTTATTTATTTAACTCATTAATGACAGTGTGCACTTGACCTGGCATGGCATGGACTCCACAGGTTTGTGCCAAGCCTTATGATTCATGTTAGATCAACTTTATTGTCCTCTGAACACAAGACTCAATAGAAAATTTCTCAATAGAAAATGAACACATTTACATAAGGTGCATAGGACAGGATTGTTGGTATAACTACTAATTACTCCAGGAAATTACTTTAGTACTATAATTAAAATTGTGAAAGTTTGGGAATCTGACCAACCTTTTTGAATATAGGTTTAGTGTTTTGTTTTCATTCTATCTTTCTTTCTTTTCTCACCTACTTTTTCTTCTTTCTCTCTTTTCCTTCTTGCTTGCTTCATCTATATGATCTTTCTTTTCTCCTTCTGTCTTTTCTCCTTTTTCTCCATTCTCTTTCCTTCTTCTTTTTCTTTTCCTTTCTGTTCTCCATTTCTCTTTCATTTTACTTTTACCCTTTTCTTCCTGTTCCTTTCTCATCTTTTTTCTTTCTTCCTTTACCTCATTTTTCTTTTTTCATTCTCCTAATTCCTTCTGTCTCTGATCCTACTTTTATGTTTCCTTTCTTTACTCACTTTATTTATTTTTCCGTTCTTTTCCTTTCACTTCTCGGTTTCTCTTCATCTTTTTCTTTCTTACTTACTTTCTTCTCTCTCCTCATTTTCATTTTGTTCTTCTTTTCTCATTTTCTTTCTTCCTTAACCTAATTTTTTTCTGTCCTTATTCCTCCTTCTCTCTGCTGCTTTTTCCCCCTTTTCATTTCTTTATTCATTTCTCTTTCCTTTTTTACTTTCTTTTCCTTTCACATCTCATTTTCTTATTTTTCCTTCTCATTTAATCATTTCTCTCTCTCTCTGTATCTTCTTTTCCTTTTTTTATTTACTCCCTCTTGCTTTCTTTGTACTTTCTTTTCCTCTCACTTCTCATTTTCTTCTTCTTATTCCTTGCTTCTTTCCTTCCTTAATTTCTCCTCATTCTCTGGTTCTCAGTTTCGTCTTATTTTGTTCATCTACTCCTCTCTTAACCAGAAGACTACACATATTAGTCCATAATGTTGTGAGGAAAAGGCAGCACATGTCGACAGGTGCCGCCAAAACACTGCGCGCGCACTCCTCCTCCACGCGCACACAAACACACCATATGGCTTCACCGCGATTTTCTTATTTCAGCAAATTTGATGAGCTCGGTTCAGACTGTACACACATCGTGCTGAACCAGAATGTACACGTTATCCAGCTCCTGCTCGTGTCAGAGATTCAGCACACAACACACCCTGGACTTCTCTCTCTTCTTCTTGTAATAAACTTCGTCTTTTCTTTCGTGTAGTAATTCAGACTTTAAAGAAATAATAATATTATGATTTTTTTTTTTTATAAGACACGACAGCACGCCTGTGTAGCCGCATGTCCTCTGTTACTGTATCTCGCGGTTGGTAAACTGCTGTCCAGGTTCTTGCGGTTGTGTCCGACTTGAGCTTCCTCGCCGCATCCTGCAGATGTGCAGGTCGGCGCGCGCGCGCTCGCACACACACACGCACACACACACACAGAGGCACACGCACATGCGCGCGCTCTCTCGCACATACACGCGCGCACGCACTTGCACATGCGCTCGCGCGGGGCGGCAAGGTGCGTTCCTAGTAATGTAAATCCGGATCATTTAATTGCGCAGGTTAAGGAGTGTGAGAGATCTGTTTGAAGCGCGTCCGCTCTGAACCCGCGTGGATCCTCAGCAGGAATCCGGGGCTGTGAGTGGATTTGTGTGCAGCGATCACTTGACACGATGCTGTCAGACTCAGAGGCGGAGAGTGGATGACCCGGGCTGCTGAAGATGCGCGGATCAGTGACATTCTCCTCCATCCGCTGCTGGCAAGAAGGAGTGAAGAAACTTTTCTAAATCTAAATGAGAAATTCCAAGTTGTGATTAATTAATCGCCTGGTCGCGATGAGAGATACTGTGTCACCATGAAGCTTCTGCAGTTGATTGTTTTGTGCGGGTTTCTGAACACTCAGATCAATGGTGAGTTTTTATTATTTATTTATTTATTTATTTTTATTTATTTATTTAGTAAATAAGGATCATCCACAAAATTTTGTTTCAAGTTCCATCAGTGCAGCATGGATTGCTATTGCACTCTCTTGTATGGGCTCATGTAATACACTGCAATTACAGTTTATTATATTAAATTTTATAAAAATTAAAATATCATATCAACTAATGGAGCTGCATGTTATGTCTAAACTGTAGTCAACATTTCAGCCATGCAGCATGCATCCTGGCGACATGGTGGGGTAGTGGTCAGTACTATCCCCTTGCACCTCCAGGGTCCGGGTTCGATTCCCACCTCGGCGTCTGTGTGCATGGAGTGTGCATGTTCTCCCTTGTGCTTGGTGGGTTTTCTCTGGGTACTCAGATTTCCTCCCACAGTGCAAAGACATGCGGATTAGGCTAACTGGCGTTCCCAAATTGACCGTAGTGTCCTACCGTAGTGTCGGAGGTCCTACCACGGTCGTAAAATGGGAATAAATACAATGGTAATCACTATTAGTTTCTACGGTCCCTGGTCTCTGTTCTACGGTCCCTGGTTGGACTACAGAGGTTCCTAGTTACAGTATATGAATGGATGGATGGAGCATGCATCTTATTTTTGTTTATATTAAACTCTACTGTACAACCTGACAAGTTTTTTTCAGCTTTTTAAACTGTTTCCGGTAAATTCCCTATTATCTAACCTTCTTTTCTATAATAAATACAAACACAGGAGATCTAAATATCAAGTACTGTACAAGCACCTATATAGCCTATTTATATATATATATACTGTATATACAGTGCATATATACAGGGAAACTATATCTTCCTACTCTTTATATAGATATCACAGCTCACATTGAATTGAGCCACTGCTATCGATTTTAGCACTTTCTTCCAAAGGTTACTGTGAGAGTATTATAGCCTGTATCGACTACAGACTAGACCTGGAGACATGGATGAAAAAGGATAAAATTCACTGTATATTAACTGTACGAGCCCGATATTACTGTACATCAGGCTACAGTATCAGAAAACTGTACTATTCCCAGTCACTGGGCTGGGTGGTACCGTCTTTAGTCTATCTTTAGAATGTACTGTACCTTTATAGTCATCATACACGTGCATGTGGTTTACTTTTATTTAGATTGAAGGTCAAATTATATTTCTTAAATTGAAGTTTAACAATAAATAATAAAAGCGCATAAGATAGATCCTTGCTGTTATTACGTCAGTGACAGGGAAAAGTATAGTTCAGTACTTATAAATAAAATTATTATTATTATTATTATAATAATAATAATAATTATTATTATTATTTATGAGTTCATGCTTAGAATCACTAAAAAGTAATGAAGGATAAATGCTAGGAATCAATGAAATTATTTAGGAAATTATTTTGTATATGTCTTTTGTTTATTTATGGCTTTGGGTTTATTTAAACAATGAAGAATTTACTTAGAGTGGTACAGTAGTGTTCTCACCTTACAATTCCAGGGTTTGCGGTTTCTGTCTATTTGGAGTTTTGCATGTTCTCCCTGTGTCCATGTGGGTTTGCTAGTGGTCCAGTTTCCTTCCACCTCTCAAATACATGCCAGTAGGTAAATTGGCTACTCTAGATTGCCCTTGCCCCTAGATGTGTGTGTGTGTGTGTGTGTGTGTGTGTGTGTGTGTGTGTGTGCATGGTACCCTGTGATAGGATGGCATCCTGCTCATGGTGTATTCCTGCCTCATGCCCAGTGCCACCCGCACCGCAGTGCCGGCCCTTACTAAAGATAAACAAATCATTAAATGAAATAAGGACTTTTATTTCATGACTGAATCTTAGCTTGTATTACTAACTACTTTCACATACTGTAGTATACTGCCACACCCCTGTCTGCAAATGCTCAATTCATAAATAATTAATGAATAGCTTTAAATCGATATTAGTGAAATTTTAATACAATACCAGTATTATAGCACTGAGTACTGGTACATGATAGTGAACCAATACGGACTTCCTCTTAATACTGCCTGAATGCATCTGATGCTAAGTTATCCAAAGAAGTCTGGCGTCTGACAGGCTTTAAGACGAGCTCTGACCTAAGTTCAGCGCAAGTAATGCTCTGTCAGTCAGAGCCATGTATGTTCACAGCTTTTCATTTGTCAGTGCCTTGATTGGTAAAATGCAGTTTTATAATATAGAATCTGAGCACTTCTAAAAAGTCTCAGAAACAAAAAAGGCTACTAAATCCTTCCTTGTCACTCTCAGAGATACACCTTTTCTATCATTAGTATGTATCTCTTTCCTCTAAAAAGTAAAGGTATAAGGTAAAAAATGATGGTCCGGTATCCAAGGTTACATCTGAAAGATTTATATTACATATTAAATGGGGAAAAGATAAAATATTTCTTTTATGCATGAAATATCAATGACTTTTGCTCATGTTGAGAACATTTTAGATTTTTCTCTATATCACTGTGCATGTGCAGGTGCCGCAAATATTAATGAATCTTTTGTCATATATAACCTCTCTATTCTTTTACCTTTTATTGGAACTGGTGAGCTTGTTTCACTTACACACAGAAATAGCCATAGCACAGAATAAAATGCATTATGATTTCATTTTTTTGTTGCCTTTAACACGACAAATACTCAAACACTATATATTATTGTATATATGCATATACAGCACAGACAAACACCCTTCCCAACAGTGTTTGACTGATGGTACTTAGTAACCTAGTAACCAGTGTAAGCATCTATCCTAAGACGGAAACGTCAAAGCATTTTTGAAGAGATAAAAACGTCTGCAAAATGCTTAAAATGTTTAATTTTAATAAACTTATTTCTGTCTTCTTATAAATGTGCACAGTGACTGTCAGTGAATATTTGTCCAACAGCTACATTCATTTGTGAAGTTACAATGAACCAGTAGTATATTCCCTCCATAGTAGGTCTATGTTTAGCAAAGTTCAGAAGGACCATTTCTCTTCGTTGTCTTCTTAACACTGTAACACCTCATGTGTAGTCTTGGTGTGAGAGGGTATGCTTTCTCACTGTATACAAACATGATAATACATGATGGTGCTACAACCTAATCCTTGGCTATGAAATATCCCTGTTGATTCTCCAGACCTGTTTAGAAGCTCATTAAATGATGCCCAAGGTGCTTTCCTGATTGAGTCCTTAATATAACGCTGACTACCCATTTTTTTTTTAAAATACCACCCATCATGCTTTCTGCAATGTCTCATATCATATCAGGATCTCCATACAGGCAGCATGTACAGAATCGGGGTTGACCGGGATTCGAATTAGAGACAGCAGTCAGTAGTATATATTGTCAGATGTTTGGAATGCACTGGGTCTGGCTCCATGGAGTTAAAAAAAAAAAAAAAAAAAAAAAAATCCTGAGCCTTCACTATCATAAGTCATGTCCTTAATGGGAAATGAGATGTAGGCTGCAGAGGGAATGAAGCAGTGGAAACTGCTACTGCAGTCCACCAAATCCCATTCTCCATGGCTTAATGGCTGACGGTAGAGTAACACTGAGTAAATAATCGGTATTGCTTTCATCTTTCTGTGCTGTAAGCTGCAGCCCCGGTGTCCAAATTGCATTCCGGCCTCACAGCGGATTTATTGAATTGACATCAGGAACATGGCACAACTGTGCCCTAAACCACTCAGCAAGTGAACTTGTTATAACCAGCACCTGCTGTTTCTGAATTTTCAGAAGAACCTTAGCGCCAGGATACCGGCTGAGCTTCTGCTTGTGCATGGACTTCAGGAGGAAGCTATACTTACAGCAAAAACATGGCATGTATAGGAAGCCTGTCAAATCCGACAAGGTGCTGAAGGGTCATGCATTCCATCATCGCGCCCATCTGCCTCTCCATTTGCTTACACATTTCACACGGTAACGTGGATTTGAAAAGATGTACTCATACATCTAGCATGCGTATAATGGCACATACAGTGGGTGTGGGTTACTACATGTGCTCTAAAGCCTCAATCCCTGGCTGTCAATCGTGCATCTGCCTACATGACAGACCCACACACATGGTGCACATCTCTTCCATTCGCACTTTTCCTTTCTCCTTTCCTGAGGGAACGATCTAAATCTAGGGTATGTGTATAATGATGCGAAAGACTGCCAGCTTGTCGGAAGAGTTGGTGTTTTTTCTGTTTTGTGGATGAAAGCTTATGAAATCTGGGCATTCATATGTACAGGAGCGCTGAAGGGATTAATGAACCAACAGCAGTCTGAGCGAGCAGTTGATCATGTTTATGCAAGAAGCTCCGCGATCGAGTGAGCCGAGTCGTCAGACTCAGTCTTTATGTTGGGAATTGCTTCGGTCAGACAGGCCTGCAGACAGTCAGTTAAGCAGACAGTCTAGAGAATGAGGTCTTGAAATTGCGCTAGTGATGGAATTTCATATATCGAGGCTCTGGCGTTAAATCTTTAATGCGGTCTACTGGCACGGCATGTCAGGAACGAGACGGTGGCTTTAACTGTTATGTTGCGGCGATGGAATCTGTTCTCATTAGTGTGCTCATTTGCATGTTGTAGGCGAGAGCTTTGACCCAGCGTCTCTCATTTCAGTCATTTCATGGCTCCAAATTGAACAAACTATCATTTCCACATATAGCAATATTTAATAGAAATATTGTTCAGGTCTGAAAGTGGAGCTGCGAAACAGGGACACTATTAATGAAAATCACACGTACTAATCCAACGAGCACACATCCATTTATATGGAAATACAGTATGCGTTTAAGAAAGCACATACACACGTGTGTGATTGTATGCACGCGCAGGCTCCCACGGTTTTTTCAGCCAGGAGGAGACGGCAGAGCGTTTGAGTGAGCCTCTTAATAAAATAGCTGATTGAACTCCTTCGCTCCTGTGGGAATATCATAAATATTACATGTACCTTGCACTGTCTGTCTTCCTAACTGAGACGATCTGGTCATGATAGACACCTGGCCTGACTCTAGAGAGCATATCATATACTGTATATAAGCATGTAGTTAATAGGCATCATCATGAATTTATTCATTATATATAGTAGCTTTTATTAATTAGTATTATTTTTTAACATGACGGTCTGTTTTCGCTCAATACCTGCTAATAGTTGCACCAGTGGAACTTAGCCCTTGCCTCATCTCTCTTCAGGTTTTTCACCTCTTCATCTGTAAGCTCAGCTCAAACAGACCAGATCAGTTCCTAAGGATTCATACTAATTCCACCATCATAATAATTCCAGGCTAGTATTACCTCCCTGTGACATCAGCATGGTACAACCAATGACTAAGATAATGCATCGACCAAGACGCTTCAAAAAGACTTCCTAGACAGATCAAAAATATATGATAGAAACACATTCCATGTGATTCAGGGTGAAGTATTCCTTTCATCATTTTTTAATTAACCCTCACATTTTCTTCAGTAGCTGTATTGACACATTTTCTTTTATTTTTTAGAGCAATGTTCTTGTATCTTATATATTTTGTATAATTTCTAATAAATACCCAATAACCATAACCATTATATTATGCTTTTATCTAAATTATTAGCATATAAATAATATTTGATTGTTTAAACATCCAGATGTCTGGCACTAAAATCACCAATTTCTTTTATATCTATAAAGACATCATTTAATTTATTATTATTATTTTTTTTTTACCTTGCTACGCTTATGTCATCCTGATATAAATCAGTAGAGTCTCTGGCATTTAAGTAGGATTTTTCTAAGTGAATTTTCATGATCATTCCAATATGAATTTTAGCATTGTTCCACTTTTTCTTATTTTATTGTTTTTTACACAGCAAACACATAATGTGACAACATTGCTATGGCACCCCTCAGGGAACAGGGAAGAAAAAAAATAAAGAGAAAATGGGATGTCAAATATGATCTTTCACAGATTGTGTAGCATCTGTAACAGTTCAGAAATAAATTCAACTACCTGCTTCCAAATTGTTGCTAACACTGGGACGAAACAGGAGGAGTGGGGTTAAAAAGCTCCTGAATCAAGATGATGTGTTGTTGAAGAGATGAAGAGTATAAATATGCATTTAATGTTTTTTTTTCTTTTAAATAATCCCAACATTCCCTTGTTTTGTTATTCCCAGGATCTCGTATCCGTCAGGAGGACTATCCGCCCCGGATCATGGAGCACCCATCAGACCTGATTGTGTCGAAGGGTGAGCCGGCCACCCTGAACTGTAAGGCCGAGGGCCGTCCGGCACCAACTATCGAGTGGTATAAAGACGGCGAGCGTGTGGAGACAGACAGGGACAACCCACGCTCGCACCGTATGCTCCTGCCCAGCGGCTCACTCTTCTTCCTGCGCATCGTGCACGGCCGCCGGAGCAAACCCGATGACGGCAGCTACGTGTGTGTGGCCAGGAACTATCTTGGGGAGGCGGTCAGTCACAATGCATCACTGGAAGTGGCATGTGAGTACTTCCTTAGTTTGACAGCTCTCTATTTTCAGTTATTAAAAGACCCTCTGCGGAAAGGGTTTCGTTTTTGTTGGGATTAACTGATACCAGTACTGGTTCCTGTTTTTGGTATCATACCATGCTCATTTACAGTAATTGTACTGAAAAAAAAGGCTTCAACATAAATGTCTAATTCTACATAATACTATGTGTCCTAAGTTGTATGATAAAACAGGAAATAAACAGACCTTACAAATTGACAGTAATCTACTGTAGACATGCTTCATCAAGAGGACAAAATCTACTGGATCTTACTATGGTACCGTTTAAACTCCATACCGCTTATCTTGTACAGGGCCGCGGGGTGCCTGGAGACTATCCCAGGGGACTCGGGCACTAGGCAAGGTAGACCCTGGACAGGGTGCCAACCCATTGCAGGCCACAAAAACACAAATACACTCACACACTAGGAGCAATGTGGAAATGCCAAATAGCGTAATCTGTATGTCTTTGGACTGTGTGGCGAAACCGGCGTAAACCCACCAAGTACAGAGAACATGAAAACTCCACCCACACAGACCCAAAGTCCTGGAGTTGCGAAGCCACAGCACTAACCACTATGCCACTGTGCCGCCTAGTACAAGTAACCTGATATGTATATATGACAAAACTTGTGACGAAATCTTCACCACCAGAGCACAGAGCACTAATCCTGAAGCAAATGATCAAGTGAAAAATAATAAAACTTAACTGGGAAATTATTTTGGGAAATCCTAACTATGGGTTGTTGACGGTCAGGGTTTTCAATGCAATAAAAACCATGAAACTTCCTTTTTTTTTTTTTTTTTTTTTTACATGTATACAAAAGCTTTATGAAACAAAACTTACTCTTTTTTTCTCTAAGCTAATGTAGCTAATATTCTCCTTTTAACATCAGCTAGTTCCAACAAGTACCAAAAGTTCAGTTTACAATGCATCATCAGCCTCCTTGTCTACTTGTGTCAGTTTCACTTCGGTAGTTGGTGAGACCACCTTAAGTTCATGGATGCAGGGGAAACTTCAGCGGCATTAACAGACTGTAAATAACATTTTCCTTGGATTCAACATTCTCCAAAAGTCCGTCGAACACATTTTTTTCAATCATGGCAGCTGAGCATTCACCAGGATCGCTTTTCGCTTCGCATTTCAGGTGGCAGAAAGAGGAGATGTGATTGACTCTTTGTGGGTGTGTCACGTTTTCTTATAGAATGTGGTCATTCATTGTCATGCTTTGTCAAAAAGTTCAAAGCTTCTGAAAAAGGATACAGCTGTTAAAATGGAATGTTTTGTTATAACCTTGTCCGTCTGAGGAAAATAATGTGCCTGAGGAAAATGTCACTTCACACACACACACACACACACACACACACACACAAAAAAAAAAAAGAGTCAATGCTGGAAAGGCACCAGAACATTCGGTGCACCACAGCACACCATACACGGGGCCAAGCAGGGACCTAGGTGGTTTTGGTGCTATAGTTTTTAATCTTATTGTTGATCAGTGTATATAGTGTTTGTGAGAGGGATTAGTCTGTGTCAACCATTTTTACAGCTAGTTTGTAGTTTTGTGCACATTTATTTTTATACACCCCAGCCAATGGTAGCGCAATATGAGTATGCTTGTTAACATTCTGTGCCAGGAGGCAGAAGGCTGTGAGTTCGAGACAGCCTCTTGAGTAAAACCCTCAAGTGCTCGACTATACACTTGGATTGGATTAGACCTCCCTCTATAACATGCTTTGGATAAAAGCATGCGCACAATGAATGAATATCAAAATGTAAGTTGGCTTTGTGCCACCCTTCCCAAACGTTGAATGCAGTTTGCGATGGAATTTTCAACAGCTTTAACATTTTTCCAATTACTTCTATAACAGCTGGGTAATACATTTTTAATTTCATGGAGGGAGCTTATTACTGAAAGCCAAATTAAGATCAGCGGAATAGATTTTTTTGAACACAATTTCTTTTGTGTTTGTGGGTGTGTGCTAGTTGTGTGTGTGTGTGTGTGTGTGTGTGTGCATGCATGCATGTAATAGCTTTAGGCTGTGTGAAATCCGTTGGTCCTAACGGCCTGACACAAGCCTGATCTATAGAGTGTCATTACTCCCTGGGTTCCAGGAACCTACTTGACGGAAAAGCCATGAAACATTGATGAGGTCTCTTTATTATTCTCTTATTTATTTTGCCGTTTCCAGACGCTCTTCTAGGTGGCTCTTGTTTTGCCGAAAGAAAAGACTCTTGGTTAAATGAGCCGTTTAATTTTTCAGAGCATCTGACTGTGGGCTCGAGTAGGTTATGATGTCAGCAGGTTAGCAGCTCCGGCAGAGAGTTTATGAGAACAGGAGCTCTGACCATGAAAGGAGATGGAGCTGAAATTATATGGAGGACTTAATAGTGTGACCGCGATCCATTAAAGAATAAAACAAATTAGATCAACACTGTCTTAACAACGAACGACTTAATGTATTCCTGAATTATTTTATGAAATTTGCGGGCTGAATTATTATTATTATTTTTTTAATATTTTTTTTTCCCAAAGCCCTAATGCTTAAAACAGCACGTTACCATAAAACAGCGAGGCTTACAGCTTGATTATACAGTAGCGTCGATGCGTTCTCGATTTTCTATAACAAGAGCTCTGACAGTATTTCCAGCTGCAAAACAAGTCACGTGTTTATATTAATGCACGCGTTCGTACATTACCGTTGCTATAGTAACAGCTCGTTCTCTGGGACTTGTCTGGTTGGTGTTCCACATGAACAGTTTTAAATTGCATATAGCTGTTGATATAGCGAAGAGACATTTATTAGGCATTTTTAGAAGAAGCGTCCAGTATCTGTGCTTCATAGCAGATAAAGATTTGACTTTGTGTTCTGTATAAATAAATTGAGTTAACACAATTTCGTTTTTTTCAACATCAAACATCATGATCTGATCATGTGCTTGTTTTGTTTAAGCCTTTTATAAAATCAAACCCTGCGCTCTCACCCGAGCACCAGATCAAACCTGGGTCAGAGGCTTGTGAAGGAGCGTCACCTGCTGTGTTGTCATGCCACACTTAATTTAATCAGGTTAATTTAATACCATAGGTATTTCACCTCAACATGCTTGTATGGTCTTATAATGTGATTGGATCATGTTGGATCAGACTCACGGTACATAATTTAAACTAGTACTTTGAAACTATTTTACATTACACTTAGTATAAGCAACGGAATCCTCTTTAAATGAAAGACTATTTAAATGTATTTATTTTTTTGTATAGAGAAAAAAAAGAAAAAAATTGGTTTACATATACAAAATAATGCAATCACATCATTAACGCAGTAAATGTAATTACAATTTTTATGATGAAATTGTTCATGAAAGAAGGCGTAAAAAATGATTGACATGATTGACATGTCTTCATTTTTGATTGACAAGTTAGTCGCAGTAAAATATTTGAATTACCTTCTCTATGCCATTTCCACATGTTGGGTCCATTAAAGGAGTTCCTGGGAGGCCAGCGTTTCAGATGTGAAGCAGGCAGTCTGATCATGCCTCCGGCATACTGACAATATTTCCACCTTGATGGTATCCAAGCACTCGTAAAACTCTGAGATAAATGCATTAGTGTAGCAGGGGATTATATACAGTAGAGAAATAAAGGGAGTTTTTACTCTCATAACTGTGTTCTGTTATTGTGTGGAATCAAATGTCTTGGTTGGACTGTGGACTTGGTTGAACACCCCGCTTATAAATGGATTTATGAATAATGAATAAAAAGATCAGCGTTAACAAATCGCCATGTTCTAAAGGAAATATGACGTTATTATGAATTTGGATTGAAATTAGTATCACTTTACTTAAAGATGAACACCTACTTAAGCCCTTTGTGACACCTGGGATAAACTAAAATAATAATTTTTCCCACAAGAGGCATCAGTTAAAGTCAAGACTGCTTTCTTCCATTTTGTTGCCAAGGTGCCATAAGATCTGCGCCGTGTGACAAAGAAATTTACGAAGCTACAAAGTCAGCTGTCATAATGTTTGTACATGCAGTAAGTCAGCCTGTAAAGCGACATGAAGTCGACATAAAGTGTCAACAAAAATGCATGCCACTTTGGCGTTATGTCTGATGCATGCTGGACTAGGTTTTTAATAAATACTTATGTAGATTTTTATGATTTGTACCAAGTAGCCTGGGCCGGTTCTGTGAACCAGACACTTTCCAGGAATTTTCCTTGCATTGTCTAGTGTAGAATTAGCTGCGTTATAGGTCAGATTATAACCTTTTTACATAACCATATGCATAATAAGCCATATGGCAAATCTCAACAAAAAAAAATCTGCAAAAACAGGCCATTATAAAATAATAAGCAGTGAAGGTATAACCAGATGCAAATGCAGTATCGTGCATAATGTTGGCATGTTAAACTGCACACTGTAACCTTTATCTAAAATACATTTATTCCAGAAAACATTTCAAAAGGTTCAGTGATCCAAAATGTTGCATTTTCTTCCGTAATAATGTTTCCGTTTGAATAATAAAATTTCTGATTTGACGTTGCTTAAGAATACACTGTACATAAATTAACATGTATGATAGTTATTGTTTGACACAAAATTTGAAATTCTTAGAAATTGCTGTAGGAAATGTCCTGTATGTTCCTATTGTATAGCGTGTCTATTGATTATACTGTAGTGTAGAGCTTTATATAGCTATGATTTATGTAACGGTCTCTGCCATCCAATGTGTGTCCGTAGTGTGTGTGTGTGTGTGTGTGTGTGGCTGTACAGAACGACTCCGAATGCTGTATGTTGGCTAAGAGAAATGGACCAGAGAGTGACCTTTCTGTGCAGTGTGTGGGCGAGTGAGTGAGTGCGCGCGAGAGAGAGAGAGAGAGAGAGAGAGAGAGAGAGCCTAAGGCCACTGAAACTGAATTTCCCATCAGCTCCTCACTGCTTTCTGCAGGGTGTCAGTATTTTATGCACTTTGAGCTCAGGCTCAATAAACAGCACATATAGTGAATCTGTCACAAAGTTGCTATACCCATTTCAGGTTGTTTGGCCTTGTACACTGTTAATGCTTTGAATGTATGGAGGAGGAAAAAAAAGGGTCTTTATATCCTGATTCTGGTTAGATATATATTTTCTAACTTCGAAAACCAGATGAACTTCTTTATAGTTGCGTGCTCCTTTTTATCGATGTAGTATAGTCAGTACTGCAATCTGTGTTTTGGATGACCAGCAGAGACGAATAAAATCAATCTGGGGGTATTTTACTATTTATGCGCAAAGCAAAGCCTGTGCTCTGGTAAAATATCAAGAATGTGAACTATTCATTTTATATGTCCATGCTTGCTGATCAATCAAGTCAACCACCTTCAAGATCTCTATTAAAGATCCTGTTTAACCCACGTACGCCTTCATACGCCAACATGCCTAACTTATTAATACAAAGAAATGAAATGTTGTGAGAGATTGAGTATGATACACTTTGTTTGTGCTAAGTTGTACTTCTTTCATCGTCAGCCAAATACACTTCCTGTTCCGTAATCAGAGAGCGAATCACAGATGAGAAAGTATAACCTGGATTGAAAACTTCCCACAGGAAGAATAAACATGCATTGATCTGTCCTTTCATTTGTAAAGGATCAGTTTTCATAGTCTACTTTCTTCCTTTGGGGTAAGCCATGCTGTGGAGCACTTTGAGACTGGTTTCGGGTCCTCCAATATATAAATCATAAAGATATTGAAGGAGCAATGTACAGACAAAATACCTATGATATGATAAGATATAAGATTTAATATGATATGATATGATATATGATATGATTGCTTAAGTACCCGGGTAAACATCCGGAGATCGCTGGTTCGGTTCCCGGGTGATGCTGTAACCTCTCACAGCCGGAGGTCTAGAGGGAGCTGATTGGCCGAGGTCTCTCAGAGGGGCGGGATGAGGGGGTACTTAGTGCTCACACATTAATCACGGCTCTACAGCCAATCAGGGGCGTCTGTGAGCTCACGCAAGTGGAAGTAGCGGATAGCGCTGTCACCCGTGTGTGTTACGCCGCCCCTAACTGTGCGTGAGCGAGCTGTTCGAAAAGATGCGGTCGGCTGGCGTCACGTGGTTCGGAGGAAGCACGTGATAGTCTTCGGCCCTCCCCACTAAGTGGTGGTAGTAGTCTTAATGTGGGAGCCCCCTAGTGACGGGGAGGAATTGGACACGACTAAATTAGGGAGAAAATCATGAGCAAGACAAAAGCATGAGCAAGACAAAATCAGAAACAAGATCAGGAACCATTTATATAATAACAATAAGCAAGGCTTGGTTATTAGCATTCCCATCTCTAAGTACACCTTGCTGAACAATGGAGGACCTATAATATGAAATGTAGACTAATCAATCAGCAATAATCATGACACAATTGAGAGACGACCAATGACAAGGCGTGGGAAGAGACATGAACCAGAACAAATGCACATGCCGATGTAAGCAAACATAAGACAATGCGGATGTGAGTGTCATAACACTATAAACAACTACCGGTAAGCATGCTTAGAGACGCAGCATGCCCCGCTCGGAAGAAGGGAAATACATGACATTTAAAAGATCTTAAACAGCACAAGGAGGTTATTGCTAGAAGCATGCAGCATTTGATTAATACTAAGTAGATTACTCATTTTCATATCTGTGTTGGTATCAACGAGTGTCAAATCACCTGTTCTATGTACTGCATCCATAGCTGAATCAATATGTTTGCTAAACAAATTCTGATGTGTTTCTTTATCTGTTTGGCTCTGAAAATAAATGGCACAATATATGATTTATTTAGACTATACATAATACGGTAGGTGCATCTAATACAGTGGATACACTTTGCAGATATACATTCATCTCCAGAATGATTGGCACCCCGCATGGAGCTTAGATTAAGGTTAGAACCCAGATTTCAAAGTGTGTTATTGCATTGTGTGTGTTATTGCAGTGACCCATTTGCCTCTGGTTATAAGTTTAGGACTCTGGGCTTATTATTCTTTAATGACCTATTCAGCTGTGGGTAATGGGATTTACTGTCTTACTGTTTGTTATTCATGGTTTGAGAAAGGTGATGAAAACATTAATAATAATAATAATAAAAATAATAATAATAGTGAGAATAAAATGATGATTATTATTATTTATATTACCAAATAAAATTAGCTTCCATATATAAATGCAACTCCTACTGAAGACCGTACCAAACCCACTGTATCTTTTTTTTTTTGTCTTTTTCACAGCCGTCCTAATGAAATGCCATATGAGTCTGGAATTGTAATAGGTCAGGGAAGATTTGAGAATCAGGGCTACAGTTTCAGCCAATTATCCCCAGCTCTGCTTCTGATACTGTGCTGATTATCTGACCATATGTTAATTAGCAGATCAGTAACAATGTGTCAAGTGAAGTCAAGAGTGACCAGCTATCATCACATGTAGCTGACAAACCCAATACCCCAGAGAAACAGTCTTCCAACAAGCCTTCACACATTTGCATATCTATACATAATTACTTCATGCGGAATAGTTAAATAATAACTACGAGAAGCACAATGAATGAATGATATTTGTCCCTTTGTGTTGGTGGGGTAACACTTTGAGTCATGCTGTTTGTGCAGAATAATGAACTTATGATGGGGTGGCATCATCATGCCGAATGTTGTCAGTTTATTCCGTACTTAGTTTACTAATGTAAACAGTTATGCTGACTAGAATTAACATGTGCGTGTCTTTTTTTAAATAAATTGATAGAATTTTACATTAAGTATGAACAAAGCATGTATTTGTAATAGACCTGATACTTAAGAGTAAGATATAAATCTTACCTTTTCTGTTTTGTATTTTTAGCATAACAAGAAAAAAAAGCTTCCGCTGCATTTATGATTAAAAATGTTGACCTTTAAATGTCTGTCTATACCAAACTTGAGTTACATTGGAACAAGAGAGGTTTTTCTACATTTATAGACACTTTTTTTTAACATTTTCAAAAATAGCTAGGATAGGGGTAGATTTGAAGGTTTGTCAGTAGTTTATTTTGGACAGGTTTTTAATTGAGTGTTTAGTTTACATTTAGGCATTTGGCAGACGCTCTTATCCAGAGCGACTTACATTTTTATCTCATTATACATCTGAGCAATTGAGGGTTAAGGGCCTTGCTCAAGGACCCAACAGTGGCAACTTGGTGGTTGTGGGGTTTGAACCCGGGACCTTCCGAACCGTAGTCCAATGCCTTAACCACTGAGCTACCCCTGGCTTAGTTGCAGGTTTGTATGTGGTTAGCTGATGTATGATTGACTTCTTTATAATGGGTTAGTTCTGCTTAATTGCTGTCGTTGTCTGGTTAGGAAAGGAGGAATTTATTGCCTTATATACTGTAGCGATCCAATGGTTTCAATGTTGTTTCTATTAAAAGTACAATATGTCCTAATCTGGCGGAAAAGGAGTGAAGATTGTTTAGTCAGTAGTTTACTTATATATTATGTTTAAACCTGGAGTGTTATTGGATGGTTTACTTACTTTGGTGGTTTGCTTTGTTTTTGTGTCTGACTGTCACAATCTTCTCACCAAGGACTCCTTCCAAATCATGCTACAGCAACATCTATTCATTCATAAAAAGAAATCATGGACGCCACTCAAAACCCTTTGGCTTTGTGAGCTGCTACTGTAACAATACATACCCTTGCTTATTCTATTGCCACTACTTTTTTGTATCTTTATCAAATGCACAGAAGACTTGACACTACTGACTATGAAGACATGGCACTGCTGACCAAACTACAGACCATGAAGACTTCTGATTATGAAGATATGACATTACTGACCAAACTACTGACCATAAAGACTTCTGATTATGAAGATATGACATTA
>JAQMYG010000009.1:17682617-17695047 GCA_030014215.1 Clariallabes teugelsi | reverse complement strand
GACATTACTGACCAAACTACAGACCATGAACGCTTCTGATTATGAAGATATGACATTACTGACCAAACTACAGACCATGAACGCTTCTGATTATGAAGATATGACATTACTGACCAAACTACAGACCACGAACGCTTCTGATTATGAAGATATGACATTACTGACCAAACTACTGACCATAAAGACTTCTGATTATAAAGATATGAAATTACTGACCAAACTTCTGAAATACATGACACTTGACACAACTGAACAAACTACTGACAATAAAAACATGGCACTACCGACAAAAATACTGACCACGAATCCATTATACTATTGACCAAACTACTGACCAAAAATAAATGGTACTGCTGACCACACTACTGACAAACATGGCACTGCTGACCAAACTACTGACAATGAAGACATGGTACTACTGACCAAAATACTGACCATGAATCCATTACTCTATAGACCAAAATACTGACGATGAATAAATGGCACTGCTAACCAAACTAATGACAGTATACACATGACACTGCTGACCAAACTACTGACCATGACCACATGACATTGCTGACCAAACTACTGATAATGAAGACATGACATTACTGACCAAAATACTGACCATGAATCCATTACCCTATTGATCTAACTATCAACCATGAAAAAATGGCACTGCTTACCAAACTACTGACCATGACTCCATGGCACTGCTGGCCAAACTACTGACTGTGAAGACATGGCACTACTGATCTATTTTAACTGTGCTGCTTTAATTGGTTTATTACATCATTTAAAAAATAATATTACTGATAACATCTTAAATAAAAAGGAAAATATTTAAGATATTAATGTGATCCTCAGAGATTTGTATGATGTTCGGTATGTCCCATTTTTACTTTAATTATTGTGGACTCAAGCTACAGTACCAAGGACTATACACATTTATGTAAACCCTTAGGATTCATTTTCGATCAAATCCGTTGATCTAAACTCGTGCTTCGGTTGAAGAGATCAGGCATAATGGGAAAACATTTCCTTCTGTACAAAGCAGTTAACAATCAAATAGTTCAAAATCAGATCTAGAAATAGTGCAGAATCATAAATATTAAAAATGAACTAACTTTCTTTTAAACACTTAAAATATTCTGAAACTTTTGGCTTATTTTCAATTTTAACTCATTTTTTATAAGATCTTAGACTTTTAGACCTGACTGTATACATATACAACCAAGCATGTAAAAAGACACATTTGTATAATAAGTAATATTTTATTAAGGATTTTCTCCACCAGCATGCATTTTTCCCCCCCAAATGGTTAATTTGTTAATGAAAAACTGTGATACTTTTAGCCTATCGTATAGTGAATGTTTCAAATTGTAAGACCTCTAGTATTAGGGTACTGGATGAGTGAGTAGTCTACTGGAGCTACAGTGAGACTAAATCTAGACCAAAAGAGGGAGATAAATGAAATAATGGGGACTAGCGATTAGATTGTTATAATCAGAGAAGCGAGAAGCTTTGAAGCTTTGATGACAAATTGATTGCATACAGAGATCTAGATCAGGCATCTTCAGACATGTATAGGAAGGTGGAAGTTAAGTGACCTTTGTTAATGGAATGTAGCATGGCTGTATTATCTGGGTGAATGAGTATTGATTGATGTCCGTACTTTCCCCTAAAGAGATGCGACACCACCAATGGGATGTGACCGATGAGATGGAGTTTGGGATGGTGCAGAGGAGACTTCACCTAGGGGCATGGTGTCAAGGCCAGGGTGCAAAGGGTCACAGTGATTGCTCCCATAACGACCCCACACACACTCCCACAGCAGGCTGGGGAAATTGTAAAAAAAAAAAAAAAAACGTGTGAGTGTAAAAAGCCTTGGAAATGTTAAATGAAAATAAGCAACAATCCAATTAAAAAAAAAAATTTAAAAAAAAGGTTAGCTTCAGCATTGTGGAAATGCTTTTACCAAGGTGAAAAAACGAGCAGAGATATAAGAAAGAGCCACAGAAAAAGATTTTTTTTGATGACACAGCTGTTATGCATTATAGTCTCTCATTGTCCATTGTCCTAAACCTCTTTCCATTATACTAAATAGAAGAGGTGGTGTAATGATTGAATTGATCGACAAATGATTGATTATTAAACAAGGACAAACATCTGGTGTGTAAATTCAGATTTAGATGTGGACATAATTTAATAGGCTAGGAAGGTAATTTGCTGTTACTTATCATTTATGATGTAACATTAGGGCCTAAGATACCGATCAGTGATTACTACAGTAACTATAACTGTATTGTAACATATTGTCCTACAGCGGTATCACCAAATATTGAAGCGTTTATGATTTGAAAATGCACTATATCATGGGGTGGGTTTATACTGCTTCTGAATAGTCTGGTAAAATATATGTATTTCTACATATCTGTATACAGATGTACTTATACATATATAAGCATGTACTGTAACCTATAGTAACTTGTATAAGTATACATTTTTCTATAGTAATATGCAGTTTCAGATTATTGAACTGGCATTCTATTGGCTTAATCACTGCTTTTTTATTATTATTATTATTATTTTTTTTTTTTTTTTTTTTACAATAATCACATTACAATATTAAAGGCAAACCTAAAAAAAATTGCCCCGTTCTTTCTGTGACATTTTGCAAATCCGATAAAAATTTCTGAAACTTCTAGATGAAAACGCACCAACTGCTGTAAGATAAGAAGCCCAGCTGCAGGTCAGTGGAGGAAAGAGATTGATCAGTGAAGCAGTGGACAAGGTTGTGTGGAGTAAATGAGAAATAAAGTACTGACCCTGAGGCATGACACCGGGGGAGACTGAGGTGTGGTGAAAGGATAACACACACACTTGTAATGCATTGTGGGAACTGGAGGACAGTGGAGAGTGGAGTTTGTCCTTAGGCAAGGATGTTTGAAAAAGAAAAGAATAGACGAAGAAGGGACAGTCGGATGGCAACAACAACAAGCTTTTGAAGGAGGCAGGAAAGAAAGAACATTGTGAACCTGAATGTGAGCGGTAAATATGTTGGACCTTGGGACGGGCATTTCATGCAAAATTAATGATTTTTTTCTAATCTAAAATGTTTTTGCACAATTATCCCAAAATAAATGTTACTATAACAGGCTGAAGAAGCTTGTTTCAGCTCGGAAAAATATTCATTTGCATCGAATCCTATGCTGAAAAATATCCCCCTGTCCACTAACAACCACTCCCCATGTAAAGATATCACTATAAACTCTTATGTCTGTATACTGGTGGACTGGGAAAGTCTTGTGACATTTTCTATTATATATTTTTCTAAAGATTGAGGACACAGGGACTCGGAGGTTACCTCGTATCACAGGGGTTCGAATCTCACCTCCTGTCTGTGGGCGTGTGTGGAGTTCACATGTTTTCTTCTTGTTTTGTGGGTTTTCTCTCATTACTCCAGTTTCCTGCCACAGTCCAAGGACATGAAGTGTAGGCTGATTGCCATTTTGTGTGCATGAGTTATTATTGTACTAAAGCTACAAGTTCTTCCTCAACTGAAATATTAACCCTAAATATGAAAAAGTACGTTTAAAAATACCTTTACTTCAATTCCACAGTAAGACATTCCTGTTATCTTTTTATTTAATTGAATTTGATTGTTTGACCAATAGCTAAATTAGAGTAAAACATATTTCATCTTTTTTTAAAGTAGAGAGGTCAACCAATAAACTGTATATTGTATAAATTTTGGGGGGAATTTTTTTTTTGTGTGTGTGTCGTTTTAGCTGAATTCAGTTGTTCAGCTAATATTCCTGGCCCTTTTCCATACTGGTCACTTTATTTGAGATTCAGTATTTAAAGATCACATTTCTTGCTATATAGTTCTTGCTATATTGGAATGTTCCAATATAATCCCTATATAAAGACACATAGACATATATACAGTAAAGACACACCGGAGGTGTGATAGCTGTATAGCATAACCAAATCCCATACCACATCCATCACATTCTACTTTATACTTTATCATTTATATATAAATCATAATAATAATGCATTTTATTTATGAAGCACTCAAGGAAACCTTGCAAATTATTTATAATAATGCCTTAAAGCTAAGAAAACGAGGCCTGAAGCAAATGGAGAAAAACCGTGAGGGAAGAATGACATACTGTACGTTCTCTCCCCTGTCAGTCAAAGTGACACGAACCAATTGTGGGCATCTGTGAGCTCATGTATGCTGAAGATAATGTTAAGCTACCTTGTGATGTAGCATGAATAGCAGTTTGAAAAGATGCTATTAGTTGCCTTTATGTGTCTCAGAGGAAGCCCTTGCTGGCCTTCATCCTTTCCACACCATCTACCGTATGATGGGGAAAGCAGGCTGGTGGAAGGCCAAATTGGGGGAATTGTTGGAAAAAAATATTATCCATAATGAAATCAACCTGCAACTCATCATATTATCAAATGATGTTGTACTGAATCTGGATTTGATGGAATTATCTAATTTCAGATTTTAATAAAGTATGTATGAAATTAATTTGTGAATAACATGCAGTGTAGGGTTGAAGAAGACTTTAGTCAAGCTTGAGTCAAAACCAAGACCATGGCAAATAGAGTCAGAGAGTCAAGATTTCTCTTAAACTAACTTAAAGAAACCCATAAACATTGATAATATATTTTTGCACAAATAAGTCCACATGATAGACGATAGATGACAAGATTGAGACAACAGATTGACCATTGTTTCATAACACTTAGAAGAATTTTCGTTAAATTAGCCTGAATATTCATATAATAAGCAAAGAAAAGTGGGATTTCTGTCATTTTGATATACTGCTTGTTCTCCATTTAAAAAAAAAAACAGTGTTTTCTTTCTTTTAATAAGCCGCTGAAGCATGTGATGTTCGTCTACATGCACACATTAACTGTTTTGTTTAAGCATTCCCTGTAAATGCATAATTGAATTATTGTGATATAAGTTAATAATATAGTTGCTGTGTGACATTTTTAGAGTGATACACCATAAAAGACATTCATATGCAAGTAAGTATGGTGCGCTGTGACATTTTGATGGTACTCTTAAAAGTGTGAAAAGTGTGGGATCAGACTGTGGGCTGAAAGGAGACTGTGATGTTTTCTTGGGTGCCATGCAGATCTCCTCTATAAGCAGGCGAATTCCTGCACTCTGACGCTTTGATTATGATTGCTTTGATGTTGTGATTACGGCGTGGGAGTATGACACGTAACTGCACCCAAGAAAAAAGCTCATACACATTCATCCGGCAGCAGGCATTGCAGCACCGTGTCTCTTGTGCTAAAGATTTGACATTTGAAGTGTCCCTTGGGGAAGAGAGTCCTCAGAACAAAAGAGACTTAATAAGCAATGATTTTAGCCTGGTCAACATTTTCTCCCCTGGGTCACGAGGGGACTTTTTCCTTGCTTTATATCCATCATAAAATGATGGTGTGGCGTCAGCTCTGGGCTGGAGTTCAACCGCTGTTTTTTAACTCGCGACGCAGCGCAGGCAAATTTGTCCGTGTGTAATGACTCTTCGAAAGCTCACGCTTTGTACCCTTCTGGTTGCTGCTTTCACAGTGTGTCCTCGCTCACAGCAATGCCGTCTCATGAAGAATTCATAAGAGTTATATCAAACGTTGGTGCTTTTATTGGATTTCATATGAACAAAGTCATAAAACTGTTATGACCGCTAAGCGGACGCAGCTGGAACCATAACTTCGTAGCTTTCCGTATGAGCCTGGTGCAGATTC
Organism: Clariallabes teugelsi; assembly: GCA_030014215.1. NCBI lineage: Eukaryota > Metazoa > Chordata > Actinopteri > Siluriformes > Clariidae > Clariallabes > Clariallabes teugelsi. The sequence goes on along the minus strand of JAQMYG010000009.1, from coordinate 17,689,287 downwards.
CTTCAAATTCGTAAGTGAGGCTCGAGCTTGATGGAACTGTTTCTTTCTCACCCCATTCTTATTATCTTGATAATATACGTTCTGTTGATGTCCACAATCTGTGCTTTTTTTCACGGTTTCTTGTCGAAATCCGTTACAGTTCTTCATCATTCCTGGATCAGTGAAGCCATGGGAAAATATTCATGTTGAGGAAACATGAAACCAGAAACACAGTCATCATGAAAGACCACAGCTGTGTGTCTGCCTGCTTATTCATGCCTCTGGTGATGTTCATTATAGATGGATTATGTGTTTAAAAAAAGTGTTGTTTTTCTAAAATGATTGACTTGTAAAGGGATAAGTCCATAATTATATTTATGTTACAAATACACAAATATGTAAGTTAAAAGACATTTTAAAGATCCCATATTTTGCTATTCCCTTGAAAGGTCTTAGAACGCCCCCAATAATGCGCCCCCATAAGGTGTCTGTTATTTCTTCGGCTGAATTTTCTTTCTTAGGCTTTGTCCCTTTTATCCTAGGGGTCACCACATCAGATCATTTAATCCACAGGGTCTGGTTTAGGCCGGATCTTGTCACAACCCTTCTATTTTCTAACCAGGTTTGGAACTGGCACTACATGCAATGGCTGTGGGCATCGTGCATAGGGTAAAGGGTCTTGCTCAAGGACCCAGTAGTGGCTACTTGGCAGTGCCGGGCTTGGACCTCCGACCTTCTGATCAGCAACCCAGAACCTCAACCACCTCAGCTACCACTAGCCCCAAAGCTTCCGCTGAAATACTCCTCAGATAATGCATCTTTCCTGTTTCACCTCTGTGACCAACAGTTGGTGTAAATAATGCCTAAGGCCATGGCTATGACCTGGGACAAGGAGTGGTACATGTAGTTAAAGGTCCCGGTGGCGTTACGATCTATTATCATCACTCCTGTCCAGTCAGATTGCTCCATGTAAAGTAACTGCTGTATAATTAAACAACCATCTATCTGGATGTTATACATAAATATCTTTATGCAGCACCCGGAAAATAATATATGCCCTTCTCTTGCCTACTATAACTACACTTATACACTACAATATAACCATTTGTATTAATGTATGAACCCATGTAACATTTCATGCCTGAAACATACTTTCCCATAAGTAGGTGATAAATAATGCACAATTTAGCCTCAATCCTCGAACCTGAACACGATGACATATTAGACATTTTCAACAAGCCATATGTTTAACAGGAAGTTCGAATTCTTCTCTAGATGATCCTGGGGGAAGAAAAAAAAGTTCTCTCATTTCTTTTTCTTTATTTCACAATAATATTATTATATTGACAGATGATTCCGCTTTGAAATGACAACCCTGTCATGCAAATTATAGCTTGAAGGTAAGTTTTTAATTATAGACATTTTTAAAGTAAAACATCACTAGGACGTCCTGATGACATCAGGATGGATTTGCTAATTCTACAATAACGACCTTACACTTCTTTACTCCTTTAAGAGTAATATTCGGTCATTTTCAGTAAAACTGAGGCACATTTTCGAGTGCATGATTTCACAGGCGTTACAGAGATTAAAAGACACCCCAATCACTCAGTCACAGTTTCTCTTGCTCAGATTGTGATGTTGCTCTGTTTAACAAACTCTGATTGGGTTTTATTTCATCTTTACTTTATATTTTACAATCAAATTTGCATTTCAAATTGCATTTGAGCATTTGCATTCCTGACCCAGTCCCCCAGACTCACATCATCATCCGAACTAATTTACTGATTTTCTCTATTGTTTATCAGACAACAGCGTGATTACATTGCAGCTATGAGCTTGAAACATCAACAATATAAGTAAAATGCATCTTTTTCATGTTTTACTTGATCTGTTGACTTCCATCCGCAATCATCTTCACGGTACCATGACTTACAGATCATACACAACTGCTCAACAGCGGGACGAACCTTAGTCAACAATACTAGGGATGATTTTTTGTTGTAAAATATACTAATTTCCTGATGTGACTGCATGATTCTGGTTTAGATTTAATACAGGGATATAATTACAAATTCATAACAGTCGCCATAACTCTGCAAGTGAGGGTGCGAAGTTTGCGGTTCGTGTTATAGGTAGGTTATGAGGTTAGTGTTCATATCGTTTCTTTATTTGAAGTTGAATAAAATTCAATGACATTGTCCTTCATTATTGAAACTTACATCCATACAAGCAGCAAACCATCGAGAGACTGGCAACATGTCACATGACCTGCATCATTGCCTGCATTTCCATTTTTCTCTAATTTGGTGTTGATCACAGGAAAGCAAAAAACACTGGGAGGAAAGTGCTGTCTGCTCTCTACCACATACATGAATGGATTTCCTGGCCACAAACAGCTGTAGCATCATTAGGATTTTGTTAATGATGAGAAGATATACAAGACGATCTATAGACTCAATTTATCATTCGATTCAATTTACTCACTCATTCATCGTCTATACCGCTTTATCCTGTATACAGGGTCGCAGCGGGCCTGGAGCCCATACCAGGAGACTTAGGTGGGGTACCATACCATACTAGGGCCCAAGGTGGGGTACACTCTGGACTGGGTGCCAATCCATCACACTCACACACACACTATGGGCAATTTAGAAAAACTAGTTAGCTTAATCTACATGTCTTTGGACTGTGGGAGGAAACCGGGGTCCCCAGAGGAAACCCACCAATGTCGGGGAGAACATGCAACTCCATACATACAGACCCGATGCAGGAATCGAACCCAGACCCTGGAGGTGCAAGGCGAATTAAAATTTTATTTGTCATATACGCAACCATATTATGATTCGCAGTGAAAAGCTTACGTCGGAGCGGTCACAATGGCAGCTGACCTCACCAGCGCCATCTTGGAATCCATCAGCAAATATTTAATTAATTTATAGACTGATTTATGTATATATTTTTTTTTTGGTTTGCAATTTTTCTGGACAGTCTCAGACAGCTCAATGCTAAGGAGATCTCGCAAAACACAATTTCGAATTTGGACTTGACTGATGCGTTTGTTGCCATGTTGTTGAAAGGCTTTTAAACATAATCTGACAACTTGTTGTGAATCCTTTGATAAGCTGCTTAATAAGATTCTATAGATGGTTTGTAGAGTGTCAAATTTTAACTTTCCAAATAAAGTAAAACCAGATTTCTTAAATCACTACATCAGTGGTGTTGAACCACTTAGTCAACATGACAAGCACTCACATGGTGCAACAGACTGGAAAACATACGAGAGACGGCAAATCCTGTCTGCTCCCATCCGGGTCAGAACCTGACATGTCAGTTTTTTTTGTTTGTTTGTTTGTTTTCCTCTGGTCATGCAACACATGCTCATCATAACGTACTTTTCTACTATTTATCCAAAATAAAAGTACAAGGAACCATACAAAACGTTCTTTTTTTTTATACATTGCCTCTACTTCTTAAACGATTTCATCAGATTTAATGTAACAGACAAACCAGCTCGACACGAATCCTTCACACTGTCTTCTTGTGGCCTGGTTTTAAGCGTCAGCTTCACACGCTCACAGTTGGTGGCCTGTCACAGTAACCATGTGTGTTTTTGTGTTTTCGCTGTTGTCAGAGCTGATTATTTTAATTTCGTTATTTTAATAACACCCTTATCACCTGCTTACACTGTCAGCAACTCCCCCCGGTAATCTCAGAGCCTTCTGCAGCTGAAGCCTGGTACAGAATTCTGACCAACAAAAACATGCCAGTCGCTGCCAAGGGACTGACCGGTGACTGGCATACACGGGTTTAATAACAAATAATGGTTTTAATGAACAGCTCCTGAGGGAGTGTGATGGAGTGATATACTGTAGAGGAATATAAGAGTGTACATTATGGCAAACAATTACCGACATCTTTAACGACCCCTGGTTATAGATTCATATCTAATGTGTGTTTGAGGACAGAGTCTGTTACAGACAGACACACACGCAGGCCTGATGACACAGACACACTGCTCAAAGATAATGACTGATGGTAGATGTTATTTGAGTCTATGATATTGCTGAAAGATTTATACAGGAGATGTAGTGAAGAAGGAAGAAATGGAAAAAAGAAAGGAAGGAAAAAATGTGAAGAAAGTGATATGTTGGTTTTGCTAATTATAATGAATATAAAAGAATGAATTAAATAAAGAATGAAGGATGGAAAGAAGTGATAGTTTGGCATTGCTGATAGTAAATAGGAGAGGAGGAAGGAAAGAAAGTAAGAAAGAAAGATTAGAGAGGATAGGAATAAATAAATAAATGATGGACAGAAAAAAAGAAAAAGAAAGAATGGATGGATGGGAAGAAAAAAGAAAGATAGAAAGAAAGAGGAAAATGAAAGAAAGAATGATGAAAAAGAAGAAGGAAAGAAAAATAAAATAAAGAATGGATGGGTGGGAAGAAAGAAAGAAAGAAAGAAAGAGAGAGAGAGAGAGAAATGAAAGAAAAATGGATGAAAGAAAGGGAGAAAGAAAGAAAAAACGAAAGAAAGAAAAAAAGAAAAATGAAAGAAAAAAAAACGAAAGAAAGAAAAAAATGAAAATGAAAGAAAAAAGAAAGAAAGAAAGAAAAAAAGAGAAAAATGAAAAAAATGGATGAAAGGAAGGAGAAAGAAAAAAGAAAGAAAGAAAGAAGCAGAAATAACAGTGAAAGATGTAGAGAAACAGTACTCAATGGGAAAAAGAAAAATAGAGGCAAAAACAGGTGAAGGTAAAAAATGTAATGTAATATAAGCAAGAAGAAAAACAAGAGGGCATAAGGAAGAAGCAGTAAAGAAAAGGCCGCCTTAGTGTGGATGTGCACAGTAAGTAACAGTGCTGCCGATTGGTCGGCTGTGGCGCACATTGTGACATCACAAGTGACAGCTGGAATTCAAATCTTGTTCACGACTCAGGAGGAACTTTTTATCTACTTTAATCTTAAAAAAATAAAACAAGCTGCGCTCGCACTTAACTAACTAGATTTGCAAAGCCACTGGTATGAGAGCTCTGAGCTTGTGACATCACTGCTGGTGCACTAATCCCCAATCTGTTTGTCCAGCTGTCTGTCTGTCAGTCAGTCAGTTTATGTCATTTCTGTCACTTTACACCCTGTTAAAGACGTCTCAGAGCTGTATGCTTTTGCACCGACAACAGTCTCAAATGTCAGACGGGCTTTTCTGTCGATCCATCCTGTGTTTAGAGCTCGGAAGTCATGTCGCTGTGAAGGGAGGGCAGTCCTCTGTAGACCGTCTCTCAGAAGTCTGTGGCACTCTTAATTTTTCATGAATGGACTGACACAGGGTGCGTCTCTTGCACCACTATCGCTTAATATTTCCTTTTGTGTTTGTGTATTTGTGTGTTTTTAAAGTAGGTGTGCCAGCGTGTGGAAAAGTGTGTGGAAGACACCAATTGGAAATGGAAGCCTTTTAGGCATGCAGCTGGAACTAAGTCCTGCATATTTATCCTGGCCACTGGGAGCAGGCCGAGACTAAGCGTCTGGTGCTAACTGGACCATGTTAAGTCCTCAGAGAGCTGTACTGCATGTTAGTCAGGCAGATAGAGTGCCAGAATCACTTGCTAACTGGACCATACCATCTTCTGTGAAAGGTGTGCGCAGTCGTTCATGGATGAGGGAGTCCAGATTTTGCATCTGGAAATAAAACGATGACAGGAAGAGTTGCGTTTGAAAACACACACACAAACACAGCTGACAGTTTACAATCTGGAGAGCTATATAAAAAATTTCTTAACTTCTCATGACCAACCTGTATGAATTATTATAAGATTTCTTCCTGGGTGCTAGCCATTCCTTTATCTTTTACTTTTCAATTTACCGTACGCTGCTACGTACAGTACATGGTTTATTACTGCTATCAAACCCCTCCAAATCTTTGAGGGTCCTTACAGACATTTTATACACTTGTAACTACATACCTTTTCAGATAGTTACCTGGTATTTACTTAACAATTCATAGTAGTTACTAAATAATAAAGCAAGAATTTTAAGCGGTTGTGTTACATCCAAGGTTTAACTATTCGAAGAAACCCTGTAGTGGTCATGTAGATGTCACTTTGGGGCCTGGAGCCTATCCAAGGAGACTTATGGCATGAGGTGGGGTACAATCCATCGCAAGGCACACTTACACACACGCTCAATCACACACTACGTTTTAAGGTGAAAATCCGTATTGCGAAATGCATTTTCCTATAGGACATAATGTAAATGCAGATAATCCGTTTCAGCCACACAAAAATATTACCAATATTACCAATTTCATCCACTATAATCATATTTTTGCATAGAAAAACAATCAAAACTTTCAGAAAAGACAAGTAAAATATGAAATGAATAGACATTAACCTCATTTAACCTTTATTTATGATTCTGTTTAAAAATCAAACTGAAAGTGGCTCCATTTTCTTCTTGCTGCCATACTTCATAACATTCTTGGCACCCATATGCTCGTGTGCTTAGGTACCTCTTGGTACTGTATATACAGTATACACGCACATTATTAAAAAGCTATTATACTACACTGTAAAAAATGTTCGTAATTCTAACAGTAAAATACCGTATAAATGCTATAGAATAAAACCGTATTTCACAAAACTTGGGATAACCGTAGAATTTACAGTGAAAAACTGTAATTAGTTTTACAGAGT
>JAQMYG010000009.1:17636621-17661981 GCA_030014215.1 Clariallabes teugelsi | reverse complement strand
CATCTCCACATCATTGCATTCAGTTTTTATTCACAATTTGTTTAGTGTCCCAACTTTTTTGGAATCCGGTTTGTACTTTATATTTCACTACACATGCTACTGCACCTACTTTATTTGTAATTTTATGTTTAAGTGCTACTCTTGACTGCTCTTCATGTCTTATACTTGCCTACATACTTCAAACTGTTCAGACACTACTATCTGCGCAAATCCAGTAAATCCTATGAATTTACTTATTCCAAATTTTACAACTCATATCTGTAGTTCATTTACTTACCTTTAGGCACACATATCATTCTCGTACCCATTAATTCACACGATTAATATAGTGTTTGTAAATAATCTGCTTTTGTTAATAATTTCTTTCCCATTTCTCCTTCCCTCATATTGTTTAATATATAAACTTTTATATTGCATAGCTGCAGAGTACCTGAGGCTCACTACAAGCATTTCATTACTATTATTACTACTTTTGTTAACTTTTTTGCACATGATAAAAAAACTTGAAACTTGAACTTAAACTTGAAACTAAAATACATGGTCTTTCTTCTGTCTTAAACTTGTCAGAAATCTGATGATGGGAAATGCAGATAAACCTTTTGCAAGTCTACATAGACAGCTCTCATCAACTGAGTATACTGAATATGCAGAACACAATGTTTTGTGAAGTCTAACAAGCTTATATTTTTAGTTACTTCAGCTAAGACGTACAGAAAACAGCGCGCTGGCTTTCATCTTCAGTTTCAGATGTCGATAAAAAGCTGCAGGTAGTCTATAGTGTTCCAAAATGCTATAATAATTAAGAAAAATATATTTTTTTAAATGTTTCTCAATATGAAATGAAATGCCTATTAGAAAGTTTTCACAACAATAAAAAGATTACAGTTAAACTAAATATTAATTACACAAAGTGTACAGAATATAAATATGAAATTGTAAACTGTGAGGTATAAAAATATAAATGTGTAAAAATATGGTGTGTGTGGGTATGACAGCTGCAGTATGATTAAATGTGAAGTATGAAATGAAAGTGTCCATGTTCCAAATTGCAAGTTAGTCCTCATTTTATGTGTGTGCAAACAAGAATAGAATATGTGCAACATATCAGCGGTAAGCATCTGAGCAAAGTATCAAGTAACGTCCTACATTATGACTGGTGTGTAAGCAGGAATGTAGGGTTTATGTGTGTAGTGTGTGGAGGAAACAAAAGCAAATCCAATCAATTTAGTCCATCATGATGTTCTGGTTGAGGGCCCGAATAGCCTGCGGGAAGAAGCTTCTCCTCAGTCTCTTTGTGTTGGCCTTCAGGGAGCGGAAGCGCTTTCTTGACCGCAGCTGAAAGAACAGTCGATTGTCGGGTTGGCTGGCCTTGGTCCAACACCTCCTGCTGTATGCAGGTCAGGGTGCTCAGTGTGGAGGATCGCGGTGGTAGGGTGGTAAAGAAGCTGTCGTGCCTTATTCACCATGACGGGTCCTGCATGATGTGAACACCGAGGTTCCAGAAGCTATCCACTCTCTCTACTGGGTTTATTGTTGATGACGGGGACCTGGTAGTTCCCCTTCTGCTTTGTGCCGAAGTCCACTATCAACTCCTTTGTATTGCTGACGTTCATGATGACGTTCAGCACTTCAGATTTTATCTCCTACTAGTAGGCCTTCTCGTTGTTGTCAGTGATCAGGCCCATCACGACGGTGTCGTCGGGAAAATTGTGGATGGTTGTGGAGTTGGTAATGGCATGAAAATATGTGTACAGTGAGTAGAGCAGGGGGCTCAGGGCACAACCCTGAGGGGCTCCAGTGCTGAGTTATGACAGTCAGGAAGTTGGAGATCCACTGACACAGAGGTTGAATGACTCCCAGGTCCTTCAGGTTTGTGGTGAGCATGGAGGGAATTATAGCATTAAAAGCTGAACTACTGCATTTTAATATAATTCTCCTTCCTGGTGTCCAGATGTTGTGTGTAGGAAGTGCGAGACAAACAGCTATGGTGACATTTGTTCAGATAATCCACTGTTGTTGACTGTACAGTACAACAGATATTAAACCATCTATAGACTTTACAACCTGCCAACTAACTTTCCTCAACCACACAGTAATTACTCATGTTTAGTAAATGTACATGCATACTCTGCGGATTTCTATCAACTTGTTGCTTGTCCTTTTATTATATAAAAACTTGTTATTCTAAACATTACTATATTAAGCTGCATTAATGAAGTATACACTACTGCTCACAAGTTTGGCAACAAATTTCTTTGCTTTTGTTTAGTGATTTATTTTCTACATTTTACAACAATACTGGGGATTTCAAAACTATGAAATAACACTTATGTTATTAACTATGAATTAAATTAAGTAATGTAACAGTCCGTTGTTATTTTAGACACGGAGGTCAGCCTTTCTGGCACTGCTCTTGCAAGAACAGTATTGTCAAGTGCATTTGCAAAACTCATCAAGCGCCATGATGAAACTGGATCTCATGAAGACCATCCCAGGAAAGCAAGACCAAAACCTACCTGTGCTGCAGAGGAGAGGTTAATTTAGAATTAGCAGCCTTAGAAATCACCAATTAACAAACAGCACCTCCGATTAGAGCCATTATGAAGGCTTACCAGATCATGAGTAGAAGATATATCTCACATTAAATGTTCAAAGGAGATCATTGCATATTTCGGGCGCCTTCAGCATTTCTTTACAATGTAGATAGAAATAAAAATCAGGAACGATCATGTGATCCCGAACTTTTGAGCAGTAGTATATATGAACTGTACAGTGACTAAAGCGACAATACAAATAAAATGTAAAACATGATAGAGTACAGGTAATCAGATATTATTTTCAAATGTCTGCTTAAATAAAATATTTTCCTTATACAGGCACAGATATGACTGCCATCATTGAGTCATCATTGAATCACCTGGCATCATCCAGTATATACAGCAATTCAAAGTGAATGTGAATTGCTTCTTAGTTTCCATGAATCATGGATCATCATGGATGTTAAAGACAAAACATTGTTGTTACACCTTGTCGTCCATTTTATAATCAAGGAAAAAAAAGAATAAAAAAAAAATCGAAAAATGTGGTGGCTGGATAAAGCACACGTTTAAGAAAAATGACTCATTGAACTACGGCTAGCTTTTGCTATTTTGAGTGCACAGTTTGACCTGTTCAGACACTTTGCTGGCTGGTCTGGACCCTGGAGCCTTGCTATACAGTTTCTCTCACTCAGAGTCCAGAGTAATTCTTAAGAATTCATTCAAAGATTAAATAGATTAAGCTTTTACTTTCATTTTATTTATTTATTTTTGTGAACGGCCTGAAGAACATTATTAAAAGCTGCAAAACAGCATCCAGTTAAACAGTTAAACATCACTGTATCTATGGAGACTCATTTTTGTTTGCAGCCAGATTGATTTAAAATCTGCTTCCTGATTAATGCCAAGTTTCTTTCCTTTACAGTGGGACAGGTTGATGTTTGAAACTTGGCATGTTTTTCATGCTGTTCATTTGCATTTCTTCTCAGGAACAGTTTGCCTTCATCTTCGAAGTCGTCCAGTCCTGGGGCTATTCTGATTGGTTCCACAGGGCCGTTACAGTCAATATGCACCGTCTGAAAGCCTGCCTTGGAGCCCCGATTAGTTAGAAACGATCTAATCCCTGATTCATTTATTTCCCCTCTCATTTTGGACATCAGTGAAGCTCTATTGAGACCTGCAGGAGCAGTTTGAGACAGAAAGCACGCAGCAATCGATAGAGCTCCGTAATAACGTTCAAGATCACTTGCCAGGCTGTGCAGGTCTTTTTCTCTGTGTAATCGTCAGATTTGCTGTGTCGGTCATATTCGAAAGGGTGTTTAAGTGCTGTTGGTGAATCAAAGCTTTGCCACTGTGCTCCGTCTCCACGGTGAGGGTCTTCACACGAGCTAAGCCAAAAATCACAATGGTGGACAGCTTCTTTTTTTTTCTTCTTTTTCTTTTCTTTTCTTGGCTGTCGTATCAAACTGCACCCTTTCCCACCCACTATCTTTATCTGAGTCTGTGTGTCTGTCTCTCCTTCCTTACGCTGGCTAGGAGACAGCTGTGTGCGGTTTTAATTGACGGGGTCACTCAAGCTCTTCAGCAGAACATCTTTGAATTGCTAATTAAACGAAGGCAGGCTGGAAATGCGGGGGAATGAGAGGATTGACTGCTCCTCCACACACCATCTCATCTGCGTTCCGCTTCTTTGTGTCTGTCTGCGTGTGCGTTTTTGTGCGCGCGCGTGCAGGTGTACCGTATGCCGCACTGATGAGGAAACCGTTGGGGTTGCCAGTTAAACGTAATTTTAATGATTAGGATTTGTAGAAATGTTTTGCATAAAATCCTACACTCACAAACTCACACGATGCTCCTGTGGCATGTTTTTTTTCTCTTTTTTCTGCACAGGTTTTCTGTGTGTGCTTACACACACACACACACACACACACACACACACAGACATTTTTGTGAAATTCACAACAGCACAGCTGTTGTTGTGGGTGTGGGTGTGGGGAGAGGTATCAGGAGGCTCTCAGGAGAACAGCGACATTAATAACAGTAAGTGGATAATGTCCTGACTCAGTTGAGCATTCGGATGGAGGCTTAGCTTCGGCTTAAATTCAGCAGAGGGGGTGTCAGGAGCACATATCAGCCTGATACGATCGACTCATTTTTGCTACAGCTATTTTCACCTCGAAACAACGCGCCATTCCTTCATGGCTCAGGAAGAAAAAAAACAAAAACATTAAGCTAAACTCACTGACCTCTGGGTTATCATAAGGTCACATCAGCGGCATAAGGATTCATTATGAGTGACCTCTCCGTCAGCAGACCAGACTCGGTGTTTGGATTTATTGCTAAATGATTGAGTGCTCGTCTTGGGTTCATAATAATAATAATGCATTCTCATTCTGTTACTGATGTATTGACGATTCTTACACACATGCTCGGACATGGATAAACTGTATTGAGTCTATTGAATATTGATTATTTAATTGTTCATATATTTGATTGACTATTGATTTTACAGAAATGAAGGACTTGGTGTGTAACAGCATGGAAATAATCACACAGTATCATGGAGTCTGGTCGAAATTTAGCTCACTGTCCACTATTTCAAAATATCACTAATAATGCATTTTTGTCTATTATTATCATTTTTCTATTTTTAGTTTAGTGGTTCTCATCATAACCAATCCCTTAGAACTTCCTTATATCATACTACTTCAACCTTCTAACATGTTCTTATGCGTATATTAAAACCAACTATTTTTGGGGTTCCCCTTGTGCCACCAGGGTGGCTCTGGGTCATCAGGGTGTGGCTCTACTGGACTTTTGGGACGTTAACGGAGGATCCTTTGGGTGCTATGGTTTGCAGGGTGGGGCCTCCATGGGAGATTTGGGAGTGTGCTGTGGTATCTGGCACTGACATGTCACTGGCGGATCCTTTGGGTTCTGTGGATTGCATGGTGGGTGTTCTGATACCTTTCTTTCAGCAGTTTGTGTTGCATTGGCTTCTCTGTGGGATGGGGCCGGGCAGGCTGGCCTTTGGTCCCCACGGGTGTAGACAGGGTCCAGACCTGGACAGGGTGCCAATCCATCGCAGGGCACACACACACACACACACACTCACACACACTCACACTCACACTCTCATTCACACACTACGGGCAATTTGGGAACGCCAATTAGCCTAACCTGCATATCTTTGGACTGTGGGAGGAAACCGGAGTACCCGGAGGAAACCCACCAAGCACGGAGAGAACATGCAAACTCCATGCACACAGAGACGGGAATCGAGCCTAGCCGGGAAATCGAACCCGGACCCTGGAGGCTCAAGGCGACAGTGCTAATCACGCCACCACCGTGCTGCTAATCGACAATCAGTGTAATTCAATTCAACTGGCTGTGGTGCTAATTTTATGCCGGATTCATGTATTGTTTTGGCTAAACAGCACTCCACACTACTATTTTGTAGTTGTTCTGCCACCATTCCTATACCATTCATCTTACAGTATATTGACACCATGATAAATACAGACAATGTAAGAGATTTGATGAAAATGTATTCTCACAAATACTGTACCTTGCTTGGAAGTTCATGTGGGAGATTTATTTTAGTTTATTTCATTGCTTTTGGTTTAATTATACAGTATGTTTATACTTTTACAGCAATTCCATGCTACATTTTTCATGTCATGAAAATTTCCAACCATTTCACACTAGGGTCTATACAAGTGTCGGAGATGTGCCCAAATTTTTCTGAATGCATTTCTACCTACGACACGTGTACCGTACGAATGATCACGCCAGACTAGAATTTTGGCGTGTTTTCCTGTACTGTAAGACTAACAGAAAACCTGTTCACTTTAATCTCACAGATAATTGAAGTTTAAGTTCACTTGGTGGAGTGTAAATAAATGTTTATGCAAATGACATTTTTGTGAAATTCCTTAATAAATGTTTTAGGCAAAGCTGTTTGCAGATCAAGATCTGCTTAATTAGCCCTTCTTTGAAATGGGAATGCTTCTTCGTTCGGAAGAATTTGTGCTTATGTTTTGTAAGTGTACTGTACTGTAGATGTGCGAGGTTAATGGTGCGTGAACGCAAGAAAACTTGGGATGAGGTTGCATAAAACTTCATAACAGCTTTGGTAAGACTTTTCCTCATGCCTGTCTCAGCCTTTAGCTTTTATTGTTAGAGCGTAATGCCTTTGTATTTGTTTTGTCTACAGTCAATAAATATGCGATTATATAAATGCAGATTCAACACTACACTACGCTGTAGAGCTAAGCTCTTAGAATTCCATTATAGGTACGTTTTCTAAACAAGTAAATACGTTTCTTTGTTTTTTTGTCGGCATCAGTAGACATGTGCTGTGTGTAGTTAATAGAGAATAGAATGGAAATGCTGGAATATACCCTGTATGTATTCCAGTATATGGTTGTGACACTTATACAGTAAATATCATTTTAAAGGAAGACTTAATTAACATTGTTTTGGAGTATTTAATATTCTCATTTTGTGTTTGTGTGAATAGGCACACTTATCATGGTACTGTATGCCGTTATATTGCTAAAGTGTCACGACCCTATGTAATTATTAACAAAATACTGAAGCAACGAAATCAATATATTGACAGAAAACAAACAAAAGGCCGTCAATCCCACACCAGACTCATTTAAAATTCCATAATATCATCTCAGCATGGCGAGTCCTACAGCATAATGTAAGATATTTGTGAGAAGGTTTCTGTAAAAAGGCACATTTTTGGCAAGAATTGCAAAAATTTTTTTGTGTAAAACTGTTAATGTTAGATTACGGATGGACGAGTCAAAAATTATCCGCACCCTGGCTGTAGAATTAATTTTAAGTAACTTTTAGAAAAGAAAAATACATAACTTTTCGACATAATCTTCTTGCTTTTCAACACACTTCATCCATCTGTCAACAAGCTTTGGTTTTGCCCTGGCTGCGATCCAGCCACGAATGCACAGCTGTCTTCACTTCTTCATCAGAAGTGAATCTTCATCCTTGTAGAACTGCTTCAAGGAGCAAGATCAGGACTATAGGGCGGATGGTTTAACACTTCAAAAATGAGTTTTTTTGCAGTGTCGACAATGTTGGCCGAAGTGCCCAGACGTGCATTGTCACAATTGTTCCTGATAAAGTTCCAATACTGGCCCTTGATTTTTATTTATTTATTTATTTTATTTATTTATTTATTTATTTAACAATGCCCTTGGTCCATACCACTTTCAAGTGCAATCTCTGACTTACCCATATAACTTGTGCAATACCTTTTCCTTTTCCCTCACATGTCCAATATCTGTATATAGAATTATGTTTAATGCGCAACTAAGGATTTACTAAGGGTTTTTTTTTTGTCTAATTTATTACTCTTTCCTTTCCTCCTGGAAAACAACTGTAAGCAACTGTAACCAAGTATAAGCAATTTTCCTCTGTGATTAATGAAGTTCTTTAAATCTTGAATCTTGAATCTTGATAATCCCAGATAACTGTAAGCACCAATTTTCCAGCTGATGGTCGACTTTATCTTGAGGATGTTTTCGTTCCATACTCTGCCGTTTACTCTCAGGCCTGTAGTTATGAATCCATGTTTCGTCACCAGTCATGAATCTCTTTAAGAAACTTTCACCTTCCTTAAAGTATCGTTCCAAATTTTGTTTTCAGATATCCAAAAGCTTCTGTTCATTCTTTTTCTGTGAGTTGTTTCGGCACCTCATATAATGGTTAACATTATAGCCTCATTTCACATTTCCTGGATGGCGCTAGATATTTTTTTATGTAGTACTAAAATATATATAAGGTTTAATGAGGTTGGTTACGTTTATCCTGTTCGTGATGAGGCAGTGTCTGGGTGATTTTTTCTGGGTTTAAATAAACAGAGAGAGAAAAGTCTAATTAAAACTGAAAAATGAAAAAAAAAATTATATGTGTTTAAAACTCCTTATCTGTATTGGTTATTGGCTAGTGATGGGAATAAAAGATGTTAAATGTTTGCTTGCTCCTCAGACTTTTACTTTTATGTTACATTATTACAAACACCACATTTAAATACATTAATCTTTTATTCACATGAACTCTTGTGAATATTTGTAGATCTTTCGAATGAAAAGAGCTTGTGATGATATATTGCACATGCAGCATTCCTGCATATTTAATGATAATGATTAAACCTGGGTTATTCTGCAGTATAAACAGTGTTTCTCCTGCTAGATCAATAGGTCAGCCCACCTCTTGGCCAAGGCGTAGTAGTGATCTTATCTCATCCTCTCTATATCGAACACAGTGTGGGAACCGCCTACACGCACCGGCTCTGTTTCAGCACAGCGCTACACAGGTTAAATTATTGAAGGTGATTTCTGGATGGGGGGGCATCAATTGCTCGATGGCAGGCTGGTGGTGTATACATCACTGTGACAGAGAGAGTTAAGAGTCTGTCAGAGACGCCGCTTATTCTCTTCTGAGTTAATGAGGACGTGATAAAACATGGCGTTGCCTCCACTTCGATCAGATCTAGGTTAATTGAGAGATTTTGGGTTCACTGAGACCGCTCACTGATTATAGCCTGCACTCACGTTTGCCAAATTTGACTTGGGAAAAAAAAAAAATCTTGCTGGTGCAACAACAATTAGCATACAATTTTACCCTAACATGGTCTGTCTGGACATTCACACATGCCGCCAGGAAACCAACAGTATTGATTCCTCATTAATCACTGTTGCTTCCAGTGTAGTCTTGTAGTGGGGGGTTGGATACCTATTAAGTTAAACACATCACCCAAAAAAGGGTCACAGATGTGCTTAGCAGCAGGCATTTCACTTTTACAGGTTCCAAGAGACAAGCTTTTGTATCACAAACCTATTCTGCTAACCAACGTGCTTTCCATCTTACAGTACATAGGAAAGTCTGCCCCAATACCTAACACGTTCGGGAAACAGTAAATAAAAAGTACTGGCAAGTTGAACATTAATTAACATTTATCAGTGGTATGTAAAACCCAGAATATAACCCTCGCTATAATGAAGCCAACATTAGTATTTTGCTGGTAGGGTAATGGTGCATTCATAACCAAGCAGGAAAGTCTTGAAATTCAGTGTAGGAAAATGACCTTTGAATAGATATCCAATTCATAATGGATACATTTTGTCATATTATACAATCATATGCTACAAGATCTTCAAATACAGAAAGATGGTTGTATAATAAAATGGGTTCAATTGTTTTGTAGAATATCATCGATCAAATTGGCCGCTTTTTTAGTCAGCAATATGTAGTGAATTATTACATCTTTCACAGAAGCCAAACTAACATGTACTTGCTGTGAGCTTCACTTAATCCTATCTCAAACAGTCAAGGTCGTGGTTAATACTCTGATGTGGGAAGTATGGGGGTGTTCGAGTCAAACCATGACTTGTGATGAAATTTCACATGAATGAGTACAGTGTGGTGATGATGCAGTAAAACAACTGAATTGTACAGTACAAAAGACTGATTGTCCAAGGTCGCTTAGAGCCCACTGCATTCGTTACCATCGACATTCAGCATGTGGAATATTTTCATTGTTGAAAATCGAAGGATATCTTGTCGCCAAGTTGCACAGAGACGCATCTGTCTGTGGGAACTGTACACACGATCATTCCCGTACACCACTTGCACATTACAGGAACTCATCTGGGAGTTTTCGGCACATCCACTGTACAGTCCTGACCCTGCTCCACATGTTTGGAGCATTAAAGGAGTTCCTGCAAGGAACGGAGGCAGTCTGATTACGGCTCTGGCGGAATGAGAAATCTTTCTACCTGGATGGTATCCAAGCACTAGCGTAACGATAAGTGCATTAATGTAGCAGGGGATTATATCGAGAAATAAAGGTAGTTTTCACCCTTATAAATGTGTTCTGTTCAATCCAAAATCCCGGTTTTACTCGAACACCCCTTGTAGACATTCTGATTTGGATCCTTGTTGTACTTAACTAGTTGCAGTCGCTGCATAAATAATAAAGTCCTGATGCCATCATTAGACATGCATATTCCATACTACAGTATAAGCCTTGACTGTACTATTTATTTATTGCAGACTCTGCTTTGTGTGTATGTGTGTTTAAGTGTATGAGGGTGTGTTTTCTCAGGTGCGGGCATATTTTAGTGTTCATATCACAGGCATATGTGATTAATTTGATTCATTTCCAAAGTCACCCAACCACGACTGTTGCTCATTCTTTATCACAGCACAGTGTATCACACATGGAGGAAAGAGGAAAGATCTACCTTCTTCCTTATACTGTACATGAACTCATCTGTAGATGCCTGTGATTGGTGAGGATCGCTGTGATGGACGTGGTAGAGAGAGTATGCCATCTTTCCCACCCGGAAAGACCATCCAATTTCACTTCCTATGGCATTATTGGGATTTCAAATACCCAACCTCCTGAGAATATAGTGAATACGTTACTGTTGCACCATGATGGAGTGCAACCCAAAAGCATTTTTGGTGTATTTTCACCCAGTTGCCAGAAATTAACATGCCCACCTTTTAAAATCTCTGTGTGAAATGACATTTTCAGACTCAGTATGGCTCATAATTGCCCCATCTTTTGGGACTCCCTTTTTAGCATAGACACAAAGGTAATATGGAAACCCAGGTTCGTAGATGTACAGCACAATTCAGTAACAGTAAATAGGTCATTCCACCTAACCGCTTCATAAAATACAACTGACTAACAAATAACTAAGAACAAACTGCTCGATTTTAGTTATTCAGTCTGAATTAATGATTAATAATGCAATTACCAAACTGATTAAAAGGTGTTGATTAATTTTTTTTGCAACGGCAGCGATGATTTAAATTCCATTTCCAAATTACTGTGCTGAATTTAATAGGTTATGGCTTCTATAGTAACAGATAATTGACAGGAACAAACATGAAGGACACTACACATGATTTAAGGCTACATAAAGAAGATTATACAAGTTAGTTCCAACCCAAGTAATCTGATTGGACGAGGGACATTCCATGCACTGGGACGTTTAACTATATGCATCACTTCACGTCACAGGTGTTCTAACAATCGTTAATTGCACTAACTGCACTATGTCGCCAGCATGTGTGAATGTAGGTTGGTACGGTCTACCACAGCTGTCTACCAAAACACACATTCAAAACCAGTCATGAAAGCACGTTCAGCAAAAAAACACATCTGTTACGGTTATGACAACACTTTGTTTTTTTTTGCCTCCTTAGTAACTGCTACAGTTATTTAAATTGTCTCTACACTGTCCTCGCTGTTCTGTTCATGGATAATGCAAGCTACAAGGCTGAAGCCCAAATCCCTCTCTAACTCCTGATCAAGGGCACTACTTAATGTCAGGAACAAGGGTTCGGACACCCTACATAGTGCACTAGCTTTCCATTGAACACGATTTGGGATTCAACCCCAGAACCCTGGAAGTTTAAAGCAGAATAAGTAGAAATAAGTAGAAATGTGGTTTTTGAACATGGTTTGTCCTCATCACCTTTTGGCCACATATTACCATTTAGAATCTACTTTCACCCCTGTTAATTCCACTGAATGTTGGTCGCTAATAGTCAGTCACCAGCTCACCTCTACACAAGTCCCTCCAGTCAAGGAAGGATCAAAACGACTGTTTAAATGTACATATGTATCTTCGACCCACGCCTGCATCACAGCTGTGCTATTATATTCAGCACAACGGCACTCCCTATCATGTGATATTGCTTAAATATCTGATCATCAATGTGGTGAAGTTGAGTATACGGAAATGTTTATTAGTCAGTAAGTTCTATGCCACAGGAACGTCTTCAGGGTTTATTGGTAACATAAGACGCCGTGTTTTTGTCTCAACACTCCCTTTCAATATTGTGTTGAAACAGCAAACTCTCTTTCGCCATTGTAGAGAAGGAGAATTGACTTATATATTCACTACAAGAAAGAAGACAGAAAATGTCATTCTAATTCAGCTAGCTGGTTATCGCTACTAAAATAATGGTGTAATATCTATAAGTGAAATCTTATCATGTGGCATTCTGGAAATGTCACTTCACTAAGTCGTCGATGCAGACTCTCCCTATAAAGGAAATGAGAAAATTGTGCTTTAGGTGATTGCATATAACTTAAAAAGAATCCAATATAAAGATGTGTTTAAGTAGCGTTTTTTTTTATACAGTATCAAGCCTGCAGTGTATATAATGCAACCTTATTACAGAGTTTTGCTTTATGATCATAAAAAATAAACCGTTATTTGCTTGCATGGACTACGCTGCTTTGTAGCATTTTATTATTTACACAAGAACGGCAACACTCCTTACCATGTGTTCGACTGCGCTCGGTTCTGCCTCTCCTCTCTCCAGATGGCACTGTCTCTCTGATCTCTCTCCCGGTGCCACTCTCTTATGCTGCATCTACCCACCTCTCTCTGTCTCTGTCTGTCTCTCTCTGGAACGGCGGACCAGCACCAGATGTTGTGGAGTGTGCTATGGCAGTGGGGTCTGTAGAGGACCAGCTGGGCTCCTAGTGCAGTGGTTGAGCTAATGAATATGGTTGTGCTAGAAGTTTGCTCTAAGCCAGTGGCATATGACAGCTGCAGGACCACTCTCTAGGGAAGGTGTGTGTGTTAGTGTGTGTGTGCGTGTGTAGGGAGTCACCAGCACCAATAAAGTGCCTGCGTGCAGCCTCCCGATCTCCGCACCTCCTCCTTCGTCCTTTCATTACAAAGACGGCGTACAGGTACCAGGGGTCCTCTCTGGAGAACAGCAACATTAATAACATCATCACCTTTTAACTTTCACCCTTGATCTCTCTCCCTGTCTCTCTCTTCCATCTTTCACACTGTCTGTCTCACTCTCTCACTCCCACTCATTTTTTTCTCCTACTTTCTTGCCCATCCTCCTCCTCCTCCTCCTCCTCCTCTTCCTCCACTTCCATCCCAAATTACGTTCCATGTGCGGTGCTGACTTATTTAACAGTGTTGGGTTAGCAGGGCTACGTATTAATTTATTACCGCTCCCTCAAGAGACAAACGTTACAGAGATGATTCTGGTGAAGTGCTGGAAGAAGGGAGGGAATGGGGGAAGCGGGGGGGGGAGGGGGGGACGTTTCAACAGAATCACAGTTTCCTCTCATTACGAGGTGTTAACGCCTTGGAATACAAAGTCGCGAGTGAAAATCCAGGCTTCTAAAAGCGGATTAAAGGGTGCATCATGGGAGAAGAAATTGTGTGTGATTACCACAATGCAGGGAAACAATTATTCACCTGCTGTTACATGTTCATCCAAAGTAAATGCCAATTTACTAGAGATATTATGGGAAATCTGAACTTGCCATTTATGTTGACACTATCATGCAGCACAGCACTGATCCTGCTTGTAACTACAGTATGCTTTAGTAGCAATTAAAAAGGAGCCATTACAAAGCAAGTGACCATGCTTTTTAAAAGGCAGTAAGACAAGGTGTCAAAATTAATTCCATGCTTGTGTACACTTGGTTTATCCACCTTATTTTCAAGTGTAGGGACAACATTTTAATATAGAACAAAGCATACAGTACGGTACTGTGCAAATGTCTTCAGCCACCCCTCATTTCTTCATATTTTGCTTTCAAAGAGCCAGACTTTCTTGTATTTTTTATGCAGTCCTAAGGGATAGTTCTCTAGGCTTCTCTTTCATTTTCAGTCGCTATACCTGACCAGTTCAGAGGAACATTTTGATAAGTCATGAACCAGTGAGAAACAGGTACAGACGATGACAGACGATCAGGCTGGTGATTAGTACAGTATACTGGTGATGCTGAATGCTGAGCGGTTGGAACAGACGAGAGGGGAAATGAGGTTGCTGCTGATGTCACAGTAGGACATTTTTTCCTAATTTCTTTAAACAATTCTAAATAATTTTATATCAGTTAATATGAATAAATGAGGGATGGCTCAAAATGTTTGCAAGACTTGCTATAGTTTCATCTGTACTGTATCTGCATTCCATGTGGCTCGATATCCTAGCGGTTAGTTCTTCTGCCTCATGTCTCTGGGTTGTGCATAGAGTCTGCATGTTCTCCCTACGAAGGGAGTGACTGTAATAAAATTCTTTCATTGATTTTTTTTCCTAGTTATAACGACAGCGATCAGGATAGTGACAGGATTATTTTGAACATATTTAAAGCATTTAACATATAGACGTTTAAGATTTCACTTCCTATTTTAGCATCATAATGTAATTACTATGTCATAACATTTACTGTCCTTTTGAAGTCTATATATATATATAGATGCTTGGGATACTGTTTTTTTTAACATATAACTAGTTAACAGGCTCTCTGTTTCCAAGTAATATTTTAAGTAAGTGATGTCTGAATTTGGTTCATTTCCTTCCTCCCTGTCCCCTGTACTCTGGTCTATACAGAAGAGTCGATAGTAAATAATGAGGAAGTGAGGGTATGACTTCAGACGGAAATAATAATAAGGCTATGTGTAAGCGGGTGAAGGTAGAAGCAGGAGCAGAGGTGAGGTTCACCAGGCAGACGCTTGGCTTCAGATATTTTTTTCCCATCTTCTTTTTTTTCTTTCACCCTTCCTTCTTTTCCAGTTTCATCTTTTGATCTTATACACTTCAGTGGGCTGAGGCAAGCGTGTGTATGGCCTCCTAGAGAGCAGTTACGAGTAAGTCAGACACACACTACAGAAAGATGAGAAAGAGAAATACAGTAGAGTGGCTGGGAGAAATTAACAAAGGAGAGATTTAACAGAAATCTGTGGATTGTATGTTAGTAAAGTAGGATCAGGGTTTTAGATATAGCTGTTGAGGCTATTAGGGACTGTATGTGCGGATGTACTGTACCCGTCCCATCAGTGAAGAAGGAAATCCCCTGATGTGATAACCTGGTCATCAGTACCTTTCAGGTAGTCATTGTGATGGGTGCATTTGCTTCATACACATCCATTCTTACCCTGATGCGCCCAGCGCTCTGGACGTTTCAGTCTGGTGTGCGTGTAGCTTCACCAATCGTTTAAGCGATCTCTTATCACGGACGAATATCATCGTACTTCAAGACGTCTTCACAGTATTTGATACATGTTCCAATGCTTACTTTTTTCCTGAGTCTTCCTTCAAAGCATGAGCAGAACAGTAGCTTCAGTCAAAGAGGTGTACGCAAACCTCCGGCCTTGATTCACTGAAGGTTTGAGTTTGTTGGAGACACAAGGATATTGCATGTTTGCTTTAAATTTACCTGCAATCGGATTTTTTTCTTCCTGAAATTGTAAAATGTAGTCATACACAGCAAACCAATTTTGCATTCACAGTATGATTTGCGAAACCTGAAAGCCAATTTCGGAGCAGGAATTGCTTGCACAAATTAACACAACTGAAACGCAGGTAATATGTTTGAGAAAATCTCCGTCTGCCAGATGAGGACGAAATGATACTGTTCTCAATGTTTTAATGAACACAGTTATCGAGATGTATCCCAGGATCTCAAAATGAGCAAAGGATTCCCTAAAATGGCCATGGGTTCACCGTCGACATTTGCACATCCGAAGCTATCAGCATTTACAAAGAGTGATGAGTTTTCATTCACACTTAGCACATGAAGAAAATTATATACTATTATATTCCGCGGTCATATTGTATATGGACGGTGTGTAATTTTTATTATATTTAATGTGCAGTTGTGCCCATGCGGAAAGGTTCATTTGCTTCCTGGGACTCTTAGATTCGTCTTGGCTATGAACAATAGATGGCACAAACCTACCTTTCGTTTTTTATCACTTTTAATATTACATTTAATATTCTTTGTTAAAAAACAAACTCACTATTCGCCTGCTTAATTTGCCCCAAGATGCACTGCAACGTCAGGATGAAAACAATATGTCTGAAATAGTACCCTAATTTATATTATTAAGGTGATTTATTTGAACACTAACCTTCTTGTGTGCATGGTGGGATTTCATGCACAGGCTCAGTGCTTTAGGGCGAGACTACATGATCGTGCACTGTGCAAAAAAAAAATTTCTTGGTAAAAAAAAACAACAACAAACAAAACAACTAATTAGCTAGAGGAAGAAGAAAAAAATTAAGAATTTGTTAAAAAAAAAAAAAAAGCCCCAGGATCCACAATAGCCACTTGTTACTACATAGTGTTGATTGGAAACCAAGAACCAGAGTCTGTATAATTACACTAAATCTCTTCAAACGAAATAGGCAGTTGGACAGCGTCCTAGAAATTTTGATGATACCAGAAAAGCGTATTGTGGTGTAATTTCCCGTGAGAATGACAGCATATCATATTGCTCATCCCTGCTGTGTTGTCTGCATCAGTTGCATCAGATGTTATGTAAGATACAAGATGGGCTTAACACTGTGCTGCCTTTCACAAACTGAGTTTTTGTTTTAATGCAGCTACAGTATATCTACAGCGTGTCTACAACTATATCTACATCTGGACTCTTTGGGAATCATGAATCATGAATCAATCAGCCATGACATGAAACACGAGAGAACATAAACACACACAATAGGTCTTTGTGGATTTAAGATTTTTTTTACATCTAGAAAAGATGATCTCAAAGCTTTATCCAGATTATCTTCTATGGAAGGGACAAATCATGATAACGTAGGATGCCGGTGTTGTAGTTGTTCTTTGCTCGTCCTCCAATGTCTGTCTGCGTGTGTGGGTGTATTTATCCACTCTACTGTTTGGTCTTTTATCTTTCTGCACTCTTGGATTATTATTTTTTCTTTTTCTCCTGTACAGTACGTCGGGTTTATCCGTGAAATTACTGTTTATCCGTCCAATATTGAGTCAGTTGACTGGCACAGAAGCTTAACTGAATATTCCTGAAACGCTTTCTTATCACACAGTACTGCTTCGGTGAATGTCCGTTGTCAACAGCCTTTGATAAAATATTGCACCCTCTCTCGCACTTCTGAATGCTGCTGTCTGTCTTGTATCACAGAATTCTTCCCCAGAAAAAAGGCCAAGCTTCATTTCCCTTCCCAAATAATGCCTGATGTATTGAATGGTATACTGTGCGAAATTCTTATAAAGCAAAGATACCTTTCAAGTTAATGCTGAAAGACATTTCAAAGTATCCAAAAACAATGACTCTATTGAGAAATTAATTACAAATTGAAATCCAATGATAATTTGCGTTCGCATTTAAAACTGTACATTTTCCCAAGTATTCCGTTGTGCAGTTTCCTAAGAAAAAGCAGATTTTTCTGGTAGATTCTTACAAACTTTTTTTTTGCAGACTTTTTTTTTTCCAGAACTTTCCCTGGGGGTAAAATCTCAGCCAGCCTACTCACCTAGCAGAAGCGCATTGCATAAAATCATGTAAACAGAGGTCAAAATCTTTAGTTCACATCAAAAGAAATGAAAAAACAAAAACAAAAAAAACATCTGATCTCAGTGACTTCGGCCGTGGCATGGTTATGCCAGATGGGCTTATTTGATTTTGGTAGAACTGCTGCTCTTATGGTGGGAGTGGTGGCTCAAGTGGATAAGGCTCTAGGTTGTTGATTTTTTTTGGATCTGAGGATCCGGGTTCGAGCCCAGCTGTTGGTGGTTGGTAAAGCCCATACCTGTACTACCCAGCCATTGTATGCAGTGCTGGTCCCAAGCCCAGTTAGAAAAATGGGAGGGTTTTATCTGGAAGGGCGTCCGGCATAAAACCTGTGCCAAGTTGTGCGCGGATCAGATGGTCTGCAGTGGCGACCCCTTGACGGGAGCGTCTGAAAGAAAGTTTGCTGATCTTTTGGAGATTTCCACACAGTATGTAGTAGGATGGCGCAAAAACATCTGATGTGTGGCAGGTCTGTGGGTGGACTCCTTAGAGATTAGAAGAAAATGAATGAACTGGGTTGGGCTACGGTAGCTACATAGGCTACGCTAGCAACACAGGCTACGCTAACCACAATAACTACTCTTTGTATCCATGGTTAGCAGAAAAGCGTGATAAAACTATACTGAATTTTGAGTTTGAGTTTTGAGTTAAAATCCCGCCACACTTGTCTTGATTTGTAAGTAGCGTCAGTGCTCTGTAGGGTACAGAATGCTGTGGTAACTCAAGGAGCTTCATACTGTATGTGCGCCCATGTTTATGTCACTTCCTGTCATGTTGTTGGATCTTAACTTCTACTTTTCGAAATCTGTTGTACTGCAGATAATAACTGTTGGTGCAATGTGAGAAGGTGTGATCCTCCTCCTGTTCCTCTCACTTCTTTTCTTCTTGGCTTCGCATATGGCTTTCGTACCGGTTTAGTTACGGCTACCACACTGTTGCAAATTGTCTGTCTCTGGAGCGGCTTGCGGATTATTCGAAGGCAGCTTAGTGCATCCGTCCCCCTGGAAAACAACCGGTAATTATTAGAGAGATCTGCTCTGCAACCTCCTATCTCCCCAATAAGCTTTACAAAAGGAAGACAGAAAGACGTGGATTCCCAGAGTCACTTAAGCAGCGGTGGTACGTCAATACGGTGGTTTTACATCAAGGGCGAAGCACATCACAGCTACTGTGCCCTATGATAGAGGAAGGATAATGGAGAGAAAATGTGTATGGGCAGGAGGAGGAGGAAAGGACAATAGCTCTGCCAATGTGCTACGCGGTGTCGGTAATAGTCCCTCTGAGAGCAACAGCTAATCTGGGTGTGTTTATTCCAAACTTGGCTCGACTCTTTGTTGCCATACTGTATTTGTGACACTCTTATTATAGAGACTGTCTTATCTTCCCAAGGGGAAGCTTAGAGTAATTAAAGAAACAGTGTCGAAGGAAGAGAAGCTGTCGTTCTTTCTCATCCTTTCCTCCTCTCCATATGCACTTGGGGCAACTCATCGCAATCACAGGAGCTTCTGTTCGCTCTCTGTCTCCCAGATCCATATAACAGGTGTCTGAATCATGCAGATTCTTTGTCCAGTTGTAGTGTTAACCTTGTTCTGCCTTTTTTTATTTTTTTTATTTTGCTAAACGATAACAGCTGCAATTAGCCACTTCACTGCCGTGCTTTGTTCAGTGTGTGCGCGGTCAATTCCGGGCTTCCACAGGAGGCAGCTATTAGCACGTTCACACAAATCACGCTATTGCCGAAAAGAGCTTGCTTTTTCGCTGGTGATTAATTGACAGTGGTGTGTTGCGTGTCCGTGCGGGTGTTCGCGTGTTTTGGTCTGTCAGCGCACTGATGGAGCCGCACCGATGCGATCAGAGACTCAGAATCCCAGCAGGTGAGACTTTCCAGATGAAGAGATGCTGCTTTTCTTTCTCAGGAGGGAATCTTCCCTTCATGCCAAGATGGGAGAGAAGCGCTCTAATTATCTCTGATGCTGGCCCGCCGCTGGCACACATCTCCTGCAGAGTATGACAGGGCTCAGAAGGAGCTCGAATGTGTGTCCGTCCTCCCACAGAGAGGGATGTGAAGAGAATTATAATCTCAGGGATTAAGGCGACTGCTCTGTTGAAATAAACGTCCTTCTACGTTTGAAATCCCTCTGTGCGCTTTTTGAGTGAGAGCCACTCTTGGTGGGCTGCGTGGTCTGACATGGGATGTGCTAGAAACGATTCAGTTTTCTCTCCTTTTTCTCCTCTCCCTTGCTGCTATGCTCAGGTAATTAAGGCTTCGTTAAGCAAGGAGGGTTGAACAGTGTGTTAATTAGCAGCTCTGTTGAGCCGCCACCTCATGTGACACCCCGGGCCGGCGCTTCACCTGAGGCGGAGGGGTTGCCACAGCGACTGCAGGTTCAACAGGGTTGTGAAAATTCCCAAATGAGGCGAGAAGGAGTCAGAAATCTGCTCACACGTGTGGCTTTGTTTTATTACAGTTAGATCAAGGCAGTGTAATTATCGCAGAAAAAAAGATTTCAGGACTTATAAACTTTCTGCAGTACTATTTTATAATTAGTGGAGATACTTAGGAATATGTCAAACAAAGAAACTAAAATACAGCAAAAAATGTGTGTTTGGATGCTGATGTCGGGTTTGTACACATATTATCTAACTTAAGTAATAGAGGTTATGCAAAAATTGATTGCAATTAATATGGATTGGATTAGATTTGTTTTAAATAGAGGTACTCTCTCTCTCTCTCTCTCTCTCTCTCGCACCCTCTCTATTACTACTACAAATATGTATAGTAGAAAAAGAGAGAGAGAAAGGGGTGAAATTCTGATCCATCTTTTCAAATTCAACATTGGATCTCCAACCCAAAAGAGTTCAGTGTGTAGCAGAAACAAAAGAATTGACCTTACTGTTCCAATACTTCTGGAGGGTACTGTATAAATAAAGGTAAATATGATTGAAGTTTTTCTTCTTCCGCAAATGCATTTGTGTTAAAAGAACAAGCTATATTATTTATCTACTGTATACTTGGATAGCACAAAGGTACAGGTTCTTAGGGTCTTTTACTATTTTTATCGTCAATCATTTATTTACTGTTGCTATTAACGGCTGTATACATGGATATTATCTCATGCACATGCAAATTGGAGAAGAACACGTTTCAGGAAATGGTTGCATTTTCAAATCTCTCTTCAGCTGCCACCTTTACTGTGCTGCCTCTTTGCAGATTAGAATGTGAATGCTTCAGAACGTTGAACGTTGTTCAATTAAAATATATTTGCAAGCAACGATGAGCGGGCCCAAACACCCTGCGCCATCGCCACCCCGTTACCATTATGATATAATTTTAGAAAAGAGGGGAATTTTATGTTTAGGTTTGCAAAAAGCCCCAAATGCTGGAAAAAATTGATCATGCATGTCACAATATGATGTCACCCAATATAATGTCACTCAATATGATGCCCCCATAGAAAGTTATTAAACACTTCATAAAATTATGAGATTTTGAGCAGTAAGGACCCCCCAAAAGCCCAAAATGCTGGGGGAAAAAATCCCTAGGAAAACAATAGGACTCTTCACACACTATGATGATATAGGGCTGATGTCCTAGTGCTTGGGCCCTAAAAACGTGTATCAGCTCACAGTTGCAGAGGTGGGCAAAGTATACAGATACTGTATTTAAGTAAAAGTAGAGATATTCCAGGTAAAATATTACTCAAGTAAAAGTCCTCTATTTACATTTCTACTTCAGATTAAGTACAAAAGCATTCACATTCAAATTTACTTAAATTCAAATATTCCAAGCTGGTATTAGAAGACTGAAGCCTTTAAGTCATAAAGTCACAGTGAAAGTATCTCTCTCTCTCTCTCTCTCTACAACTATATATATATACACACACTGTATACTCGGTATATATAGATTCACATTCTGATCTCCAACCCAAATGAGTCCAGTGTGTAGAATTGAGCTTAGATTCTAATACTTCTGTATAAATAAAGGTAAAAATGACTGTAGGTCTTTTTTTCTCTGCAAATATATGTGTGTAAAAAAAACAAGCTCTACTATTCAACTATAATTGGGGAAAAGGCCAAAGTAACAAATCAAGCAAGGAAGTACAGGTTCTTAGGTTCTTTTACTTCTTCCGTTATCATCAATCATCCAGGGCTGACCAGTGAGATGGCAGGATAGCATGACTTCGTTACTGATTGCTTGACATCTCGCATGCACATGTATAGAAAAACACTTGGTGTTTTACTGAACCGTAATGTGTCCGGACATTTTGTCTGGATTGATAGACAGTAATGAAGGCACTGCTCATTGGGTCGTTTGCTTAAATTCGAACCTTGTGTAAATCTATCTATCGGCTACCCGTGTAGCACGTGTGTATTGATTTGCAGAGTAATATGAACTCTGTTTTCATACTCTGAATTCCTCTCACAACCAGGTCAGAAAACAGACTCTTTATAGATTTTAATGTTAGCACAAGGGCTTCTGGTTCCTGGGCCATAAACATGCATCAGTATGGAAACAATGCCATGGCGAAGCCATCCGTCATGGCAGCCAGCTTC
This sequence comes from Clariallabes teugelsi, assembly GCA_030014215.1. Lineage (NCBI taxonomy): Eukaryota > Metazoa > Chordata > Actinopteri > Siluriformes > Clariidae > Clariallabes > Clariallabes teugelsi. The sequence continues at coordinate 17,639,528 of JAQMYG010000009.1, read as the reverse complement.
AACGTGATTTAAAGATTATTAGATTCCCTGCCGGGAAAGGGCCATTATTATTATTATTCTCTACTCTTTTTTTTTTTACATCTGTCTGTTGATGTTTATGAGATTGATGATAAATTGCTTTCCCATTTTTAACAAGGGGAAGCAGGCTTTTATCCAAGGCTTGTAAGATTGAGACGTATAACCCTGGGGCCGATGTTTAATCTGGTTGAGAAGTGAGGAGAGTTCCATGATTTCCATGTCCAGGAAAAAAAAAAAGAAGAAGAATGCATCAAGTTGCAAAATCCTTTGATATAGTTGACTAGGACTATTTTTTTTGCTCTGTAGTCTGCATAAATTTTGCTGATAGCAAGTATTGGATGAAAATGACACAAATGCTTAGAAAAAAGATCAATCCTCTAAAGAGAATCAGATCAGTGGTGGACAGTGATCAGTCAGCCAGGGCTAAAGGCAACACAGATAGAAACCGCAAATTGTTAGAGTATAACAATCCATCTGCCTAATATCGTGTAGGCTCTTCTTGTGGTGCTAAAACACAAAGCTGACTCCACAAGACCTCTGAAAGTGTGCTGTTGTGTCTGACACCTTTCTATCATTTAACTTTAACAGCAGTTTGTGCTACACTGGCGTTTTTGTGGGATTGAACCAAACGGGCTACACACTGAACTGATTTGGGTTGAAGATCAAACTTTTTTTGGACCACTTTTGGTAGGAGATGCTCTGATCCAGTCATCTAGCCATTACAGCTTGTCCTTTGTTAAAGCTGTTTAGATCTTGACCCCACTCATTTTTCCTGCTTCCTACACATCAACTTTGAGAACTGTTCACCTGCTGTCTTATACAGTACAGTATATCCCATCCCTTCATACAGTAGGTGCTGGTGTATCGAGATTATCAATATTATTCCCTTGACCTGTTAGTGGTTTGAATGTAATGACTAATTGAAGTATTTAAGATAAAGTATATGGAGCCAAACACTACTATATTAGTGCTTACAGATCAAATTTGAAATAGGTCAACTTGTGCTTGCAGATATGTTTATTATAGGGCAATCTTTTCAGACTTCAAATTAGATTTCAAGCTGTCATAGTCTGACTCTTGAGTATTAATACTGATTCTTACCTTGGTCTTGAGGCAAAGCAAATAATATTTATAGTTCATTATGTGGATGGCCATTTATACCATGCTGTCAGGTGAGACATTTCCAACTTCGGTCTTGCATGTTTCCAAAAAACTTATGTAGATACACGTTATCTGGTGTACGGGTTATGTACAAATCTAAGATATGGATAAATGCGGACAAATAATATTTACTTAATATTTATAAGTCACGCCACCCACCTAGCTATACTGGTAAGTAGGGCTATATAACATAAGGTTATATATAAGTCAGCAAGCTCACTCATACCATAATGATTTATTTAAATCATTATACAGTATGTAAAATATTCATGTTAGCTCTAATTGGCAATATTGCAACATATTTCTCCTTTTGGCGCTGCTTTCAAACCATTAACTTATAGACATCTTTGTAGCTGTTGAAGCGCTGCTTCAGAAGCTCATGTAGGCAGCAAGACACCAAGTCATCTCTGTGTCCCGAGACGCTTTCAGTTCCAGTGTGCTTTTATCAGTCGACTTGTTCAGCATGTTTATTCTTGGATGTTTACTTTACTTTTAAGTCTCTGTGAATAAAACATAAAAAGTCAAAAAATGCAAATGTGAGCCGAACGCATTCAGCATTCATATTTGTATTTCTACAAAATAGTTGAAATTTGTACTTCTGTCTTTGTTCCCCATGCAGCGCTATACTGTATGACTCATGTCTGACCATCAAGCAACCCATGTGACATTATTTTTAGTTCACTTTATCTTAAGAATAACAGCTGGATTGGTACTCTTTAGTTTAACAGCATGATATATGACAGGATGTAAAAAGAAACTGAGCGGACATTAATATTCAAGATTTGTATGCATATGCAAATGTGTGATATCGACCATGTTAATCCTTTAGGGAAAAAAATAACAATGGAAATTTAATTGGGGCAATAATTACAACAATAATAAAGGTTATTATTATTTTATTAACTGACCCCTGTATAGGCCTCCATACGGTTGAGATGTCACTTTATGGTATAAGTATCAATATATTTTCAAATACCCCCTAAAATTAATAAATATATTTGAAAAAGGAAAATCAGTGCTAACTTTTTGTGTTGTTTGACAACATTACAAATGTTTTTGGCATTAGATCATCTTTATTTCTTATGGTATGCTATAAAGCAATCAAAAAGCCATACTATTTAAAAATCCCACATCATCTAGTGGTAGGAATCAACCGAGTGATAGAAATGGCTTAATCAGATTAAGTTTTTAAGTTAAATTTTTCTAAATTATGTAGTGACTTAAAATGTGCTGTACCAAAAAGTTGAGAAGAATGTTAAAGGGTTAACTGCTTTGTAAAAAGATCAGATTTTCTTCATGACTAATCTCTCCTGTTGCTGCACAAATTCAGAAGACACTCCAATGGATTTGATCAAAAATGAATCACAAGATTTTACGCAAATGTAAATGTGGAGTCCATGCCAGCTTGAGTGCACACATTCATTGAAGCAGAAACCTGACATTGCAAATACTGAGAAAATCCGAAATTCATATAAATCTTTTAAATATTCAATGTTTTACTCGGAAGGGTTGTCAATAATATAATGTAAATTATTAAAAATATAATGTTAAATTTAAGCATTTTTGCTATTTTTGTTTTTGGACCCTACTTTCTGTATGCATGATTATTGTTTTTTTTTCTCATCAGGATTTGTCCAGTTACATAAAATCCTGAGCTTACAAATAATTAGATCCCAATCTCACATAATTTCATGATGAAAGCAGTTGATTAACTTAACTTGTAATTAA
>JAQMYG010000009.1:17623820-17634345 GCA_030014215.1 Clariallabes teugelsi | reverse complement strand
TTTTGTTTCTGTTCCTCCCCCTGCATGCCTGTCTCACTCTCAGAATAAGACGTTCTGCTTTATTTGCTCGACCTCCGACTTTGGATTTCACATTCGCCCTCTATCAAGAGAGAGTCATTAGAATCGCTTATCAGGTTGACTCTCATCTAAGCCTTTGACTGATTCGCTTTTTCCACCTCTTTATGGAACTGTCACGAATAAAAGATGAGTGTCATTTGCTGAGGTGGCACGGCACGCACGGTGATGATAGATCGTTCATATTTATCTGTGGCAGGGGGCGGCTACTAGTGGGGGAGGCCTCCAGTTCTGTTTGACGTGCCGTATGGTATGAATATTCTCAGCCCCGGGTGGCTGAGGACGATCCGGGCGTGAACCCATCCTAAAATCTGCGCTGTTCTCCAAACTGCACGTTATTACTGAGTAATTGAGCACGGATATGGTCCAGGACCGAGAGGAGGAAGGATGGATCTGGTCAAATGTGATTAGAAGAGATTTGGGTGAAATAATCCTCCTAAATAAGCTGCTTGAAGAGGGAAAGTCGCCTCCATCGGGGAAGCTTTGCTTCCAGCTCCACTTTTGGTTAGTCTCCTATCTACCCGGTGCCCTCATGGCTTCTCTGCCACCTGCCTGCATGGCTTCTCTACACTATGAAGGGGGCAGATTTCCAACCAGCTGCTCTTCCTGACTGAAGAGACTGATGGAGGCACTGTGCATGCCTTGTCTTCTGAGAGCCACTAAGGATTAGCCATGTGCCGACGACCACACTAAGCCTTTATCACACTTTGAGGCTCCGGCCACACGTATACAGATCATTTACAAGATATATTTTTAGCTAGCAATTGCATCTATCCTAGGGACAGCATTTATATAAATATATATGTTACACATCTCCAAGATCATATGGATTAAGTTGTAGAGCAGTGCTTCCTAACCTTGGTCCTAGAGTCCCCCTGTCCTGCATATTTTAGTGTTTTCCCTGTTTTATCACACACACTTAGACAAAAAAAGACTGCTAATTGCCTAATTAGTTAAATCAGGTGTGCTGGGAGCTGAGAAAACTCTAAACTGTGCAATGCAGGGGGTCCTCAAGGATCAGGGTTGAAAGCCACTGCTGTAGAGGGATTTTTTTTTTAATTCTCCATTCCTACATTACTACTGTATACCATCCATAAACCTTGTCACTTCCCAGCTACTCGAAAATAATAATAAAAAAAAGATACCATTATTTATTATATATTGATCTATAGTAAATAGCCAATTCAAATTGTCCTTTGAGAATGGGTGCCTGTTGAATATTTTATACAACGCTGTTAAATTCTCTAATCTGATTGGTCAGAAAGTGCTGGTTAACTTTCTATGAAACCACAGGTCTGAGATCAGATCTATTTTAATGCTCTCAATATACTGATACTATTGTTCTATATCTATAGTAACAGCTCATTTAGGGACTTGTATAGTAAATGTTTTCCATGAAGTGATTTGTTTAGCATTGTAGGAAGTGTTAGTGTTTTAACCGTAACAGGTAAAATTCTCTGACACAGTAAAGTTGGAAATTTCTCAGAAATACAGCAAGCTGCACTTTTTCAAGATGGACGAAAAAGAAACGAGAGAAGAAATGACTGTGTTTGCACATATTCCACAACAGTAATAAATGGACAAAATGTGTCATTTATATTTTTCCTCAGCATTTGTTAATTGCTGTGATTTAAGATAAGTAAAATAGTTCTAGACATGTTTTTCTAGAAAATCAGGAACTTTCATTCTTATCACATCACACCATGCAGTGCTTGATTATATATAGCTAGGTCAGAGCATGCCACTGTTTTTTTTTTTTTTTTTTTTTTTTTTTACAAATTATCAGCATGTCTGGATTGGGCTTCCTTACTATAGTGCTGAGGAAGATCACCTTCATATCCTGAGCTTGTGTAGCGTGTCATGTAACTACTGTGACTGGAAAATGTTACAGTATCTAATATGATCGTAAAATGATTTTTATTTAGTTTCTCAGCACAGAATAAAGTGATTAATTGATGCCCCCTACACACACACACACACACACACACACACACACACACACACACAATTCTGCTAGGATCACAAGTTTAACAAACTCATCATTACATACTGGTCCAACAGGCAAAAGATTACTCATTGAGCAGGATTTCAACAGTGCATCTCAAAGAATTAGATTATGAAAATTTAGACGAGCTGGAGGCTGCTATTAAAGCAACTTGAATAACGCAGTGCTTCAGACTGATTACCTCCATGCCATTCCACACTGAAGCAGCAATTTGTGCTAAAGGAAGATATAGTAGCCCTAACCAAGTACTAAGGGCATAAATGAACATTTAGTTCAGAAGTTGGACATTTATGTATTGACATTCTAATACTTTGAGATATTTAATTTTCATGAGGTATAAGCTGTAATTATTTAAATTTAACCCAAACAATGCTTGAAATATGATTAAAATTACAAATAATAATAATATATATATATTTTTTTTTAACATAATAATAATAATAAAACTTTTATAATATTCTAATTTCTTAAGATGCACTTTATACGCATGCAGGCATCTAGGTATAGAAAGCAGTCCTCAGCCCCCTGGTGCAATTTAGATACATGCTGATGATGTGTTGTGAAATCCCTGTTAACCTCTGACCACTTATACATTAGAGTCAAAGATTTCATTATTGTCCATTCATGACTGCATGGTTATGTGAATAATCCTTTATTTTTTCCGGTTGACACATGGATCACATAACAATTTGAACAAAGTAATTGGATTCTGGATACGCAGTTAAAAGTGGACACACACGTTCGTACTCCAGCACACATACATAGTCGATATGGGAAAGTATCTTTGAGTTTGCAGGGATGTGCGTCACAGGGCCGTAAAACAGATCAGTTTTAAAATCACTTCATGCTGTATATAGTTAACATGACATTCTCTCAGGATTTATGTCTCTGTGTTTTAAGCAAGCTAACAATTAAAACATTGCATCACTAGAGAAGGTTTTAGCTAGTTTAATGCCCTTTTATGTAAGCAAGTAGGAGAAATGCTATTGTATAAAACAAGTAGATTGTAATTAGTTAAACATTTTAATCAAATAATTATCAGGGTAAGTCACTAGTTAACCTTTTTTTTTTTTTTTTTTTTAAATACACAAAATATATTTAAGTAATTAGACAAACTAATCATAAACATAGTGCAGCATTAGCATTGCTAGCTCAGTTGTTAGCTTGTGTAACAAACTAGCATCTCTATCAACAAGGAACTAGCATTGCCACTTTTTAAAGAAAGTAATTACAATTGAATAATTATATAATTAAAGTAGTTTTGTTTAATCACCTAATGATATTTTTTATTTTCCTAATTTGTGTAATAAGTACTTTTTGTCTATAAATTGGAAACAGTGCAGATCTCTCAGGGAGGTTACTGTTTGCTAACAACAACAGTGTGTCAGACAGTATAAAACTGATTAGCCGTTAGCTGTTAGCAGGTGACTCCAAAACAAAGAAAACCCTTATAAATAAAAAATAGCAGGAATATGATAGGAAATAAAAATTTAGAAATTTAGCCAGTAGAATAGAAATAAAATAAATCTATTAATTTCTCAGTAATGTTAAAGATGATCATGTAAAACAGATATCAATAAAGAGGTGACAACAAGGCTCATGCAATTCATCTCAGGTAATAAGATTTCACTAATGTGGATGATGGTGATAATCAAAATGATAACTTATTTCTCATTGTAATCTTGTAGTACTTCAATAAAGTATGAGACTAATGCGAAAAGTCATCAGCTCAAGCAACCTGTCAGCTCAAATAATCTCCACATAAAGCATGTTGTAATCATTTGGATTGCGATAATATGAACATGGCAGTTTTTTTTTTTTTTTAAGTATTTAAGTAAGAGCAATAGTGTTATTATATTAAATATCAACATGGCTGTGAGTCCCACAAGTAATTATAGCGATGCTAATCATCTGTATAACACCCGTAATTTTGAAACTGTGAAATTACTTTTATATTAACTGTCACATCAATGAGAAACTAATATCAAGTTGCCAGACACTTCAGACACAAGTCAGCCATGTTTTGTTTATTTCTGCTCCTTCAACAGTGACTTCTCAACTTCCAGTAAGCTGGTACAGTATATATAGTAAACCCCAAGTAAATTGGGACTTGTGATGAAATTTCTCATGAATGACTGACATTTACATTTATAATTATGACACACTTATACTTCCATGGAAGACAATCCTGTCCGAGGCGGCTTGGAGGCCACTGCAGTCACAATTCAACAAGTAGCTTGTTGTCATCATTAATTCATAGTCAGTAGTACGGTTTTGTACCAGATTTAAAAATGCAACAGATTAAGATACATACACGAGAGAAAACATTTCAGCTCAGGAAGAAGTGTAGTTTTTAGAAGCCAATGTAGTGAAAAATGCCAATTTATTACTTGGGGATTTTCTCAATCTGCCACATGATTACTGGATAATATACTTTGACTGAATATTACGTTAGGGCTTTATTCTGTTAGTCTTTTTTGTTCAAGTTCAAATTTTATTTGTCACATACACAATCATAGTATGAAATGTAGTGAAATGTTTTTGACAGTGTTAACTATTTCCAGTACAAAGATCTCTGGATCAGAGTGTTAACAATTTTTTTTTTTACAGCAGCAAAGCAGGGTGTAGCTACACAGATGGTCTCACACCACTTTTCTCAATTAGTTCCCAGCAGAGGCCAGCCAAGAGGTGACCACTCACTTATCATCCTCCGTCAAATCCTGGTGTTAAGTTGACTCGAATGATTTATGGCCAGGAAATTGGAAAGTCTTCTAACGCAATTGCATATCTAGGGCAAATATACATCTCAGGATAAATGATAATTGCCTAATATTATATGTATGTATGTTTAGCTGTAAAATTCTGTGTGGCTTTTGGTGTGCTTTGCGTATAAGTTTTGCTATGGGGTTACTGAATTGAGAAAGTTTACACAGAAAGTCGTGAAGTTGCATCATGCTTCTGTCTTGTCCCCGTATCAATCTAACTGGGTGAGATCTTACTGTAAGGTTGCAGATGGAGCTACACTGCGGGAAGGCAACTGTCATACCCGAGTTGGACTTTCCAGAACATCCAGAACATGTCTAGCTGATAAAAAGATACAGAGGTAACACAGTTGAGGACTTTGTGGAACTTATTTTCTGAGGTTATGCTCTGTGTAAGTGTGCTATAAGTAGTGTGATCACACCTAGAAGTCATGAGCAACAACAAAATGCACAGGAGAAAAAGCTGACTAAACTCCCTGGGTATCTATTTGAAAGAAACAAGTCAGATAAATGCCTTCATCCTTCTCAGTCATGACTCACTATGTCTCAAAGCACCATAGCACACTTTAAGTTTGGACATTGCACATTGATTTTGCATGAAAACGGCTATATTACAAAGTTTTCTTTTTGTCTCTGGGCCTGACTGCATAGACATGATTTGCCTTGTGGCCCTGTTCCAGTGTTGTACTGTGTCTCATCCCACAGTCCCAGACTTTTGGCATTCGGTTCGAGTCTTACTTCATTCATTCATTTGAACAGGCTTTACTGCATTATTCAGAAGACAAACAATAGCTCCTGTTGCTACTTAAAGACTTTGAGCGTTTTAATTTCCATGCAAATTGAAGGTCAGCCTGTAACTGAGTACGCATACAGTGGTTATATACTGTATAAAGAGCATGCAGAGCGAGGCTGGGAGCCTCAGAGGGATTGCCAGGGGCCGAACGATGATGGCCTAAATGAGTGTGTCAGCTCATGAATGACTGCTTTATAGATGAATGTGATGTTAATCAATTACAAATACAAAGGCAGACATGGTGTTACTGGAATCAGGAAATGAAGCATGCATGCTCGTGTACGTCCAGAGTCAGGGATGTTTAACCCACAAGGCTCACATAACTACACACATTAGATTCTCTGTTAAACCCAAAACCACACACCAATACTGATGTGTACATATTAGTAGTTTGAACGGCATCAACCATTCAGTTTGGCATTTAAGGGTAGCCATCATTTAAAATATTTTTTGTGGTAATAAAACAGTTACTATATACATAACAAATCCATGAAAATGACAGTTTCCCCAAAGTTTCCCAAATATTGCCATGTGTTTGCTTGATCAGTGATGATGAAAATGCTAGAAGACCACATGAAATAATAAAAAAAATAATAGTAATAATTAAGAAATCAAATGAGAACCTATCCATAATGAAATATAAAGCCAGTATTTCCTGTAAGGATACTGTAAGAACTTTAAATTTTTTCATTTTAATAACATACTTAAAGAATATAAGAAACTAAAAGTTTGCTGTCCATTCTGAGATACTTTTCTGCTCTCTAAGTGTATAGAAAGTGGTTATTTGAGATATTGTAGACGTCAGCTCCAACAAGTCTGGCATTTCTCCTCTGCTATTTCTCATTAACTAAAGGTTTCAGGTGCAGAAGTGCCACTCACTGAATGTTTTTTGCACCATTTTGTGTAAAGGATATATATATATAGACTGCTGCATTTGAAATGTCCAGGAAATCGTATCAACCCATCTAGCACTAATAACCATGCCACAGTAAAAGTCACTTAGATCACTTTTTTCTGATGTTTGATGTCAACAATAACTGTAGCTTTTGACCTTTTTCTGCATGATTCAGTGCACTGGGCTGCTGCCACATGATTATATGGTTGGATAATTACTTGACCATGCAGGGATAGAGGTGTTTCTATTAAAGCTGCTGATGAAATAGAAGGTGTTTATTCAACACTGCATGAACAAATTTGATACTGATTGGTGAACTTCCAGTGTATTAAACTGTGTAGAACTTATATGATAGGTATAAGGAGTTGGATTCGAGTGCAGTTTGATAAAACTTGAATAATCTTGCCAATGACACTCTCAATAGATGACAGCGTCTGGGTGGTCAAGTCTTTAGCAGCCATGTTTGTAGGCCACATGGTTCTGACAATATGCCATGCTGACAATACACAGCGTTTTTCCAGTATCTTTTTCGGGGGATGTTCTGTCTGATGTTCAAGATCAGTGATTGTAAAAGTCAGACAAATCACATAACCTGGCAGGAGAAAAAAAATTATATCCCACCAATCAGAACAAGAATTATTGTGCTCATGCTTTCTAGCCTAGGCAGCATAACGTTGTGCGACTTGACTTTGAAGAAAACCCTAAGAGCGTTTCCTTAAAACAAACCCCAACAGAACAAATCGTTCCTTTTAATTTTTAACATTGCGTTATACTGTACCTTTAGCAAACTTCCGAATTTACCTTTAATGAACCTTCCAATTATAGCTAACTTTTAATGCTTTTCTCCTCTGTCTTACTAAGTTTTGCAGAAATAATCCATAAGCATGTACTAATGCTAAAAATGTCCAGGATGTGCACAATGTCCCTATCACGCTATACTGCATAGGCTCGGCTGATGACTGTTAAAAAGCAAAAAAAAATTGCAAGAGCTTTTAATAGGTTATGCGGACTAAGGCTTAGCTTATCGCCTCTGGGGAAGCTACGGTAACATTGCTGTTTTTTGCAGTAAAGTTTCTTCTGACTGATTACTAATGACTGTTTCAGGCCACAGACATACAAAGTTATTTATTTATTCCAAAAAAAAAAAAAAAAGCCAAGTCCATGCCAAGTCCTTCATTCGCCTGTCTCTGTCTTCCATGTTCTCTCTCTCTCTCTCTCTCTCTCTCTCTCTCTCTCTGTCGCTCTCTCATCCCCACTACTTCCTTTTCTCTCTCTCTCTCTGGAGACGAGATAATACCCTCATCAGCAAATGTATGTGATTATCTCAGAGGGCTGCTGATTCTTTATCTATTTTTTGTCATCAGCATGACAGAAGTAGGACAGCCCCCTGAGTGCTGTGCACAGTGTGGCCCGCCCATGTCGCCTGGTGTCTGGCCTTTTCAAATTTAATATTTAAAACCCCACCAACTTACAGCTTCACTGCAACTTTCTTTAAATGACCTAGATGAGAAAGGTTCAATCCAAGTTATGGTCACGCTCACCGATCTTTTGCCAGGAAGGCTGTAATGATTGCATGGTGTTTTAAAGTGTTCGTTTTTTTTTTTTTTTTTTAATTATCAGATGATATAAGATGTCATCACCTAGATATTGTACCTGGTACCTTATCATTCCATGTACCGACTCTAGAGTTAAAGAAGAGCTGCATCACCTGCTTGTTTTTAGTTTTTTTTTGTTTGTTTCTCCTCTCATACTCATCCAAGTCACAATCCTGGCAGCGTGAACAAGACATTAAGGCAACACCAAAGTCATTTATTTTTCCGCAGAATCATCTGTTTCCTGCAGTGCCTGATTCATTCTGCCCATGTGCTGTTTATCTAAGATGCTGCGCTGGCTGAGCCGACCTCAGTGGCTGTAAGTCTGCCACTTCTGCTCAAGGAACAAAGCAAAAAGTGTGGTCATGCTTTAAAAAAAACGAACCTCAGCCTGACTGCCTCATATATTTCCTCCATGCTATGGCACAGCAAATGCTCAGGTACATGAATGTGGTGATGAAAGCAAATTGGCCTTAAGCAAAGCTAGGGATTTGAGGGTTTGTCAAGGATTTAGAAAATCCTTGGCATTTTATTGTTGGTTGTTTTTACGGCTGGTGATATTTTTACATGCAGTGCTGTTGGATTTCCAGTTCTAACTAGTCAGAAAGTGTTGATTAATTTTAATTTTTTATTTTATTTGAATGCACTCACTTTCATTGAATGGTAACGAAAACATTTGTAAATGTTAATATAAATCTGTTTAAGAGGAAATGTTTATTAAGAAATTGTTGGTGTCTTAAGTAACATAAAAAGCTGCTTCAGGAGCAAGAGCCTCATTATAGAACATTTGTTTTATCGTCAACTTTAAAAGTAAATATAAATAAATAAAAAGTGTCACTCTTATATCAATAAAAATATACAGTACATATTGATAAATTTTTGCATTATCAAAGGAATAAAACATTTGAACGTTACTCAAGATGTGCTGTTATTATGTCACCACATCATCCTTACATTGATTATTGTCCTATAAAAGCACTTACTGCCATGTTTTCTCCTTCTTCTTCTACTCCTCCCCCACATTATAATATACATCCCTAATTTTAAAATGAAATAAACGTATATCAAGCAAAATAATGTCTTAATCCTGCTTCTCTTAAATCCTTTATGCATAATAGGGGATGGTTGATTTTAATAAAAATAAAGGAGAATGTAAACGCCATTCACGTGGGTCTGAATAACAGAACACCTGCATGTGCTATTATTTCGACCGACTTTTTTAGCCCCTGCTTATTGTCTGTGTGCTGCTTCTTTCTTATAATTACGTAATGACCCTCTACACAGCACTAGAGAAATACCTTCACACTGGTTTCGTGTTTAGACCTCATCCCCCTCCTCACACAGTGCTATGGAATGAAATTTGTTTGAGAATCAGCCTTCATTTTTCTCAGAGCGTAAATAAAGATGCCGATCGGGACGCTGCGAGGAGCTCATTTGAATAATTGAACGTGCAGCGATCAGATGGCAGCAAAGGGGCGGTGCGGCCGCTGGATGTGGAGCAATTAAGCTGGGCAAACAATGGAAAAGAGTGGGCTCTTCTGCGCACCTCTCAATGCTTGACTAATTGCCTTTGATCTTCATTCGATGCTTCCGCAGCAGCACCATCTGCCCCCAGTGTCAGGGAGGAGCATTCGGGGGCTTTCTCCAAGCCAAAGAAACAACACGCTGGGCCCTATTCACATTCATATCAGTGCTTAGCACTGTTACACCCTCCCCCTCTTCTCGTCTTCACCTTCATCCTTCTTCAGAAGCTTGTGCAGCAGTCTTGTCTGAAACCCACCATAATACCCAGGCTTTATTTTTACACATTTTTCCATTTGTACCAGGGCATGTTTAGTGTCCTGCAAATGCCTAATGGAGCACTTAAATTATCCAAATCTGTTTCACAACTGTAGCCATTTATTCAGTAATATCATCCAGACCTTCCAAAGTGGTTTGGGACAAACACTTAAAAATAACTTACCAAACTGTACTTTTGCTTGTTGATAGGTTGGTACCATCAAGGGTACATTTTTGTGTATTTTGTTGCTGGAGTATGTCCTTAATGAAAATCCTACACCTTTTGTACCTTTAATGTACCGTTTATTATCGCTTGGAAGGGGCTTCACCAGGGAAGAACTTGTATGCCTACAAATTTTGTAATGCGACATACTGTTCCATGTGTTGCTGTTAGTCGCTGTATATATTAATATTTCTTAAATGCACATGCAAACTCGAAAAGAACACATTTCAGTAAGTATTTGCCTTTTAACATTTATCTTTAGCTGCCACCTTTACCTTGCTGCCCCCTTGAGGATTAGGTGTTTACTACTCCAGCAGGGCTTCAGAATGTTCTTAAGTTGTTTAAGTAAAAGGGGGGGGGGGGGGGGGGGGAAACAAAAAAACTTTTTTTCAGCACAAACA